>OY284416.1:79226041-79683486 GCA_958301585.1 Merodon equestris | reverse complement strand
CTAGGAAGTGCACCATCAGTATTTGTACTTGGTAAACGAAAGACAAAAAAAGCAAAAAAAAAAAAAACAATTATCACCATCATCGCACTTTGTCTGATCTAATTTCCCAATAAAAATATTGTGGCAAGGCAAGTAATGATCTTCCTTTGAGGAAATGGAGCGCGCGAGGGTGCATCAACATTGGTACTCACTTTGGTATTGAGCGAGCACCAGACTGCAATCATGGAAGCAATTTCCGGTTTCAAGAGTTATATAATCGACGATCAATGCAAGCATCCTCACAATTTCTATTCACGCCGTCTGTACAACTCAATGGAGCAACAGCTACCTCAACAGCTATTGGATTTACATACAATGAATTTTTCGCAAGATGCACGGCAATCTCAGTTGCTGCTACTACTAAAGCGTCATGCATTTTTTATTGATTTACTCGTCAATGGCTGGTTCAAAGTACTAGACGTACCATCATCACCGGTTAATTCGTATCTTCACAAAGTGGAAAAAAAATTACAAAAAAACTGAAAAAGAAGAAAAAATAACACTCTTACACGCCTCTGTGTATGTAATGTACCATAGCAGTAAGTAGTGTCGCGAGTGATTCCGGATTTAAAACGATAACTACGACAACGGCGAAAACGAAAACGACTACGTCGATAGATGATAGCTAGATGAAGTCAATCAGCGATCCGAGGTTTAATCAAAGTTTTCAGTTTGTTCAGTTAAGACGTTACGAACACGTCTCCCGCTCTCGCGCTCTCTACGGATACGAAGATCTGTGTATCTCTCGAAACCTTTGCATTGTCGCCTTCACTCACGAGTTCAGAAGTGTGTGGCTCATTTTTGTTTCGCATCTACCGAGGAGTGAGCAATTATTTTGTCAATCTGTTTAACTCGATCTTAAGTTACGTTTCTTATTTTTTTTTCCGCGGCTAGGGTTAAATATTAAATAAGTGAATTGTTAGCTACTTAAAATCTAGTGAAAATTAGAGAAAAAAACAAAACTTTAATTGCACAAGAGCTATTATGGCGAAAAATGGATTTCAAGTATGGATTATAGCTGCGGCGCTAGGCTGTAGCATAGCACTCACCCAGTTTGGAGTATCTGGAGCAGCCATTGATATCGGTACTCGGCAATTGCCAATTTCTGTTTACTTTGGTTTAACTTCTCTGTTGAAATATGATACTCTTACGTACCTGTCTGTTTTACCTACTATCTGGGTGTGGGTTTCTTATTTCTTTCAAATGTTGGTGAAATAGAAATTAACTTATGTTTCCCAATGAGCTTGGTCGTGATCAATTGTTTATGAAATTAAATCACGATTTTTGTTATATACAGGTATCTAAGTAGGATGACATGTGCATGTTCACATGATCTACCCAACCGACATCTGCATAGTGTAGATTGAAATCAAAATATATCTGATTATATTCACAGTCATAAGAATTTACTTTCGATAACGCTACAGCAGCGTTGGATAAAGGAGAAAGGGTTTAATGCATGATCATAGACCATAGCATAGACGTATGACCAAAAAATTTTGTTTATTTTATGAACTTCAAGATACTGCTACTTACTTACAATAACGCCTTCACTGTGAGGGCTTGGTTGCTCTTTGGAGGCTCCTTATTTGATATGGGCCATTTGAAATGCGAATTCACCATATTGCTAAGAGCCTTTAATAATAGTGACTCAAATTAAATTTTTTTAAACTGTTTTTTTTTTTTAAAGTGTATAAAAATTCTTGGTTTATACACTTAATCTGAATCTTCTTTAATCTCACAATTTAACTAAGCCCAGCTCATTCCTTTTTTTTAAATTTAATATTTATTTTTATTTTTGTTTTTATTATTATTATTTTTTTTTTTTGATTTTTGATTTTTTGGCTTTTTTTTATTATTATTATTATTATTTTTTTTTTGTGTCCTAACCAATCCTATCTTAACCTACCCTAGCCTTTGCCAGCCTACCTCTAGTGTTAAGCAGGCTTTGCCTTCAAGAGGATATACTTATCAAGGTCGACGAAGTCCTCTCCATTCACCAAAAGAGTTGATATCGTCAGACGACATCACCTTGATCTCAGCGTTAAACCGATATACTGAACCTGAGGCACTAGGACCCACGGAGCGCAACATTATGTTAATTGAAGAACCGCCGCTCGTGGAGGATTAGTAGAACCGTTAATCTATCCTGGATCGCCCACATCGATCTAAACTGAGGAATGCTTCTTGAAGGAAAATACCGTTAAGATGAACCATCTCGTGATAAAAGTCATTTGGGCAGTAAGCTTCGGAGACCAGGCTATTGTCTGCGTCATTGTTTTTGCAACATGACCTTGGATGAGTTTAATCAAAAATGGCTATAATAGCACCTCGTTCGATTAAAATGTCATGTCTCAGATTCAGGTGTCCTCTGTAATCCGAAACAAGTCCTAAGATATTATCTGTCAAACACCCGAATCATTTCCATAGGCAATCACGGGCCTCGTCAATGTCATGTAGCCGATTATCTTCACTCTGGAATCAAAGCAGCATCTTTATGTTTGTCAATATATACATATTGGTCTAGTCAGATTCGAAGCAATCTGGCTACAATATGTTACGCCAGTAGATGCCGCACCGTGCATAAATTTAAAACCCGCGCCAATTTTTTCTACTGTCACAGGGTCCCTAGGCAAAGGCGTTTTGAATGAAATAGAATCTGATTTCTGGAAGTAGTCACGCCGCAGGAGAATTGTTGTCAATTGTTGGACCTGACCTATCTGCGATTAAGTCGCCTGCGTTCGCTATAAAATGGCGAAGAACAACTAGCAGATCGTTTAGGTAAACGCTGAAAAGGATCGGTGAGTTCACCATACTCTGTTGCAATCCATTATTAATTTCAAATGTTTGAGTAGAAGTTACGTTGACAATTTCGACAACAAGTTTTTACCAGTTAACATGTTCAAAACCATATGTAGCAGTGGTTTACTTATGTCCAGCCGGCTAAGCTTGTAATTAAAACCTTCTAACCATACGGTGTCGAAAGCTGACAGCAGACAGGCACCCGTGCATTGGTTTTTGCATTTACGAGTATTTCATTATATACGATATCCGATACGAGTTTTAACGGGGAATAAGTAGTGTCATGCCCTGCTCTGAAACAGAATTGGTTATCCGTAATGATTTTATTGCCCCATTTATGGCCACGGCATTATTTGCCATGAAATCTTCATTAACCAAGGTTAATGTCATTTCAAAGGTAGAAAAGATGAAACAGGGCTCTGTTCTCCAAGCCTATCATTCACTTTGTACAGTTTCTAGAATACAGTTCCTATTGTCGCCACTTTCTCCTGAGGATATTCGATACAATAGGACGGCGAACTCTGGATAGATGTTCACAGCAAGCTTTCATTGTCTGACGTTCTCAGAAGCTTCAGATCGGGAATTTCATTCTGATTGTTTCTCTATTCTTTCTTTATATTTTATAGAGGCTTCATTTACCTGACCCTTGGGTTTTGTTCGATTCGTCAATTCGTCAAACATAATGCTGTTTTTTTTTCCAAAACCATGTTTTTTTATTTGGTTAGAAGAACACCCACGAAGAAAGAAAAATTATTACATTCATAAGAATGTAGAGTTTGATTTAGTTTTTGGGCTGATGGAAGCATTTGTCCATTTTTGTTCGAAGATGCAAATGACGAAACTGTCACTTACGATACAGAGCACTATTAGCAGAGGATTCAAGATTGTTTGTGACCTTAACTTACAGGAGTAAACACAGATAATGCGGTTTGACACCTTCATATTCCTTCTTTTAAGGTTTTTCGAAAAGTTAACACTTTATAGATAAGCCAACAACAGCACAGCTGAAAATTAATGTTCGTGGCAAGATTGATGAGTTTAATGCAGTCAAACATTGCTGCAAGACCTTGAAAATTTTAATGTTCGTATGAAAACCTGTAGGCGTGCGAGTGCTGAACATTTATATCTTATTATTTCTACTTGTAATTGTTAAGAGCAATGTTTTTTTTATAAAAATAAGAAACACCAAAACCAAAAAAAGCACATCTAACGCGACTTTTGAAAAACCTTGTATGAGAATTGTACACAAATACAATATGTATATAATGGATTATTATTGCCTTTTATCGAGTTATTTTTAGTTAAATATGCATTACTGGCTAGAGCAAGTGTCATGTAGCGCCTTATTTCTATTTAAATTATGATTGATACTACTCTATCAATCTATACACCATAAAGTATGTCTTATATTTAGTTTAGTCAACAATTGACCATCCAAAGAGAGCAAACGCCCAGAAGCTGCCGGCTTTGGCCAACAAGAGGGTAAGAGGGTGTTCCATCAGGACAACGCCAGTCCATAGACTTCGATACTGACTCGCCATAAGCTTCGGAGGATTGGTTTTGACATTTTTATGCATTAAGGTTATAATCGATACCTTGTACCATGTGAATACCACCTGTTCCTGTCCATGTTGAACAATTTTGTTGGTGAAAAATTCGCCTCAAGAGAGATTTGTTAAAAACGACTGTCCCAGTTTTTTTGTTAATAAGGTCGAGTTCTCATATGTGAGTGTTGCAATGGAATTACCTTCAGAATGGCAACAAGTTATCGAAGAAAAATGCCCATATTTGACTCAAATCGGATCTTTCTAACTATGCTAAGCATTCAGTTTCATGTAAAAATAATTGATTTCGTTTGACTACACCTAATATCTCACTGACTTATTCGGCATGATCACATAATCTTGATTTATATAACTTAATGATTTAATAAAAATTGCTAAATTTACCTGTTTATATTTGTTATCTGAAGCTGTATCAACCCATATCTGAGAGCAACTACGACGACAACAAGATCAACTTTTTATTCTTAACATTAGTTATTATAGAAAAATACTCAAACATACATCTTACTTTAACAATATTTTACCATAACATCACAGTAGGGTTTCCTTTTACGAGACAAATTGACAACATTTTTGGAGATCTTATTAGTGGGTCATCATGCAAATATGCATTTATTAAAAGGCGATACAAAAAAAGGTTCGCAACTCTACGAACGTATCACTGTACGTACAGACACCTACTCGTGTTTAAAACAGATGCATTGAAACATGAATATACCTTATTATATTTATATGCAAAATCAGACGCATTATTGCACAATGACTTCTAAAAGGAAAGTTAAGCATCATATATACAGCTGCGTTCAAAAAATAGCAGTGGTAGTACTGAATTCGAAAAAGGTTATGTTTTATAAAGTTGGTTTATACCTGGACAAAGAAACTTTTTTTTTATTCGCTAAATTAACTTAAAAAGAAAATACAAAATAGTGACACCTCTCCGACGGAATTGTCTTTAAGGAATCCTCTACAACTTTCCATAATTGGTTGTTATTGAGTCGCTCTGCATCGGAAACAGTGTTTCTTTTCATCCACCCAAAGGTTTTAAATTGGCATAAGGTCAGCAGGCATATAAGGTGATATTTTTTTTGCTCAAAACAAATTTCTTGCTTTTTTGGCGGTGTGTTTAAGATCATAATCTTCTTGAAACACCCATTTTAAAGTAATTTCAAGCTCAGCATAGCTAAGCACAATTCATTAAAAGATGTCAGCATTTAAATGCTGATCTATTGTTCCTTTTATCAAAAATATTGGGCCACCGCCGTCATACGAAAAGCATACCCAATACTGGACCGTCCATGTTTTTTTGGGGTTGGGTTCAATGTTTAGCGGTCATCTCATGTTTTCACGGTATTCAAAGCAGCTCTCGGCTGTCTACATTTTTATAGACAAAAATCAGTCACTAAGAGTTTTAGCAAATTCAAGCGTTTTTGAAAGGTGCTATTCCCTTTACAGTAGAACTTTTCTGAGACTACATACATGTAAATTATTTTCTATTAGTATCATTTTCCCCATTACAATACCGGCTACTAAGTTGAACACTTTTTGTATCTCTGTACCTGGAACACTGGAATTATTCATGAAATATCGGACAATACCCTTCACCGTTCTTGGAGACAGAACTCTTTTTCGACATCGACTCGGAGTTTCCTTAAATGTTTTTTGGCTTTAAACTTCGAATAGAGATCGCTCTGCTTTAGTCCAGTGCTTTGGCTGTCACAGTCTACAATATAAAATTCCGTCATAACATGGAAAAATTTAACAATGTCCTATTCTTACCTCAAATATTTAAAAAAATATATATATTTAAAAGATGAATGAAAAGGGTAAAAAACAAGAAAGTCACAAGAAAACAAAACCAAAATATTACAATAGTAATAGGACATAAACTGATAAAATAATGGATTCATTAGCATTGATATTACAAACAAAGCCAGTAGGCATGATAGCGCACAGTTATTATTTTGCTATACCCTGTACCCTGATGTGATGTGTCAGGAGCAATTTAGATGTTCAATTAAAAAAAAAAATATTCAGAAAACGTACGTAGGTACGTATATATATGTAAGTACATATATATGCATACATCAGCCTCATTATCGTATAAACAAAATTCACTATAGCTTATAAGTACCATAGAGATCACTGAGAGATGACCTCAAACATATAATACAAAGAAAATTGACCATAATTGAAACCTGTAATGTATGTAATGATGTCATAGGAGCTCAGTGGTAAATTTTTTGGCCTCGGATGCTAATGAAAAGAGGATTAGATCCCACCAGATTCAGGTCACTGAAACACTAGCAAAGTACTGAAAAAACCTCCTATAACTCACACCTCCGCGAAAAGCTTTTCAAAATCTTTTATATCCTCAGCAACTTCTTTGGTAGTGATTCGACAATTCTCTTTAAAAATTTTCTTCTGTGCTTCAAAGTTTTCATCCGATATGGACGTGCTCTTGCTCAGAGTATAATCGGCAAATTCTATAGTCAACATTTCAACAACGTTGGAATACTTAATTTAATTCTCACACAAAATTTAATAGAAATTCTTTGATCTATTTTTTCAAAACAAAAAATCGCCAAGCAGAACAAAATACGTCTAATCCTTATACGAATATCTGTGAAAAACAAACTAAATATCCAAAATAGCGGTTAATTTAAACATGTGTTAAGGAAATGTCATCCTATTTTTTGAACAAACCTCGTATGAATTACCAATTAGTTCTCCGGCTAATAGTTTCTACTCATGATCACAAATCTTTCGATAACAGAGTTAGTTTTAAGGCAACGAGTTTTGGTAACTAAATTGTTTGGATAGGATCTTTCAAAAATCATCCTTCCATCCATCCAATGGAATCGCAGGATTTTTCTAATTCCTCCTGTTGAAATCATTATTCATTTTAACTGGTATGACAGGCAATTTAAAAAGTGTGTCAATTAAAAACCAGTATTTTTAAACTTTTAAGATTCTAATCCAGCAGCTTATTTTGCTAAATTCATTAAGTTTTGATGTCATATCTGTTGACACTCCGCCTGTTAAGATATTGGCCTAAGGAATATGTATATGTTATACCTCACATAATTTCTCTATCACGTCCTAACTTATCTTGTTGGAATAATAGCCCATGAATAACGGAAGCCAGTACCGAATCACTTTGTTGATACAGATTTACTTGGATTTTGTGAGGATACTCTCAATTTTAGAGCCGATAAATTGAGTTCTTATAAGAATAAAGAGATTTATAACCCAATGAAAGCAAATTTAACTGTCTAGAGCTGGGCTACAACTGAGAGCATGTCTTATTTTTAACCTAGTACTATCACTAATCTGCGCCGCGTCGAAATTAAAAACACGTTCATATTCAGTCATTATACCATTGAACTTAATCGATCAGGTAGGAATGGCTGTGCAAAATTTGGAAACGAGCCCAAAATCATTTAATTTTTTTGTGTCAAATGTGACATAAATATATGTAAATTGTTTTCAATAATTTATGAAATTATAAAAATGTATTTATTAATTCAACAAGTCGAAACAGAAATTCGAATGGGTTCTTACGCCTAAGTATACGCATATACGCATATACCTTATTTTTTCTTTATAAGTGTTCAAGTCCAAGGGGTTGTTTTTTTTCTGGACTCAATGGCGATATATTTTTTCTAATAAGTTAAATTTTTTTTTTATTTTGCTGCCTGGCAAAAACTTTGAGTCACAGTACCAAACCAACCGGTGCTGTAATCAAAATGTTGATCGAAATAAAAATACCAATTTTATTAGCTAACACTCAAATATTTATTTTTCATTCCTCAAAACACGTTTATTGACTTAAGCTACCAACGTTCTACGAAATGTCGTAAACCCGGATTTAATTAATTAGAAACAAAATCAAAATCATTTTGATTTTATTTCATTGCATCTTTTAATGTGACACGAGATTCATTGACTAAACCAGAAATATACAATGCATTCCTCATGATTCCTCATGATACAGAGGCTTAGTTGTGAATAGTTGTTGTGATCGATAACCTTGAACAAACATGCCAAGTGCAGAATAACAATGAAGTCACAGGAAGCTTGTGGATCGCTTGTGGCTAAATAGAAAAACAAACGTGTTTGGCTGTAAAGACGACGGCTTGATGTGGACAGTACTCATTTAGTTGGAAAAACAATATTTTCTTGTCTCACCTTATACGGGGTGATTTATTGGTATTTGCCATGACCTACACCTACAAATTTAAACAGGCATCGAAGGTTTTTTATTAGTTTCGGTTTTTTCACCATTAATAATTGTGATATTCACAGTATGAATTTAATGAAATAAATACGATGTTTTGCGATGAGAGGTGCCGAGAAACCATTCTTACTTTTTCAGACTTAATTACATTACAATATGTATTGCATTTTGGATGCTGTCGAAGAGGTGTGAAGACATTGAGTAATGTTTGAATATTTTGCAACTATCTAATTTACTTGGTTCTACGATTCACGATAAGCTGGTAATTACGAGCTTAAATACATTTTTCTGACATAATTGGTAATCCTCTCACGATTTTTCATATGCATCGTGCTATGAGACGTTCGGGATACAAGCTGTTAGTGTCGGTGATTAGTCCAATGATAGGTGCCACTACCATCGTATAATTTTCCTATTGACTAACAGGGATTCTAGTAGAAGCAAGATGTGGCATTTAGATGAACATAGCTTTATCGCATTGTAACCATATTGCATGATTTTAGTTTTGAAATATATTTTTGAAACATAAACAACTACTTGCCAAAACATTCTAAATATACTCGTACTAGTAGGTACTTACCCGATTATGCTACACAGCAAAACAAATACCATAGCATAGCAATAGGTTGAAGGACAGCAAACTGTGCTAGAGATATTAATTTATGATTCAAGGCAGACTTTTATGTGATTGGGAAAAAACACGTTCTTGTTCCCATGAGGATAAAGACAACATATTAAAATCGAATTTTATGAGTTCGTAAATAGAGAATACAAAAAAATGTGAAGATAAAATGGAAAGTTCTCGGCCTAACAATAAAAAATTGCGATTTTTAGTAGATAGAAGACAGCATACCAACGTACTAGATGTTAAAGCATACAGAGGAGCAGATTGTAATTCAGACCACATCCTAATCATCGCCAAAATGTTAAATTTTACAAAATTAGCTAAATCAAAATTCACACGAATGTATAAAAAAACTTTGCGTTGAAAAGTTCAATTATACAGCATCAATCCCAGGATGGAATCAATAATCGGTTTCTATAGATACAAGCATGATCAGCTGTAAGGGCTCGTATAACCCCCAAAGGAAAGCCTTAGTTCTACGAAGAATGAGAGGAAAAAGTACAAGCTCGTAATGTTCTAAGACTTCAAGCCCTGGAAAATAGAGTAAATGATATCAGATATCCTACGAAAGCCAGATCAACCTTTATACGCAATGATAATGGAGAGCTCGTTTGGGAGAACGAAAGTGTTGCAGCCCAATGCAGTTCAATAAACAAGGAGGGCAAGCAGTAATGCAAAACGGTGTTATTCAGACAGTAAAGGTAGAACTGCCAACCATTGGGGAAGTAGTAGAAGAAGCAAACTTAAAAATGACAATGCCGCAGGAAGCTACTTAATAACATCGGAAATATACAGGAAAAAAAATTAACAGCAAAGTAACATGGGTTCAGTACAACCATATGGAACAATGAAATTATCCCCGAGGAATGGAAAAACTCAGTCATCTTTCACGTATTCAAAAAGGGTGACCGAACATAACGCAACAAATGCCGAGGAATATCGCTGCTATCAAGTTGCGACAAGATGCTGTCAAATATTCTCTGAAAGAGACTGACATCATACGCTAAGGAAATAATCGGAAACTAGCAGTGTGGTTTCAGTAGGAACCGGAGGAAACTCACGTCAAGGAGGTTTGACAAAGGGTAGTCAACGAGCCTCTGAATATCCGGGTTCTAAATGGCAGGTAATAATAATAATAAAATGTTTCGCATCGTTTCTTCCGATATCATACAGCCGAGCTATCTCACTCACCTTCACTTGCCTATGTTACAACACGATATCATGCACTTTTTCAACGAATTCCGGTGTGGTTTGGGTTTTCGACCGTCCCTCATGTGGGTCATCTTCGAAGGATGTGAAACAACGTTTAAATTCAGCTGCCCATTTTTTAATAGTTAACATCGAAGGAACAGAATCCCCGTAAACTTTTGCTTAGAGGTTAATGTATCCAAAATTAAGAATTCTCAAGACACGTTTAAAACATTCAAAAATATCCATATTAATGAAAAACACGCACGACGAGTGAATAGAAATGTGTCTTACGAATAAATGCCACGTACACCCAAGCAGGAAACATAAAATCTTGCAGATTGAAACGTCAGGTCGATAATATTTCACCTTACCTTCATGTATCAAACACCCCGAAAATAATACCAAGATTTTTAAGACTTTTGAGCGATTACAACCTGACAAATATTCAAACTATTAAACTGCTTTGTAGCCGCCGCTATCAATGAATCATCAAGAAAGCAGAAACATTTTTCATTCAAACTGGTCTCCTGGATCCGCAATCTACCATTTTTACCAATATCCGGTACTGCACTCAAAACGAAAGAAATAAAGATAAAAAAACCAACACAAGCGCTATACAAATATTTAACTAATGACTCAACGAAATACTATGTTTCCCGTGAGAATGTTCCACACCATACAGTGGATTGTATCACAAAAGCACAGTCAATTGCTAAGCATCGTCAGCACCGCCAACACGACGTATGGTCGATTGTAGGCCTTGAACCCGCAGTCAAAGAATCAAGACCATACTAACCACATTTCTGCAAACTCGACCGCATAAGCTCAACTATCATATGACAAGTTTGCATAAATTATATATATCTACTACCATCTCAGATCAGATCTGGTTTTCCTATTAGCGTTTCACATCATTCATTCAAGTACATACTATGTATACTCGTATACGACTGCTATGAATCTCAATCCGCATGGAATCAAACGACTTAAGTGACTGCATAGGTGCTGCAGTGGTCAGTTTAAAATGTTGCTCATTGCCACCAAGAGTGATCATCATCACCGAAAAAGGTAATATCAGTTTAGGTTATGATGCTGCTCTGGCTTACTCGCAATATGGCATAGGTCAATAGCGAATGATTCCTCAAACTTAACCCGATAAAACGTGAACCGAATATCATGGGCAAAGCACACGTTCCGGCGGAGTTAGAAATATGTATGTACATATATACCCATGATTCATATTTTTAGCGTATTACGTAATGTGGGCACAAGTAACTGGCCATGTTTGGCATGCAAAGTGGGATGGTGACATTTCTGAAACCGAATTAGAGGAGGAGAAGCGTGTAAGCCATTGAATTGTGTATTTTATTATAAGTAGTATTTCTTTATTTTTTTGGGCTTGACTAGTTTGTGTTGGGTGTGTTGGATGATATAAATGATAAATATTGTTTTCAAAGTGGGCTGGTTCAAGAGAATATCGGTCGAAACTCCATTGTCAACGTCATAAATGTCATCAAACTATCTTAACACGTTGGGTGCCAATTCATCACGGGTGATTTTTTTTACAGTTATACAAATTCAATATAAAATAAAACACTTGAAGCTAATGTTAATGGCTATGATATTAGCTTTATTTAATATATAATTTTATGCCATTAAATATGATATGGACATTTGTGCGCCACAGCTAGCTCGAACCGCAATCGTGAAGTCCAATTTTCGACAGCTTTATCGAGCAACTGAGGCGGTATATCAGCAATAACATGGCGAAAGTTAATTTTCAAATCGTCCAATGTCTCTGGATTTTCGGCATAGACTAGTGACTTCATATACCATAAAGGAAAGTAATCTAAAGGTGATGTGATGACAGGAACGTGGGGGCAAGTTCACAGGTCCATAACGCGAAATTCTTAGCAAATGTTTGCGCGTGGCATTTAGTTGTTGATACTGTCAAAATACAAGGCATAATTTAAAAGTAATGATAATGATAATGAGACTTCGCGATTATATTTAAAAAAAATCATTTATTTTTCTGCATAGTCTCCTAAAAAGTCAATACATCTAGTCCATTGTTTTCAAATCCTGGATTCCCTTAGAAAAAAATTCTTAACTACTTCTTTAGTAAACTAAATTTGTGACAACTAGCTGCACGAAACTCAATATCAACCTCTAGAGAATCGGTAGCAACTAGGCTGTGCAAGATAAGTTTCGTTTGAGTGCTTACTATTAATTTATGTTCTACCAACTAGAGCCTTAAAAGTTGAAACTCATGGTAGATGTCCGCATGAAGGTTAAATCAATTATTGGAACTGTCCACGAAGTCATTAGCGAAAGGTATAAGTTTACCTATGAAAAGAAGACTGGGGTTTGAGTTGACATATATTAAGAACAGTAATGGTCCAAGCACAATACCTTACGGCATGCCGAGGTTGAACACCTTAGATTTGCCAAGAGTTTCCCAATTTTTACGCATTACTCCGTATTTTCCAAGCAAGAAATAAAACGATCGAAGACAAAGACTCGAAATCCGACGGAATGCAAAAAATCCAACAGAATTTTCTGGGTTTATTATGCCAAACGCTTTGGATATACGAAGAAACTGGCGCAAATTTTGCTATCATCAAGTCCCTTGTACCTTATATATGTTGACATTACAACTCGCATTGGAGTTTTCGCATTTTCACAGATGGTTCCAGGACTGGGCAGGGATCGGGCGCTGGTGTTTTTTTTGAGCGCGAAAACATTCGACTGCACTTCTCGTTAGGAAAATATGCGTCTGTCTTTCAATCAGAGATATATGCAATCCTAATGGCCATGCACTATGTTGCGAAGCACAGGTGGAAGGTAAAAAGCATATGCGTCTGCAGTGACAGCCAAGCTGCACTCAAAGCGGTATCCAACCCTCTATCCAACTCTAAATTAGTGCATGAACTCAAGATCTTTTTGAACAAAGTGGAAAGACTAAATTCACTTAGGCTTGTATGGGTCCCAGGTCATTCTGGAATCCCAGGAAATGAGATCTCCGATAAACTCGCTAGAAGGGGCTGATAGAAGAATTTCTCAGGACCTGAACCCGCCTTGGGTATACCTGCTTCCACGGTCAAATCTGACACCAACGACTGGGTCTTTAATTCACAGTCATAGATGGAGGGAATATCCAGGATGCAGGATGACTAAGCGCGTACGCCCTGATATACGCAAAAAGTCCGCAACATTATTCTTATCCTTAAGAAGAAATGATTGCAGAAGGCTTACGGGCGTCATTACGGGCGATTACACTTTTGCCAAGCATTTCTACGTGTTTGGCATCAGTGAGACGCCTACCTGTGCTGCATGTTGCGAGGAGGATGACACAGCAGAACACTTTCTCTGTGACTGTCCCGCCTTCGCTCACGCACAGTGGCTCACGCTTCGGGCCGACATGGTGTGCGCCGAATCTCTTAGGTCTACATCACTGAAGCCCCTCCTCACTTTTCTCCGGACAACGGGGAAAATACAATAAAGAAAGGTGTCTATCTGGTAGTACAATGGACCAGTATTTGTGTTCGAGTGCTCCAACAGATAGTAGAAACCTTCGACAAAAAAAAAATATATATGTACTCGTATATATGTGTTGACAAGGGTTAAGCAGAGCGTTTTCTGAGCAAGAACTTACTTTGAAACTTAGGTGAAACTTTCTTGAAAAGTTATTTCTTGTTAGAAAATGCAAGACATTCAGCTTTTTTTCAAAAATCTTAGAGAAAACGAAAGTCTTATGTTTTTTGTTACCTATCTTTTTTGGGAATGCGATACACTGTTACCAGTTTTAATATTTCAGGAAAGATACGAACATGCTTAAGCTGAAAAGATAAGCCAAAATATCGACAATATTTAAAGCTATCCTCGTAACGATCAAATTGGAGATACCATCTACGCCATTCGCATTCGAATAGTTTAAGGAGTTTTTTTCAATAAACACAATGCTAGTAGGACAAGTTGCCCTATTTAAGTATCCAGAAAGTGTAGTCTCAAGCCGGAGACCAATTTGCAATCAATACAAGGTATTCATTTAATTCATTCGCAACAACTACAGGATCTGACAGATTTATTTTATCGATTTCGAGAGTAATGGATACGTTATTGTTTTTACATTTACGATTTAAGATGCAGTTGCCATTCTTATTTAATCTTTTCCTGCACAATTTGCTATATTCTAATTAAGTATGTACTTTTTTCGTGCGTAATGAGGCGTAATGCAGTATTAAGTAGATATTTTCGGGTTTTATTGTGTAGCTTATATGAGTGTAAGTAATGAGTCATTCAATTAGGGTTTGAGTTTAATTTCGGAAATACAGAGCTCTTTGGAAACATTTGAACAGTTAATGTGCTAAAGAAAGATTATTTTCGAGGTTTACATCAACCCAGTCTTCCCGCAAAAGCTTATTATTTAAGATGCTAAAGTTAACTCTAGCAATTAATTTACAACTTTTGTTAGAGATGTTATTGTTTTTTATGTTATTGATCAGTAATTTAAAAAACGAACTTAAGATCGACGCAGTGATTATAATCAACCTTAAGAAAACGTAAGAATCCACTAGGTTCTCTGACTAACCCATGTTCCGGCAACGATAATAACATTCAAAGCCTTTTCATTACTCAACAACACTGACTATTCATCCAAAAATATTTTTGAGTCTATAAATACAAATAAAGGTAAATGGGATACTTCAAATTTTACAAGTTATTTATTATTTCGGCACTCATACCGCTAACAAAAACTACTTTGGACTCATATGTATCTCTTGCAAAAACTCCCATTCCTTTCGCTGAATAAGGACCATTAAGAAACGAATGAAAGGCTTCTTTTCACAAGTAAATCCAAAACTCAGATACAAAAATCATGTCTGGTAAATATGTAGAACCTCCGAGACCACATGAATCATTTATTATGTTTCTGAAGAACAACCAAGCAATGTCAAAGGCTAAGGAAATTTACGACGAATTTCACAGTGCTATTAGAGCAATTTCGTTATTAATGACCTATGTCCTATATGTTAGGCAGATACAGACTTCAAGAGAGCACCTTGATTCAATAAATATTGAATGAGCTTCTGACGCTGATGTCATGAGTATCAAATAGCAGCGCAGCTAGTATGTCATCGAAAATGTTCGGTTAGGCAAAAAAATTAATTGGTTCAACATATGTCATTGAGGAAAGCTCCCCCTCTTACGCTTTATGTACTGAAACAACAACTATATATTATATTTATATTAAGCTTAGCCTCAAAGTTCTTTATAATATATTTAAGACTTATATAAATTGGTATTATTATTATATATATATTAAGCGGCCAATTGAAACTCGGAAGTTTAGAGTGTCGTTGGCAATCTATCGCCAAGCCTTCTTATTATTTATGAATTTATTCCATGATTCGCTCTTCTGTTCTGTCTCTTCTAGGCCCATCTTTATATTGTCCTCCCATTTAAGGTGTGAACTTCTTGGCGGCCTTTTTCCCTTAGGTTTTACACTTATTATTCTTTTGACTGTCCATTCGTTTCACGTGACCTGCCCATCTTAGTCTACGCGATGTTCACTGTATGTGTTTGTGTTTTTTGAGCTACGAGGGCTGCGCTATCTTAATGAATATCTTTTAATTTTGATTTTTACATCCAACTGGTCCAAAAGGTTACAATAATAATCTGCTCTTATTGTTTTACCAATTTGAAGGTAATCCATGAACAAAATTCCTTTTGCATCAAAAAGACTGATTCTAAATAAATATTATACAATATTGCAAAATTATATATCCAGGGTTACTACTACAACCCTCCCGGTTAACCTGGTGTTGATAAACTTTTTAGACGTCCTTAACGTCGATCATCTACAAGACTTATATGACCACTTTTAAATGCAGCAGCCAGTTTTTTTGTTCGAAACCAAGGTGAAGAGTCTTTATACACTTTTAACAATCTTGCATGTATCCTTTTGATGGTAAACAATAAAGATTTTACTACTGCAGCATATTAAAATGTGTTCGTTGTACAAAACTAATGAAAGACGTCACCTTGGAACAGCCATAAATATGCAAACGATTTGACAAATCTACATTTTACGAAACTTATTGAACAATATAATATTATGGTTTTTCAAATACGATTCTGAAATATTTTAAGTCATTAATTTTATCAAAGGTTTTATCGAGTACAGTCAGGTGCGAACCTTGCATCGATCCAACTCAGTCAATGACCATAATTGGCTTTTAAGCTGTTTCTTTATTTTATTTATAACTTTATTTCTTTCCTAACATTAACAGACTTTCTGGGTTTCTCTTAACTGTTTCCTCACCAAATGAAAAAAAAGTGGTGACAAGGCGTCTCATTTTTTTAATTTTTCACATTGCTCCTAAGCCCTCTAAAATCTATTATCTACAGATTTTATATCTATAATTAGATATACTTAGGCTGAATATAACAATTTTCCTTCTCTACCTCCGCTATTAGTAAAAGCTGATTGAGGAACTATTTCTTAGATTGATACCTTCCTAAACCATTAGTAAAATAGTAATTTGAAATTCGATAAAAATGTATAGGATCGACCTACGTATGTGTCAATTTTTCCACGATGCCTTATGATTTTTAACATTTCACACGTTTGAAAAAAATTAGAACATCTTCTACAGCAAGGCCATCCCTTAAACCGAACTAAGAAATAAGCAATTTTACTTTTGACAGGGATATCGGTTGTACTCGTATATAGCAAGTTAAATAATGGATCCAGTACGAAACCCAGGGGAAAGCCAGTTTGTGCAGTGTGCAGTATGGAGTATTTGTTCTCGTATTTTACATAAAAATGCCGTTGGTCAAGGTGGCTCTTAAGTAATGTGCTCTACTAAATGGCTAGTGATAAGGTTTTGATAAGTTTGTAAAGCGATCAAAAGCTTATATAAATACTGTTGAGCAGTAACTTCTATTTTCCAATGTTTTAATCGAAAGGTAGTTTCTTCTTTAGTCGTCGTTATGATTTAGATGCTTTCGTTTGCGTTTTAGAAGTGTAGATGATGTGGATTGTTGTCTTTTTCGTTTGTGAAGCAGTTGGCAATGAAAGCCCCTAAAGTAATAGCTTTTTCTGCGTTGGTTTTGGACCATGCCTTTTTTTGTAGACGGTTTTATTTTTTTGTGGCTTTCAAGGAAGAACGATTTGTTTGGAATGATACCCAAGTGACTGACAGGATTATGACTGATTCAAGTCTTTTGAATATTGCAAAAATTTACCAAACCTAGCTTATGGTTCGGTCAGTTTGCTTATTTTAAAAACCGTAAGCCAATTTGTGGTCAAGACACTTAGTAGTGCAGCTACTTTTCAGGTTTTATATCGATATTGGGGATTCACTACTAGACAATAAAATTAAGTTAATAAAACATTAGAAATATACATTTTGGGCTTATCGGTATTCTTAACACAATATTTCACTTCACTTGTTGCCAATATTGAACGCGTGTTGGGGGCCTGAGTTGCTCTGTACATCGTATGATGGATTCACACCTGGATAAGGGAGTTCAATATGACTGTACTGCCATAAGTCTGTTATACTTTTTGGTAAAAACCCCATGCAAACGAAGCATGTGAAGAGATTATTAAGATATCTATAAATGAAATCAAAGGTAGGTACTACCGCCATTCAGAAATGTGTCCAACAGAACAGAGAAAATATGTCCGACTAAATTTTGTTGGCGATTTTTTCGTACATATAATACAATATTTTTATTTTTGGCATCCCGAGACATATCACAGTTCCTTGATATGTTTACCGCACTTCTTGAGTCCATTTAAATTTAATCCTTTTGAAGTAATGCGCATTTATAAGTTATTTGAACTGTAAGTATCTTGTTTTCATCAACTGCTTTGTTTCTCATCTCAGATAATCAATTTAGACGCAAATAACGTCGTCATCTCATTCATCAACTGATATAAATACTATGAATACTATACATATGTATGTACTCGCACATACATATATACTCAGGCGAAGTGTACCGGTTTTTTATTCACTACGATTGTTTTGCTAAAACTTTATCGTACCACGTAGTACCTCGTTTTCATAAACAATATTTTATACATACTCAATTCAAATTATACCAGTAATGTACTAAGTTATTTCACGACCCTGCAATGAAGCACACAACTCTCTGCATTTGAATAGTTATGCGGAAGATAATAAATTTCAGGGAAACGATATTCGATAATGTTAATACTGACTGGAAACTGAACTAAAAAGTTATTATGTAAAATTCGAGATAAACTTGAACGGTTCTTCAGTTTTTCTTATTAATGATGCCAATTAAAACAGTTAAAGAAAACAATGGTTACTCCTTACATGTTTAATTTTTAAAACCTTTTTTCGGTTAAGTTATTGTGGGCTAAGTAAACCTTTTTATATTTATGTTTCTGTTATAACTACTGGCCAGTTATCATTTGTTACTAAACACAATTTTGTCTTTAAACCATATTCAACTCTACTTTGACTGATATCCAAACTGTATAGTTCTAAACACATAAGCGCAACTTCTTAACAGAGCTTTCTATTCACTTTTATGGAAAATCAATGTACAAATGTGTTCAAAAACAAAAATTGGAAAAGAAACGTAAAATCAAATTGCATCTGTCTCCTTTTCAGAGCATAATGAGACGCCATTTCCATTAGAATTGCAACCACCACTTATTGACAACTTACAAGACGCCATCGACAGCTATGGTAATCCTATAAAATTCTCGCAGCCTATCGAAACACCAGATGGCAGAAAAGTCGTTGCCGCCCAAGGGGTACAATTTGAAATTCCCAATTACGCTTCCGGTATTACGGAAATTAAGAAGCCTCTAGATAGTCTGCTTCCACCATTTGATGGTGAGTTATACAACGTACAATCTAGACAAGTGACAGCGACGAATATAACGACCAACTCGTTTACAAGCACAGCCGACGACGATAGTTACCATTCCGAATCGGCACATCAGTTTAACTACCATACTACTCAATCCGACTATAAAAACAACAACGACAACCACAACAAGAACAACTTACCAGAACGAACTATTTTAATCGGTGACCTCGCACTAGACCCCTCCTCTATCGATCTTTTAACCCAAACCCAGAATTATCTTAACCACAATGTCTCTAGCGAAGTTTTCTCCTTTGCTTTTCAACCAAATCAGCCTCTCTCCGGTGGCAGCACTAATCATTTTCCTAATTTTCCTACTGATCAATCATCCATAATTAACAACACCCCTACCCACACTTTAGATCCCATTGCCGTTGCACTGCCGAACGATGCCGACAGCAAGGTGGATGAAGCAGTTCCCCGAGAATACACACTTCCCGACTGGTTGGCTGATTTCAATGATCCAGATGTCGGTCCAGGTGTCCCGTATGTGCCCTCCAACGATGATAATTCGTTAAAAATTCTGTCTTGGGATCTTATACCGCCGCGACAAGAAGCTTCAGAAACCTCAGCACTGGGTTCCAAGGCTGGTCACCAGCAGATAATACAAAGTTCTTCATCACTAGGACAATCTGTTATTTTAAATCGAAACTCTCAATTGACTACTGCAATACCTACCAGAACTACTTCCACAACTACTACAACCACAACAACAACCACAACAACAACTCCGAAGCCAACTACTACCACAACCACTACGAAGACAACAACTCCCCAGCCACCTCCGCCTTTAATAACGACTTCACCAGCACCTATTGCCTCCGATACGGGCTCGGTGGAATTCTACGAACTGCCTGGAGGGAACTCCCAGTTTCTTCCATCATACCTCGAAGGTTACAATGATACTGATCTGTCGGTAGCACTTCCGTTCGAAGTGCCAGCAGACAACAATGAATACAACCACACGATATCAAATGATCTCTTACCTCCACTTGAACCATTCGAAGATCTGAAGACACTAAGTGTTCCAGCTCAAGATAGGAAGTTAGAAACAGCTGCTACCATCCAAGGCGACGCATCCGTTTCCTCTGCAACTGTTCCAACCACCACCACTATTACAACCACGCAAGCTACAACCATCCGACCAGCCCCATCAGCACCAGCACCATTCCAGTCCCGATTTTCCCAACAAACAGAATCTCAACCATCTCCCACTACTCAAGAAATACACGCTTTCTCTGTTCAATCTACAGCAACTACCAAAAATCCTCTTTCCAATCAAATCACCCGATTCACATTAAAATCCGCGTCCCAACCAACTGGATTCCGATCAAGCGGCTTCCAAACATCACAAACTACCCAATCTGGCCGGCCCAGACCAATCCTACCCCCACTTCCCACGCTTAAGCCCATCGTTTCTGGCTCCACCTCATTCTCAATTATCCCATCACTCGCGTCTACAACCGCCATCACTAGCACCACCACAGAAGCACCGACAACAGCCAACTTCGTTTTCGATAGTGCAACCATCCCATCATGGCTCAGTGATATTAAAGATCCCGATCTTGGACCAGGCGTTCCCTTCACCCTCCCAGGCAGTGCTGATCCCCAATTAATTTACAACGATCTCGTGCCACCATCCAAACAAGCTGAGGCACAAGCCAGCGAGGGAGTTACTATCGAAAAATCTATTTCATCCGAAATTCCATTACATAGCTTCCTAAAAAACGCTATCCCATCCCAATCCATTCCAGCACAGCAGACTTTTTCCGCTTCAACCGTGCAGGAACCGTCGCGACTATTCCCACTTCAAACCGTTGTGGTGCCAGACGCTAACAATAACGCCAACTCGCAATCGCTAACAAATTCAATCTCACCTAACGATTTTCCAGCTTCGACCGAACCCACCGTCAAAACCGCGTCCAAGGTCACATTCAACAAAAGCGACCAAGGAAAAGTTATAACCAACACTGTCTTCGCACCACTTCCAACACAACAAGCCACAAAAACCGCTTTGGGACCCGTCCAGCCATCCGTACCTAGTGGTAATACGCAACATGACGCTCATGATCGGACACACATCCGTTCTTGATTTACCAAACATAAACACTAATTCATAATCTTTAATCCTTTACAGGTTTCACAAGTGCGACCGTCACCCCCGGTGCGTTCGGCAAGCCAACTACTCCTGAAGTTGCTCAAACAGGCAAGTATACCGGAAGCTTCGGAGGAGCGCCTGGCGTTCTAGGTGGACAAGCTCAACCCGGCTATGCTGTTCTACCCGACGGTAGAATTGTTGACCCAGATCATACCGTCCGCCCGGTAGTGAAGGCTCCAACTCCAGTTCAGAGCGTTCAATCGCGGATTGACACAGTCACACTAGCACCTGTACCCAAACCAACTAGCGCTCCGGGTCCTAAACGAGGCTACACTGGTTCATTCGGTGGTCCTCCCGGCATACTGGTGCCCTTCGACAATAATGCCGGCGCACATTAAACCGGATCAGTTCAGAATCTTACTCGTTTATATGCCTCTGTACATACACTCCAACTAATGTATTATTGTTTAATGTAATATTTTATTTTATTTAAGATTAGTCGCTAATAAAAAGGAGATGTTTCAATAAAAAATAAAAAAACAGGGTGGAGTGCTTATTTTGATTTTTTCTCATATACGAGTATGTACATGTTTCGGATCTCGACTGATTTTTCTGTGTCATACCGAGATTCTCTATTTCGGTCGATAGCGAAATGAAGGATCTACACGAAATCGCTTTAAGAGATATTGTTTCAAAATGTCCCCTCCGGTTCTGGGCAAGTGTTTTTAAAAGACTCATGACGAAACTGCCTGTTCATTATCGATAATGCAGAACGTAATGTGAAGGAAACGCTTAACACAGTCGAAAAGGTAAGAATTCCAATTCCAGGTGGGTGTCAATTATAGGTATATAGATCTGATTTTTCAATAGATCAAGAGATCAGCAAATCGATGAACAGGACTTTCTAACTATTCCTATACACTAGACCATCCTAGAATAAATAGACCATCATTAGGGTAACCTGTCGGCTCGACACCAGCTTTAGATTTGGATCCATATGCAGATTACAAAAACAAATATCACAAAAATAACCATTCTCCCGAAGGTCAAAAGGGCCAAGAATTGTTCCACCCACAAATAACCAGTAAGGGAGCACAATGAACTCTTATTATTATATTACTAGTACCGTCCATTTGAAACTCAAGATTTTCTGGGCCTCGTTCGCAGCCCTTCGCCAAGCCTTCCTGTCATGAATGTGTTCTTTCCTTGTTACGCTGTTCTGTTCCATCTCTTTCAGGTTCATCCATATATTGTCCATTATATGGCGCGACCTTCTTGGGGATCTTTAATTAATCTTTTGATTGTTCCTCCATTGTCCATTCGTTCTACGCGTCCTGCCAATCTAAGTCTTCGCGATTTTATTACTTGAACAATGCCTGGAGCTGAAAAAAATTCTCAAGTTCCTTGATCTCAGAAATGCTAACATGCAATTTTCATCAGTTTGAGTTGTCATCAGTTACGAACTGCGAGTAATTTCGTTAGCATTACCACTGATCAGGTAGTTGGTATGATGGTAAATGCTGAGGTATGATGGAGAACGCAATAAACTCTTCTATACATAAAAAACTCAAACCTATCCATAGGACTTTAACTATCTCAAATCATATACTGGTATTGATCAAAATAAGAAATGTATTTCGAAGAAACTGGCAGCGATTTGTTTATTGTCTTTCTTGAGCATGTTAATACTCGTATTCTCTATAAAATAATTAAGGACGAATTTCAGTGATTTCACAACATTCAAAGGAACACAGAACTCCAAACAGCAATTGTGGAATATTGAGACAATCGTTAAAAAGAGAAACAGCACTATCCTTTCGTTTGTTGAAGTCGCAACCTCACACACATCTACTATTGAGAAAGCTGAAATATTCTCATTGTCATTGTGGTTTGACTAAACCACATAATTTGCAATGGAATGGGAAGCAGGCACATTAAAACTCTGATAGAGAACGTCATTTAATGTCAACACTGCTACATGAGGAACTAATGGATTTAATTTATAATCTAAAAACGAAGGTCCCCCGGTATTGAACGTTTTCATCAAGCACAGAATCTGTGTAGAATTTCTGCTTTTTATATACGAGTACAATTCACGTATTAATTTGCGATAATTCCCAAAAGCACGGAACAAAAAGCTAAAGGTATACCAATATTGAAGTCAGGTAAACTTGCCAAAAATTCTAAGAGCTGTAGACGAGTAAGCCTACTCAGTTCATTGAGTAAGGTGTTAAAAAAGCACTAAAATTAAGATTGAAAATGTACATATTGGAAAAAATGTTCTCTCTCATCAGCAGTTGGGGTCAACAAGTTGACGAATTCTTTTTCTTTTTTTTAAAGGCGGCTAGTACTAATATTCGATTAGACGAGGAGTTCCTCATATTTATTAAGAAAGTAGCGGAACTCGTCGTCTAATCGACCCTTCTACTTTCTTAATAAAGTTGAGGACATCTCTCGTAGGAGCTGAGATGATCCCTCAGGAATCATAAGTTTTCTGAGGAGGATACGCTTCCTAAGGTTACAAAAGGCAGCATATTCACATAACATGTGCTCTGCTCAGGACGGAATCGACACTCGGTTTCCGACGAGAGACTAATTTTGTTAAGATGATATCTCAGACTGCAGTGTCCCGAAAGGTAGCTGACCAGTTTTCTGATATCGACTATATTACACTTATAGAGTGTTTGTTCAGAGGCCACTGCGTATTGCAACCTCTTTAATACAAAGCTGCAGTGCAGTAATTCCGATCATGCCTCTTGGGCTGCTGTTGGGCAGTTTGGCATGGCACCTGTAATGCCGAGACATGCCAGTCTCTGAAGGCGTTGAAGTTTAACTATTGTAATTTTTGTTCAACCTTTGTCCACCATACGGAAGACGAATAAGTGATGATAGGTCTTACTATCGCGATAAATAACCAGATTCCCTTAGGTTTCAATCCCCGGGTTATACCATAAGTGCTTCGACAGGCCCACAGTGTCTTTGTCTCCAGTTGAGTTTGCGATCAGGGTCTATGCCAAGATACTCGACTTCTTCCTGAAAATCCTCTATTTGTACCGTTTAGGGAGACAGAGCAGAGTTGTATTTTTCTCTTTTTTGTAAACGGGACTAAGATTATCTTATTTGAGTTTATCGATAGACATTTATCTGTAAAAATAACTACAAGGTCATCGCCCCCCCCTCATTTATTGTGAGTCTGCCATCAACATTGAATTTAATTAAAAACTCGGGGTGTGTCACATGAGGACACTAGTACTGCGACCATAAAAATCGATTGTACCCCCTTTTTTCATCCAAGATTTGAGCGCTGGCTTTAAAGATTTGACAACTTCTCTAGACGGGATTTCCTGGAAGTCTTTCCCTGTCATGGTTTTGCCATTTGTCATCTTTCTCAGGTAAGGTTTGGCCAGTTGGTAAGCATGTTTTCCATAGTTGCCTTGGCTTGCCCACATTGCTTGCATATTTCTGTGGTACTAAGATCCTTTTTATAAAGGTGGTAGTTGCATGCCCCGTGTTCTGTTATTTTCTCACATAGGACTCTTATGTCGGCTTTATTTTGTTCTAAATCTTCTTTAGCACATCCGCGATTGTAATTCTGTGCTGTGATCGTTCTTGAGTTTTTAATACCCTCTTTTCTGTTCCAGAATTGGTTCTTCTCTTTTTTTTTTATGATCCACTTATGTAAGTATAGGTTTATGTCTGATTTGTTAAAACCATTAAGGGGGGGTGGCCCCGTCAAAAGTATTTGATTTGCTTGTATTATAGATCAAATTTAATCTGTTGCTTACAACCAGTTTGTTTAGTATATTGTGACGTGCCCAGTCAGCTTTAAAGTTGAAAGTGTACCTCCTTAGCACTTTAAGAACCGCTTGGCTGTCTGAGAATATAGTTATCCTTGTGTTAGTGGGTCTTCTGTCGCTGATACTGCTGATACTACTTGATTGATTACAAATAGCTCGGCCTGAAATATAGTTGACTGATTGCAGATGGGAATGTGTAAGATACATTTTAGTCCTATTACACCAGTTCCCACCCTGTCTCCTGATTTCGACCCATCTGTGTACCAATTCTGAAGTCCACCCCCACAGGGGGGTTTTTGTTCCATTCCTCTTTGCTTACTCTCTCCCTTGCTTTAACTCAATGGGCATGAGATCACTCATTCCGGTCAGTTCCCAAGATGTCCAACAAGTTCTCCTTATTTGTATTTATAGGTTCCCTGTAAGGTTAAGGTTTGTTTGGCAGCGTCAGCCTGTATGGCAATGTGAATTCATCCCTGCAGTCGGAGTCGTTCTCATTGCTCCAGTAGTGCAGATACACGCTAGCCTTTGCATTTTATTGATTTTATTGCTGGCGCTTTTTTGTTCATATTTTTACCACCACACGGCAACGCCATAAAATATGGTTGGTTTAATCATTTGATGAATCCCCATGTTTTGCCTATAAGTTGTTTTAGGGCTTGTTGTCATAGAGCTTTGATGGCCTTTGAGTATATTTTGTTAATGTGTGCATTCCAGGAGAGTTTTTAGTCCAGTATGATTCCTAGAAACTTTACCTCTTTCTTTAATGGAATGCAAGTTTCTTTGATCTTTAAAGTTTAAAAATTATTTGTTCTTTTTTTAGTGAATCGAATTATGTGTTTTTGCTGGGATTGATGGAGAGTTTTTCTTTCTCGCACCAGTTCCAGGTTATTTCTCTGGCTCTTTGCATGAGGTTACCTATGATGACCTCATGTTTTCCTTTTATGATTATGGTTATATGGTCAAGCAATCGGATGGCCGTTGTTATTAAGTACACAAAGAAGTTCGTCTACTAGATATACCTTAGAAGTGGCGATGAGACACCCCCTGCTTGCAAACTCTAATAGTTTTGATCACTACTCAGATGTGCCTAATATGGCTGTTATAAGGCACCAATCGCAACCTCCTTTTTCTACAATGCCGTGTATTTATGAAGGGTGGTTATTGTAGATTTACCTTTCTGATATACAAGTTGTAGTTTGTGAAGTGGTGCGTGTTGATCTTATGACCAATTCTAACAGTTTTTCTGTCATTTTCAGTAAAAATGAGGAACGACTAATCGGTAGCATTTGGGGTTTTCGGATTGTTTGTCGCCACCTTTGGTTATAAATATTACCCTAACCATTCTCCACTTAAGTGCTTGTTTGGATTATTTTAACCAGAATAGCCTTTAGCTTGTTGGGGGAATGTATTGAAAGTGTAGGGAAAATTAGGGAAAATACTATCCGGCCCAGGGGCTTTGAAGCTTTTAATAGCCCAGTCAACTTTTTCATACGTTATGTATTTGCTTACTTTGGGATTTCTACCTTTTTTTAAGATTCACAGTATTTTCTAGTATTGGTTTTTACAATATACCCGAGAAAGTGAGTCTTTAGAAGTAGGTCCAGCTGTCACCAATATACTTGTTTCTGGAGAAAATGTGCAGTACACGTTAAAAGAATGCAGATTCCACAAAATAAATTCTTTAAATGTTGTTTAAGCTTCCGTGGCATTTTTCTATTATTAGTTCTTTTTCCTTAATAAATGAAAAGTTTTCCTGCTTACTTACGGTTTTGTTTTCATTGCATTTTCTTGAAATTAATATTATATGATTACCAACATTACGAAGACCGGATATGTTTTCGATCAGTCTATAGAGTAATTTTAAAAATTTACGAAAGGAATAGTTGGTAGACTGTTTCATGGACCTCCTATTGCTTTTCCAAAAGATGTCGTATAGTAAAAATTTGGTCACTAGTCGAGCGATCCCTTCTAAAGCCACACCGATAGTCTCCGATTACTTCCTTCGCGTAAGATGTCAGTCTCTTAAAGAGAATTTAAACAGCTTGTAACAACTTGATATCAGCGATATTCCTCAGTACTTAATGCACTTTGTTCGGGTACCCTTTTTAAATACGAGAATGATAACTACGTTTTTTTTTTTTCATTCCTCGGGGATAGTTTCAGTGCTCTATACAGTTGTGAGAGGCTCATATAACTTTTCTGTCAATTCCTCTTTAATATAGAAACATTAATAACACGATTGACGATTTCATGGAGTGATTAGGTAAGGACACTAGTTGGCAGGTTTCATCTAGGTCATCAAAGAAATGACAGCTTATAGTTCTAAAATAACATTTCAGTTCTCATCACGACAAATTGAAGTAGAGAGATTGAAGCAGATACATAATATAAAACAACTAACCCACGGTCCTTTCCCTAATCGGGAACAATACTTTGAAGTACTCAGTTTGAGAGAGGTTCGTCGTCTTAGATGATTAGAAAATTGAGGCCAAATTTTAGTTAAGGAAACTCTACAGGTAAGTTCATAGATTAAACAAAATAGATAGATAAAAAATGAAATTCAGAGAAAGACAGCCTTAATGGCAAAAAGCATTGTAATTGATAGCGTGTATATTGAAAAGAGAAAGAAAGAAAAAGTTGTATTATTTGCCGAACAAGCAAACGCGATACAATATACGAGTATATTGCAATTATAAGAAATACACTTGAAATCATGTTAGGCGCTGGCTTAAAGTGTATTTCAGCAACAGAATGTATAAGTGTTAGGCGATGCGATGTGATGAACCAATGGCGCAAATACGGATGTGATTTAGAGGAAGTGGAACTGAGCTGTCAACACATTGCATTTATAAAAGATTTTATGTCTATAGAAGATATACGTTTTGTTAATAACTCTTTATATATGAACAAAGATACTTGGCCACTGAATTTACTCAAAATTCATTCTGACAAACACATTCTTCTAATCATTCTATGGTAAGATATTTTGGCAAGTTCCAGATGGCTCTATTTCTCCTATTTCACTAACACTGAGTACGGAACAGTGTAAGTAATGTCGGATAACTTTTTTCATCAACATAGTCTCCCTCAGAAATGAGGGAAATGTTGACCTCAAAATACCCTTCAGTTTCGGCAATCACTTTTTCATTGGAGCCAAATCTCTTTCTATAGTCATGCTATGCATAGTGCTCCTTTCTCGCTGAATACAAATATCGTGCTCCTTTTAAAACCGGAGTCCAAACCTTTGGGTTTTGGTGGTTTTGAATGGTTTTCATAGTTTGTTACTCAAGTGACCGCCGATTTAACTCTGGAATCTATTGATGCTTCCATTTTTCATCCTTTGTCATATATTCATATCATCATAAAATATATTTTTTTTTTTTCGTTGCAACAGCTTCAAATATAATTCTGAATGGCAGACACATTGTTATTCTTGATCGAATTTGAGTAAACGTAGATCCCATTTCGAGAAGAGATTTCTCATGCTCTTGGTGCACCTCCTTCTAGAATTTTTAAAGTATCCGATATTACGAAATTTACGATACGCCAAAAACGTTTTAGTGTTTTTATGTTTTCAGCATATTCATTGTTTGTTCGACCGCGTTTACATTCAATAAACCACTTCTCTATTCTCTCGATAGAGTAAAGTAGGAATAACAGTTGCTAAGAAATTTGTTTGCTTAAACGAAATTTTTAGACTTCTACCTTACAAAGCTGGAAACTTATGCAAAGGCTTTCCTGTCCGTCCGTTTGTCCGTACACGTATATCAAACCAAAGTTGCTGCGTAGCTATGAGCCTGAAATTTGGCTGTGTTATAGAGTACATGATTTGCGCTCATAGCGACGGGCTTTAGAACCCAAGCTACTATGATTCCTGAGATCCAGATAAGAGTTAGAAAAATTCAAGGTAGAACACCTGGAATTTAAGCTTGGCTCCCGACGAGCTGATCTCATCCTGTTTCTCATTAGAAAGCATTCGGAAACAGTTTTTTTTTTCATTGATCTGTCAATGCTGGCACCATCTGTATGCCATCCAATGCTTTATTAAGTCATGTGAATTCCATTCAGGGCGAGCGTTTTGGGGACTGTTTGTAATTTTTCATGAAAATAACGATAAAACAAGGACAGGCAGCAACGTTTTTGCAAAATTCCTCTTTTGATATTAGTTCCAGTGCTTTCCAAAGCTAACAAATATTTTGTACATAATCTGATGTCATAACATATGTAGACATACAACAGTTAAATTATAGGTAGAAGTATATAAGATTATAATCAGCCGTCGATTCTGGATTAGTACCATATTGTATCTATGTTAAGCCTTTGACACATAACACTTTTAATTAGCTTATGTATTTGTTCATTGCGGGGAAACATTCCATTCTTAAGGTTATAGTGCTTGTTAGCGTTCATTCTATACCCGACTACTCGTTCTCAGATCAGGTATTCTCCAAAGCACCTAAAGCAATGAGCTGCAATGCATACAAATCATTAGAAGTGGTTGATGAATAAATACTCGTATGGTAGAAACACTCTTCCGGGTATTTTGAAATTATTATTTTTTATTTTTGATTATTTTTTATTATTTTCTTTTCTTTCAATATTTTCCTTAATTTCTTGCCCTGCCGCTCCGTAAACGCAATATATTATTATATCAACCCGTTCCCATCACTAGGTTTCAATTTATTACCCACTCAGTAATGAATGCTAACCGTCGTGGCGTGTATGTAACATAAAGCCTGTTATTCTAATGACTTGTTGTTATGATTTTGATTCAAGTTTTTAATTGCGAAGACGTGGAATTGTATAATAGCGTGCTGAAATTCATTCGAGTGATGCGCGTGAAGAGCGTAATTTAATCTTCAACACTCTTTGGTCAATTGAATGTTGTGACTTGGGTTATATAAGCATTTCAACGTCTTGAAAAACGAAAACCATAGGTAAACAAAAACGAAGTTCTAATACGAAGTACGTTAGGATGTATCCTCTGACACTATGTTTTCTGGGGACACTTTCTGCATTTGCTATAACAACACTGTGCGGGATATTGTTAACAATAGTCAAACTGTAAAACAACTCACAGAAGTATGACATAGACGCGGCTGCACTAAATGACATATTCTCTCTATTCTACAAGCACATATTTTTTTCATTTAGATTGTAATTCAGGGTTTACTTATTGTAGATAGACAGTAGATGTAGTACTACGAATTTTTTATAATACAGTAACATAATTTGTGGTACACAGCATCACAATTTCGATTATATTGTTTTTCTCTCAGTTAATTAACTATAGATCGGATTTAAGTCCTTTCATTATTGTTTTGAATAACAGTAGCTTTGTTTAACTTAAAGAATATTATTTTTATTATTATTAATTATTATTGTAGGAATATATATTCACTTCCTGCGGGATATGGGGCTACCCGCGGTAGACCGGTTACCCGCGGCTGGGAATTCCAGTCGTATGACAGAAATTTAGAATAGCTCGGAACGTACGCGCTTGTACAGTTCGGCTGCTTTCCAAAAAAATACTCAATGAAATAAGTTAGTATAAATTGTATATCAGAACAGAACAGGAAATTCGGCTTTCAAACGGAACAAGCGTTAAAGACGGCTGTACCATCGTTGGCGGTGGTATCTTAGACAAATGTGCAGAACGTGTTTTGCAATCCACCGTGTTTTGCAGTCCCCGATATACTCGTAACTAACATAGGTGCTGCAGAACGTACACTGTCCTACAGAAGATAAAGACGAAGAGAAGGTAAAGGAGATTTCAATGCGAAAATAGGAAAAGATGTGATGCACAGGCCAACAACAATAGGCCATTAAACGATAATGGTCTTTGTTAATTAATTAGTATTTGTGACTCCGGTGTTAACTTGAGTGGACTGTAGAACAGTGATCCGGAATTCAGGAGGGAAATTTAATGACGGAGCCACTCGTCCAAAACATGTTTGGCTGTTTATTCAATCTTATTACAAATAATAATATTGATTTATACCGTGAAAGGCAGCGACCTCGGAAGATGTTACTGCTGATAGTGATACCGATGAAGCCGATGATGCACGTGGAACGGTGCTGATGTGCCGCTCTTCCTCCTCTATCTTACTTTTGTAATATTAATTTATTACTTTGATTTGGATGAGGTTGGATTGTTCTCTCTGGTGCTGTTGCCCCTTTATTGACACTTTCTGAAGTGTGGAAGGTTGACAAGATGACCGACCGCCAGAAGTGCATGTCCCAATTTTTTTGCCCCAAGCCAGAACGAGGCGCTTTAGTAGCAGCCAGGGATGTTACATGAGTGTTTTGTGTAAAATACTCAACAGTCTTAATCCTGGAAAATAGCCCGATCAGGATTTATATGCTATGATTTTGAGGAACTCGTTTTGGACAACGAAAGGGTTGCAGTCTAATGGCCAAGATATATCAATAAAGTGCAAACTGCAAAATATACAACATGAAGAGCAAACAGCAATGGAAAACGATGTCATCACACAGCAGGTAAAACTGCTAACCATGGTGGAAGTAAAAGGAGCAATCCACTGGCTTACAAATAACAAGTCCGCAGGAGTCGACCTACTACCATCAAAATTAATAAAACATGCAGGAGAAGAATTAACAAAGATGTCATATGGGCTATTATTTCAAAAAAAACAAATTCCAATTTCAAATAATTAAATTATGTATATTGTTAATTCATTTAATACAAAAAAAAAAATACAAGAGATGATTGCCAGACTTGGACATTTAGGTTAGCTCAACCGCCTGGTCAAAGAAGAAGTAAGTATTAATGCCAATTGCAAATTGTCAGTTGAATGAAAAGTGGAAAGACACAGCGATTTTGGTGTTGCTATAGTTACAACAATTAACCCTCCACTTAGTTAAAAGCTAATCTAATATTTTTAATTCACAACCGCTCAGAACGTCTCGGTGCTGTTTCAGCGATGACTGCCTCGCAGGTGGTTGAAAAACACACTCTGCTTGGTTTGGCATCCCTTCAGGTGATGTGCTCCTTGTTGCTGTTCCTGACAGAGATGTCTGTTTTAGATTATCCCGGGCAGGCGAAGTAAGGTCAATGCTTGTTGAGCTCCTTGGTGAACTTAACCAGACTTCAGAGTCATTCAAGCCTGGGCGTGGTACGACGGACTCTTGCAAATTTCGTGACGAATTATTTGTTACAAACACATTAGGGAAATCAGCGATGAATGGCCGGTGATTGTTTGTTAAACGATTTCGTATTTGGTTTTGATGTCGACGCCAGCTCCTTTATTGGTTTCAACTAAATACATTCTTCTTCCTAAGGATTTCTTAATAATGCCCTCCAACCAATTGCTATTTTGCTGGTACTGCCTTACAAATACTGGTTGCCCTGGAGAAAACTTTGTGGCGTTAAGAGGTCTATCCTTAGGCGTTTCTGGGATCTTGGCCGATAATAAGCTTCGATGGCGGCGTCCGTGTAACATTTCCGCTGGTGAGCTCGCATTTTCATTAGGTTGACAGAAAGGTCGATAATGCCTCATCATGTTTCGGTGTATCTTGTAAAATTTTTAGAAGTTCTCACCATCCTTTCGGGAGCTCCATTTGATTCAGGGTTGATTGGCGCGGAACGGATGTGACGAATGGAATGGAAATCGCAAAAACTTTTGAATTCCTGAAAAGCAAATTGAGTGCCATTGTCCGACACCAACACCTTTGGAAGTCCTTCGAGTGAAAAAATTAAGCGTAAGGCGCTTGTCGTCGCTTTTGACGTTGTTTCGGACATTCGGACCACGAATGGAAACTTTGACTTCGAATCCACTACTATAAGCCATGAACAACCTTGGAAAGGTCCTGCATAGTCAACATGCACGCGCTCCCAGACATCGTCGGGGACTGGCCAACTTGTGTACTCCTTTGACGATGCGCTGGCATTCAATTGATATGTTCTGCACAGTTTGACTGCTTTCGAGAGTGTTTCATCTATATTTGGTTACCAACAAAAACGACAGGCCAGTTGCTTTGTTCGGGGTATACCCCAATGCCCCTCATGCAGCATCTTTAGGACTTTATCATGAAGTCTGGCTGGTATCACAACTCTTGGATTTTCGCATTGATATTGTTGGCATATGAATAAATTTAGTCTTGACATATTGTTGACATATGTACATGTTATGTAAATGTATATGTATAAAGAAAGGTTGCGAACTGCTGGAAAGTCGTTTCCGTTTACTCTCCCATGATGGGCACGCGACCTAAGCGCTTGTGAACTAATTTGTATTTTTTCTAATTATTGAAAAAAGAGTTCCGTGCAGGGACGGGCTAAGAATATCCCTGCAGCGATATCTCTCGCTTGTCGTAAAAGGCGACAAAGGTAAACAAACATCACATCTAGGCAATTTAGAAAACACCAAGGTGAGCCTAGGCACACATACACCACCATTAAACTGCCCCACAAGTGTACATGCAAATAAGTGGGTTGACGCGACTGGAGATCACCGGTGTTGTAAGAGTAAGATCAAACAAAAAAATCTGGAACATACCCGTGTCACAAAAAAACAAAAAAAAAAAAAAAAAAGGCAGGCCGAAAAACAATTGGTGCAAACAAATGCAACAAACAAATGCAAAAACACCAGCATTTGATTGGCTTCAGCGATGAAGTAATCCCAAACCGGGAGGCCTGCCGCTACTTTCTGAGGTCAAACCGGTGGACCCCACAAGTAGGAATGCAGTTAAGTAGGAATGCAGTTAAGTGGGAAGGTTATGGTCCTACACTTCTGACCATAACAACGCCGGAAAAAGGAAAAGAAGAAGAAGATTGAATAATAAAAGAATTGAATTAAAAATAAATACATATTTTTTTTTAATCGAATGTACAATTTTAACATGGTAGCAGAGCGTAGTTGTCTGAAAGTTCGGGGATGTTTTTCATAGTGGTGTTATGGGTACACGTGGTAGTGACTCGAAAGGAGATTTAAAAGTCAAATCAGAACTGATCGAAAAAAACGAGCGGGAATACAGGCAAGTCGATATGGCAGAAGAATTCAAGTTAACACTAACAGTGTTTGATGGGAACGGCTACAGTACTTGGAAGAGAAGAACTTCAATATTTCTAAAAATGAAAAAATGTGAAAAGGTTATATTACGAGAGCGTGCCGAATCCGAAAATGAAACCACGTGGAACGACACGGATTTAAAAGCCATGAACTACATATACAGTGCTTTGTCAAATAGACAGATGGAACTCGTCGACGAAGAGACGACCAGTTATGGAATTATTAAGAAATTAGAACGAGGTGGTTCTTGCATCATACGTGCATCATAGGTTGGAAACATTCCTTAATTGTTTCAATTTTCCCTAGATTGTAAGGAGAAATGACTGCAGAAGGCTAACGGGCGTCATTACGGGCCATTACACTTTTGCCAGGCATCTCTACGTGCTTGGCATCAGTGAGACGCCTACCTGTGCTGCTTGTTGCGAGGAGGACGACACAGCGGAACACTTTCTCTGCGACTGTCCCGCCTTCGCTCGTGCACGGTGGCGCACACTTGGGGCCGACGTGGTGGGTGCCGAATCTCTTAGCTCAACATCACTGAAGCCTCTCCTCACTTTTCTCCGGACAACGGGGAAAATACAATAAAGACAAGGTGTCTGTCTGGTAGTACAATGGACCAGTACTTGTGTCTGAGTGCTCCAGCAGATAGTAGAAGCCTCCAACAAAAAAAAAAAAAAAAAATTAGACGAATTGTATTTACGTGAGTCAACAGCATTACAAATTTGTGTGAGAAACAAATTAAATAGACTAAAACTGAAAGACTATGACCAAACAAGTGAATTTGAAAAATTGATAATTGAATTAAAAATTGCAGGCGCTAAAGTGACTGAAAAAGGAAAACTGAATTATTTGTTAAGAACGCTACCAAATTAGTTAAACCATATCGGAGATTTAATTGATGTGTTACCTGAAGGAGATCAAATTGTTGATTATGTAATTAATAAAATCAGAATGTACGAGGACAAAGAAAAGGACGAGAATATGAGTACAAAAAATAAGACTGGAAATTCAAATGTATTTAAAAGTCTGTAACCAGACGTGTTACAAATGCCAAAAATCCGGACATATTCAGTACGAGTGCCCGACCCAGAACAACGTTGTATATATATGGAGGGGCTGGAAAGAAGGAAGACAGCAGCAAGGGCGAGGAGGCGCACGATACCAGCTCCAGCAGCAGCAGCAGCGAGATGACAGCTTCTATAGAAGAGGCAACGGCAGCCATAGAGGACGAGGTGCAAATCAACGAGGGCGAGGCTATCAACAACGACAAGATCGTCAGAGCTCGGTCCAAGGAAGAATGACCTTCACAACGGAGATTGTAACTACATATAGAGCAGGTTATAATGTCGAGGTAAATAATTGTAAAAATAAAGTCGAATGGGTTCTAGATAGTGGATGCACGGATCACATAATAAATAATGAAAAATATTTTATAGAATCAAATAGACTTGAAAAACCGATCAATGTAAAAATAGGTGATGGTCGTGAATTGAAAGCAACTAGGGTAGGTAATGTCATAACAAAATTTGTGGCAAATAATAATGAAACAGAAGTGGAACTTACGGATGTATTTTTTGTTAAAGAAATGGATAGAAATCTAATGAGTTTTGGAAAAATTACTGATAAAGCTAAAATCGTCTCAATGGGCAATACTTCAAAAATATATACGCTAGAAAATAAATGGATAGCCATAGCTAACAAAGTAAATAATATATATAATATAAATAGTTTTGTTGAGAATAAAGAAAATTACGTAACAGAAATTTATAGTAAAAATAAGACTCTGAAAGAAAAATATCATAGATTATTAGGTCATGTTAATTTTGGATATTTGAATATTTTAAGTAAAAATGATTTCGTTGAAGGTTTGCCAAATGATTTAGAGAGTGAATATTTAAAGTGCGGTACATGTATACAAAATAAATGACTAATATTGGTTTTGAAAACAATAGGCATAGAGCAAAAGAAATAGCTGAAATTATCCATGCAGATGTTAATGGAGCGCATGCTACAGTAGGCTATATGGGTGAAAAATATTTTTTGATTTTGATTGACGATTTTAGTAAAGCTGGAAAAGTTTATCCAATTAAAGGAAAAAATGAAGTTTATGATTGTATTGTAACATACGTTAATCAATTAGAAAATTTAACAGGAAAGAGAGTAAAGCGGTTGAGATGCGATAATGGAACGGAATTTTTAAATAAAGATATACATAGTTTTGCCAAAGAAAAGGGAATTTATATTGAACCGTGTCCTCCGTCTGTTCACGAGTTGAATGGAACTGCTGAAAGGTATAACAGGTCAGTAATGGAAACAGCTAGATGTTTAGCATCTGATGCGAAAATACATAATAGATTTTGGCCAGAGGTAGTTAAAACAGCAGTTTATTTGAAAAATAGAACACTAGCGAATATATTTGAGAGAAAGACTCCGTATGAAATAATGATGGGAGAAAAACCAGATATAAGACATTTGAAATTATATGGAAGTTTTTGTTAGAGTTCCAGAGGTCAAAAGAAGAAGTAAATGGGATAGAAAAGCTGATCTAGGACTTTTAGTTGGATATGAAAACGTAGGTTATAGAGTTTTGATTAACAATAAAGTAATTATAGCTAGACACGTAGACATAATCGAAGAAAATACAAAATTAATTGGGTTTAGAGATAACGATGAAATGAATGACAATGATTCAATTGAAAGTAGCGTTATTCCGGAACTTCAAATTGAAAATGAGAAAGATGAAAATAATGAGCATGCGATAAATTTACCTAGTATTAGTGACGAAAATTTAAGAGCAATGAGAAGATCAGAAAGAAAGAAAAACCCTGTAAGTAGATATGGAAGTCCAATATCAAACTGTATTTACCTAAATTACGTTAGTGTGGACAGTCCAGAAACATATAAGGAAGCAATAGATAGTAAGGATAGTGAAGACTGGCGAAAAGCTATGAATAAGGAAATGGAATGCTTGAATAAAAATAACACATGGATATTGGTTGAAAAACCGGAAGATAAGGAGATATTAGATTTAAAGTGGGTCTATATAAAAAAGGCTGATGATAGATTTAAAGCTAGAATTGTAGCGAGAGGGTTTCAGCAAAAGGAAGTATTGGACGACATTTACTCTCCAGTAGCTAGAACACAGACGTTGAAAATATTGTTAAATTTCTCTGAACAAAACGAACTAGCAATACACCAAATGGATGTTGAGTCAGCATTCCTAAATGGAAAAGTAAAATCTGAAGTGTACGTAAGGCAACCACCAGGTTACGATGATAATACAGGCAGAGTGTTTAAACTAAAATGGGCTTTATATGGTTTGCGAGAAAGTCCACGGACATGGTATGAGTGTTTAGATGAGTACTTAAAAGAAATAGGATTTAAACAAAGTAAAATTGATTATTGTCTATATTTTATGAAAAGCAGTAATACTAAAGTTTATTTGATAACTTTTGTTGATGATTTATTAATTTGTAGCAAAAATAAAAAAATTATAGAAATAATTAAAAGAAAACTAGCATTTAAGTTTAGATTCAAGGATATGGGTCAATTAAAAACATATTTAGGTATAAATATTGAGTATGATTGTGAAAAGAAAATCATGAAAATAGATCAAAAGGATTATATTGAATCGTTAGCGAGTAAGTATAAAATTTTAGATGCAAAACTCTATGCGGCTCCAATGGAGCAGAACCTTAAATGTGAACAGCAGAACCTTAAATTGATGTCAAATATAGAAATTTGATTGGAGCACTTTTATACATAAGCTCAAGCACTAGACCAGATATATGTTACTGCGTGAATTATTTAAGCAGGTTTCAAAATTGTTATGATCAATGATGATAAATACGCTCTAAGGATATTAAAATATTTATAGTATACTAAAGATCTAAAATTGAAATACGAAAGAAATGAAAATTCGGATATATTAGATTGTTATGTTGATGCTGATTGGGCAGGGGATATAGTAGACAGAAAATCTACAACGGGATATGTTATAAGAATGAATGGTAATGTTATATTTTGGAAATCAAAAAAACAAGATATTGTAACTAAACAGAAGCAGAGTATGTATGTGTGAGTGAGGTCAAATTAATAAGAGATCTATTAAAAGAATTTGAAATTGAATTAAATAATCCAATAAGAATTTATGAAGATAATGCTGGTGCTGTTAGTATAAGTAAATATGGAACTCTAACAAAAAATTCTAAGTATATAGCTGGGTAATTTTTTCTCTTCCTCTACGCACGGAATTTAACCTACTACCTGTATATTCCTCAAGTTGCTATCTTCTGGTTCATTCGAAACTCTCCAATAAGTTTGGCTTGCCACGTAATATCATACGATTTTCTTACTAACAAAACCATTAGGAGCTCCTAGGGAATTTTCGCCATCCAATTAAACTTTCTACATTGCAACGAATCACAAAAGTCTAACATCTCATGCGTGAATTGTATCTAGGCATCTATTCCATGAAGCAAAATTCTTCGGAAATATGAAATTATACACCGATGACAGCAAACAAACCTGCACTGCAAATTCCAGAGGACCATCCGACTGCTAGTGAAGAACGTATATCATCCCAAGTCGCCCAGATCTCAGAGTTTACGCCTTAACACAAAATTTAAATTCTCCTTAATCGCATTCAAATTTCATTTTCAACTTCAATTACTTTACAACTAAGCATGAAATTGATGTTAACGCACCCGTATACAACGAGGAGGTGAATGCCTGCTTGGTATAATATAGGTAAATGCTTTGCATTTAAATTGCATCCCAGCTTGGTAAAGACCAGGACATCACACCAGTTAGCGAGGTCAATGCTTTATCAGTTAAAAATGTGGGAATAATATGGTGCCCCTGAGATGTAAGGAAAAGATTAATGTGGATAAATTTTTATTTCGTCTAAAAACAGGATGTACAATGGATTGTTACCACACATTTTACATTACAAGGATGTGATATTTTACATATATGTACATATATCCTTCAGCTGAAACATTATTTTATTATTTGACTATTGGAAACTTTGTAAACTTATCTTTACTTTGGGGGAAAATACAAATAAAAAAATTCTAGGCCTGACACTCTGTGTGACGTTATTATTACCAAAAATGTATGTTTCCAGCCAGGTACATACGTGTGTTATTAGTTCGTATTTCGTATTTCAAATTGTTTCGTCCAGCATTCAGGTCATGGTAGACGTAGGTTATTCGATGTGAGCAGATGCGGAAGAGGGGCATCGACGAAGCAGTAAAGGACAGTCAATATTACCGGTAAAGTAGGTCATGGGTAAAAAGGATGTCTGCGAGACCCCCGAAAGGGGCCCAACGAAAGTAGTATCTGAGGATCTCGTGATGTAAGGATCAAGAACTCCTTAGACCAACGATTCACAAAGCCGGGGGCGAAATTAGCACTTTTTATAATGCTGTTGATGTGAAGCCGAAAGTTAAGTTCTCGGTCACAGATAACACCTAAGAGAGGGGAAACAAATTCATAACAGACAACGTAGGTTCTGGAAGGTGAAGGGCAATGCTTATCGGAGTAATCAAAAAATATTTTATCGTAGATGATACACTCACAGAGCTTGGGAATGAAAGAGGGTTAAGCAACGGAGTGTTAGTTGGACATCTCATTCTTTTTTTGGGACTGTACAAGGCTCAGAAGAGTGTCCCTGTAAAATTTAACTTTGAATTATCGCGGGCGGTCAGGACCGGAAGAGTAGTCCTTCTTTAAGTTATGTATTTTCTTGATAACTAACGCAGGAGAGGCGTCTGAGGGCAGTCTTCCATGTAACGAAAGTAGTCATGACCAGGTTGAAGGACCTATTCGGTGAACTACTGGCTGAAGAAATGGGCAAAAAAGTTAGAAACTATTTTCGGTTCATTGGAAGATATAATGAGAAGTAATGTCGTTTCAGGCTGTTGTTGATGTTATTGAATTAAAAAAGACCAGAGTCGGGGAGACGATCTTTGAAGAAGATTTCTTTACCAGATTGGGTGTTAGTTGTGGCAAAGTGAATCTCATCGCCCAATTTAGTCAATTTCATATACGGGGCGTTGGTATCGCCACAGATAATAGTAAAGTCATTGGGGTCAGCGATATAAAATAAAGAATCTATGAAGTCGATAACAAGTTACACAAGTTAGATGACAATAAGTAGGTCGCGAGAGACGAATGCAACATGCGACTGGGTAGCAGAGGCCAGGCTTGAAGGTGGAGAAAGTCATCTTTCATCAGGACCTTTGTGTACGAGTACGTTGGTAATGGGAAAACTGTGGGATTTGGGGTACAATTTGATCGGCCATCCTCCCTGTTCTGCGATGTGGCACACTCAGGTTTCCATCTATTCCCAGGTTGAAAAAAAATCTTTCTGAGCTTCGCACCCAATGGCGAATTTGAGAGAGTCCTTGATGAATATTTTCACACCCTTCCAGACTTACACTTCCGGAAAGTAGCACTGATGTTGGACAAACGCTGAAAAATAAAAAAATAAAATCATTTTTAACTAAAAATCGCAATTTTCCTTTGTAAGAGCGAGAGTTTTTTACCTTACTCCTGTGTGTAAAATGGTATGGGCACCTAAGCCTGCTGAGTACCAGTTTTTTTTTTGGAAATTATTGTCCTTGTAATGCTTGTATTTTGTTATTGAAAATAATGTTATAGTAGTTTGCATTATATTATTAGCTTGAATTATATGATAATATTATATAATATTATTATTGCTATTATTATATTTTTATTTTATTATTATATTTTATATTTACATAAAAACATTTAAAATGATATTTTGAGAGGTATAACAGCAACCATACCATAACGCCAATTGCAAACACCCCCAAAGAGTATAAAAGGCGCCACCCGATCAGTGGACACTCACTCGGGTTTGATATTTCGTCTTGCGAAGTTCAACAAGCGTCCAAGAAAAGTACCACACTTGTGTTTCGGTTGCCTTACTGGCTATATAAAAATTTTGCGCTTATTAGAATTTATAATAATTTGTACGAATCGAATTATACTTTTATTTAAATAATCCTTTGCTTAGCTGCCTACTCAGCGTGTACTGCGGTTCTCGGGCAGAACACGCGCGGTGGAGAGACAAGCAAAATGCGGAAGGGAGAGAGGGAGTTCTCCGAAGGAGAGTGGAGAACTAGGATCTGAGCAACAGTCGAGCTCTACATCCTAGCTTTTTCTCCGTCAGCCTAATGTTAATTTAATCTGTTTCGTAAGCAAGTGAGTTGTTAATTTCTATTTTTTACTATATTCCAAGTCAGTTTTGCATTTTTAAGCATTTACAGCTTTTCCATAAGTTTACATTCCTTCTTGCGTAGTTTTGCTTGATAATCAAATGATATACATATGTTGGGTGCCGATATCTTTGCCAATTTCTTCTTTGGATGTTGCTTATTTTAATTAGTTTCTGTACTCCGAAAAGCATAAGACATTAATTTGATGTTTTTGTTAATATTGAACATTTTGGCTCAAAGCATTGACAATGACCATGTACCTGATATTCATCCGTCAAATACAAAGTTCATTGAATTTAACTTGAATAAAAAACAGACTAGCCTTCAACTGTAATAGGCGCCTCCGTTAAAAAGATAACAATAGATATAGAGGGACAGTGCCACCACTGTTGAATGTGATGAATGAGTAACCGTCTGTCCGCGGTCGTTCACCAGTTTTTCACCAAAGCCGTAACCTATAAAATTCGGACTCTTTAGTCCGAAAGAGGAATATACTAACGTCTTAGTATACAGTAACGGAGTTTGTCTTCCATCGAAGCCCATATGTAAAAAGTGGTATTCTCATCTCATAAACCCTTCTTTCCTTGCCACCATGCCTGGCTATTTGGACAAAGCAATTGTAAAACTGTTACACTTCCAGCTTGTAAAAATGGGTGATTCGGAGGCGGCGGGTGTGTTACTTCAGAGAAGAAGTACTTTGAAAAATAATATTGCCAAAAACCTGGCAATGTTATGATAATCAATGAAGTTGATATTGAGATGCAACTGTCGGTGATAAGAAATCAAGTGAGGGTTCAGGTTCAGGTGTAATATTCAAGCATAATTGAATATTACAACCTGCCTAAAACCTACTGTAGACAAATCACTTAAGTCACGTACTTCACTTGAAATTAAAAAATGTATTTGAATTTTTCTTCATTATTTTTTCTTCCTCTTTTAGTCGAGTCAGTATGTAGAATTTTCTATTAACTTTTCCCTTTCCTATATTTCTGTACTTCCGGAACCATATTTACGCTTTTGATTGTTTTGAACCTTTGGATATTGGACATAACACTTAAATAAAGTTGTGTCCTTAAGCATTAGTAAAAAGTTTCCTATAAAAACCCAACAAAAGAATCCCCTTATAGGCTTTCAATTTGTATTGAAAAGTACAATATCTTCGGACAAGATAAAATAAGAGTAACATAAATTTTTAAAAGAAAAATGTGGAACAAGCGCAATCAAATGAGGAATCGCTTCCTACAATTGCAACTGCCAGAATATAAGGCAGAGGATATCAATTCCTATGTTTATTCGGGTAAGTTAGAAATAGCGTTTCGTTTATAATTTCTATTAACTTCTTACAACGCCCTTAGATTTTAAAAAAATTTCCGAGGTAACCGACCCCACCGAATGCTTGAAGAGCATTCAACCTGTGAAATCTAGAATGCTTAGTGAGGACAAGGCGAATCTGGCTTTCGGTTCATGGGGCTTACCGAAATTGTTAAAGGAAATATGTAGTGACGATTCGAGGACTCAGATTTGTGCCATGAATACTCTTGCAGACATTTTGTTAAACGAACTAGAATGCCAAAGAGCTGTTTTACAATTCGATATTGTCCGTCGGTGAGTTTATTGCAACCTTTAAATAAGCTGCTGTGAAAGGTATGCTATATTATATAAAAATCATTATATATTTTTATGTAAAAATCTAGTTAGAGTTTAGAAGGAGGATTTTTTCTACACCTGGCATACTTTCCCTCGGCTATTGTAATCTCTTTAAAAACTTCAAATCACTCATTGAAGGCTTATTTATAAATATCAGCAATTTTAAAATAGACCCTGAATATCATAGGTTACTGGGATTCAATTAAAACCGACTTTCGTATTTCAAATAGAAACTGTCCACACCCAGCAACCCGATCACAAATTATTAAGTTTGTATAGAATTCAATCTAAGCAATTTACGATTGTTTTTGATGTAGTAGCATTGAATCCAAGTAAATGCTCTAATCCACTGAAAGAACCTTTTTGAAGATGCCGATCGACACGGGGAACTTATATTCTTATTACACCTAGTATTGACAGCATTTGTGTATCGTCATCCAATAATCTAGATCCATAATCAATGGCGCAGCGACGACATTAGTGTCATCCACTAAATTAAAACGCAGGCGGAAAGTTACCGTTACAAGAGCTGGATAAAATATGGCAAAACATCTTCCTTCACCAATCTACATTTTCACCATATCTATTGTTCTATTTGCTTAAGAGTGTTTGTATAGGGCCAGTAAGATATTTAAAGCCAGTTGTTATTTAAAATGATATTATCCTTTTTTTGTCAAGGGTAAGTTTGTTCTAAAAAATAAGAAATAAAAATGAATTTAAGACTAAAAGGAAAAAAACATTTGTACGTTGAATGTAAACTATTCCTATACATATACGATTCAAAACCTGTATAATTTAAGCATAAAATCATCACCAGTGTAATTAGTTCCGACGCCTCATGACATTATAATTTTAGCAAAAAAAAATTTAAATTTCAAAGAGCTTAGAAAAAAAATTTGCTTCAATTTGTAGGCTGCAAAATATTTTGCTAAGACGACGAATGCAGAAGCACAAGGATCAGCACTTGGTGCCACTGATCCTCAAATGTTATGGTGAGTACAATGTAGTTGCTATAATGATTTCTTGTGTTCAAGCATTTCTTTAAAGGAATCCTCGCTTTTTCCTTGGTGGCCGCTCATCAAATGTCTAGAAGGCCTAACCTAATCCATGAGTTATATGTTATGGCCGATCATAGTGAATACCGCAAAGCATCTGGATTTATCCTGAGAACGTTAACGCAACATACACAAAGTAAAGGCGAGATTTTAGAAATTAATTTTATTATAACCGAAAGTTGACCAAAAATGTTAATATTCAAATATTCCTTCCAATATCCACACACTATCCTCACACCATTTTTGGCACACATACATACCAGTATGCATATTAACAGAAAAACTAGTTTCTTCGGTGCTCTCGTTTCAATCAATATTTTTAAATACGCTCCACTAGACCCCTCACTCATTGCATTATATTTCAGTTCTCGACTACTTCCTCAACAAGACCAAATGGTTCGACGAGTTGTCGGAGATTTTGCAAGAGACTAACATATCCTTCGCCGATCCAAATCTGCTCGAACACTTTAGTCATTTCCTGGAAGTAGATCCGCAAAGGGCAATCCAGAAGGGCTTCTTTGAAATAATTCTACACGAAATCCAAGACAAACAAGCCTCGCGACAGATCCTTTTAAAATGCTTTACTTTCATTGTAAATTGCAAGGAGGGTCAAGAAAAGCTTGATAACTGCGATGGTGTTCGTATCTTGTACGAGATCTTGATGGATGAACATGTGAATTCGTATGAGTATGTATTACAAGCACTGCAGAGTGCTACAAGCGGAAGTCCTACTTCCTTATGGAGATGCAGGGAGTTCTGGAATTTGCCTCATGCCTTAATCAGACGAGCTCATGTAAAGAACAACGGACGACAGCAATTGTATAGCTTACAGGTTAGTATTTATTCATTTATGATCGAAACAGATTATGATTTCTTTGATAACAGACTCTCCGTCAAATTACTACGATGCCATCTGTGAAGCAGTACGTCCGGAAAGTATGTGTTCCACAAATACGCAGTATTGAATGTCGTAGGGATGACGTAAAACAAGTAAAGGATAGGCTTCTAAACTGGCTAAAATGTGAATCGTGTGTTAAATAAATACTGGTGTTATTGTGATTTTAATAAAAAAAAGCTTTTGTTAGCAAATAAAAAAAGCAAAAGTCTTTGGGTGAGGGGGTACGCGCATGGTTTCTTAACGTCCTTAATTATGTAACTACTGTGTCTTAAAACATGACAAGAGGACAGTAACTTAGAAATCCATAGATGTAGTGGCGGCAAAAAATGGTAAAACAAAAAAAAATGACAAAAAAAATTGTAGAATAAAACATGCACCTGCTCATGTCTAAAGTAGCTCCGCTGAAGGCAATCACTCGTCCATATTTTGGGTTAGCATCAAACAGGCCCTGAAAATGGAAAACTTTAAGGTATATGCATGGACAGACTCTAGTATAACGCTGGGTTGGATTATGGCCGATCAATGTTACTTTTCAATATTACTAGAATGAGTCATTATTCAAGCAACATTGATCGTTTCTGTGCTCTTCAATGTTATTGTCAAGTAAACTCGATATATAGATGAAAACAAATGTGTAAGTTGTAGTGTCTATTTTATAGTGTCCGCTTAGGGCCGGTATAATATTTAGATTTCTTAAAATAGTTAAGCTAGTTTTAAGCATATTTGTCTATCGTAACATAATTGTTTAACAAACAACAAGGTCTTCCACCTTGTCCAATATATGATCTTCAACGGACAAAATAGAGCTACTTTCTACTTTTGGATCCGTTGACAGTTCATACATTCACATATTGGAGCTTACACATTTACATTTTGAAGTTCACGCATTCACAAATTGAGAGCAAGCACGATCATTGCTTGATTCATTTAGAGAATGTTCCTAAACATTCATACTGAGAGAAACTTCAAATTCGGTTGACAATTTACCTCTTACGGATCAACGGACTGACGGATTCTATAGGTTTTGCAGAGTTATGCTTGATGAAAAACACGTCTTGTCTTGGCGAACGTTTATTACAAAGTGAAATAAAACATGGAATATAGTACAATGACAAAGAGTAGGCAAGAAAGATAACAAGGACCACAAGGACCATAATTTACAAAGGTAAGCAAACTACTTGTTGTGTTGTCAAAGTGGGGCTTCATCCTCAAAGGCAGTGTTAAGTAGATCTTAAGGCGACAAAACAGTGCACGGAAAAACAGAAGAGGATTAATTTCTTTTTTTTATCAACACATAAGTGAAGTAGTGTGGCCTATAACAACTGAAGCTGTCGCTCGTCTGGTTAAACGGAAGATAATACTCCGACTTGGGTTTTAATCCACATGAGATTTATCCAGTATTATCAGTATCTATCCCTGGATAAGTACCGCAAGACTGGCACTCCGATTTAATTTTTAACCCGGGAGAGTCTGGTTGAACGTTATAACCGCACTGAAGGGCTTAAGCCAACTATACCTAAACGGGCTGTGCCGACCGCTACTTCCAATCATTCGCTGGGGTTCTTACCCCGAAGGAACTGACTGGATACTGTCACAATAACAAAGGACACTAACGCAAAAAACATCAAAAAGATTAAACGAATATGGGTGGTCTACACCCTCATCAAAGACTAACTCCTACTGTATCTCTACGAGTTCTACTTAGAATTCAACGGTACGTTCGACGAGCTAAGGCATCGACTGTCGATGCCGATAAAGGGGACAGAGCTTACAACAGCTCAGGAAGAATGCCTGACATAGCTCGGGGCACGTCAAGCTACAATGGTAAGGGATTTCTCGATACCAGCTCAAAGGCAAATTAAGGCAAATTACCAGTGGTGATCGACCAAGTCCGCAAATGAGGATTGAAGTACAATAGTGCTAATGAGCCAGTCGTATTCCTGAAGAGGGTACAAAGGGTACGAACTTCCCCCAGACCTCATAGTTCGAACGCCGAACGGTGCCTAAGCTTCGTCTATATGATCGATTTTCAGGGCTGATATCCTGCTGTCGTTTTTCCCCAGTAGATACCTTGAAAACCTGGAAGACAACATCCAGCGGAGAAGACAGCGTTCGAAGGAACCCTAGGGAGACCATCGTGCAACAGGCGGGTTGGAACGAATATACAAGAACAGCTAGACAGATCTACTGTACATTTGCCCAGAGGACTCCTCAGACGCTGGCCGAACTGATAAGATCCAACGAGAACATGATTCTCCAGCAATGCCTGCACCACACCGAATGTCTTATGAGCATGATCGCAAACAAAGAGACTCCAATCAACCCACAGAAAGCACACCATAAATGTGGCCAATAAGGCCTCAGACAACCCGGATGCCAGAATCTTCAGATCCTCTTCTGTTAGGAGTGTGGGCGTCGGGGCAGATAGACCATAGAATGCGTTGGTAGGCGAGAAATTAGCAAAGGCCTCACCCGAATCGCAGAACCGTGATGCCAGGACCGGCACAACCAATCCGCAAAAATTAAACCATCTGATCCGCGAAAATCGACGGATCGTACGCGTATAACCGCTGTTGTCCACCAGGACAACAACAAGTGACAGCAATCGTCGACACAGGGGTCGCGAGAAGCTTTATGGCGCAATGGACTTCGCCAAGGCGGGGATAATTGTTCTGACCGACACCGAAGTAAAGATGTGCCACTAGGAGGTAGATAGCACTGGAGGTAGATATCCTGCTGGGGACATCTGATAATCGAATCCCACTTCAAGTCCTCCCAGAAGCCTGATTCCCCCTGAGGAATATTTCCTCACCCCAGTCTGAACCACCATCGAAGAGACGATGGGGCGGAATTATTCAACTTACAAGCCGAAACTTAACAAACGATGAAATTGGCCAATAACTACAACAACGTCAAAAGGGGGGAATGTTAGCAAGGTTCTTGAAAGTGTACTAAACCGAGTTCTGATCGAATGGGTTGAGGAAAAGAAAATAATACCGGACAACCAGTTTGGTTTTAAGGCAAGGCCTGATACTATTCATGCTACCTCAAAATTGGTTTCCGGCTTCGAGCAAGAAGGGATCTGCGTATGCAGATGATTTAGTAACGTACAGATCACGTCCCTACTTCTGCCTTGGTAGGATTTTATTCCATATTGATGTCAAGTAGTCGAAGGATGAAACGTGCTCCGTAGGCTAAATCTACGATTTTTACTCAGATTAATCTACAGCATTGTAAGGCTGCTACCGCTCTTCTCAGTAGCAGAATTGCATGCAGTAGTACAAATCATCACATTGTACCCATTCAGGAACCATGGGTGTGGAATAAACGCCTGTGTGGTCTTGGTGGTATATGTGATGCTACGATTCTTTATGATGAGCGATCCGAAAGGCCTAGGGTCTTCCTCATCATATCGACCAAGCTATCGGCAACCAAACTTGCTCAATTCTGTGGACAAGATTTGGTGGCTGCGAAAGTTAGTTACAAAGCGCACGGAGAAATTGAACACTTCGTCGTGGCGTCTGCTTACTTCCCCTACGACTCGGTACTGCCTGCGCCACCGAAGGCGGTTTTTGAACTCGTAGAGTACTGTAAGCCAGAAAGATTGGACTCATCATCTGTTGCGATGCTAATGCTCAAAACACTGTTTGGGGCAGTAGCAAATGCAACCGGAGAGGAGGCCATCTTTTAAACTTCACTCTTTCGTCTGACATTATCATCATCCAAGAAAAACGGACTGGGTGCTATTCAGAGAGGAGCTTGAGAAATCCACTCAAGCCCTGCCTGAACTCAAAACAAAGCAATTGGTGGAGGATGCCGTTCATAACCTGAGCAGCGCCACCACCAACTGTTCCGAACTCGCATGTTCTGTTAAAAAACCTCCCAGGAGGAAGTCGGTTTCCTGGTGGAACGCTGAGCTCCAATGTCTTCGCAGGGAAGCCAGAAGTCTCCTGAATAGATCGCTTAAATAGAACTCGGAAGATGACTGGAATAAATATCGATCGAAGCAGAAAGAATATAAGAAGCTTATTTGTAAATCGAAGAATGATTCCTATAAGTCCTTCTGCGAAGAGCTCAAATCCCTGAGCGCGACCAGTAAGTTAGTAAATGTTCTCAAACGAGGAAAATCGACAAAGCTGGATGTACTCAGAAAATCTGATGGTACCTTCACCGAGTCAAAAGCAGAAACTCTTAGTTTACTGTTTCAGACCCATGTCCCGGGAAACCAGACTGTCATCGGCTCGTTGCACATTCCCTCATAGGAAACTGCAACAGAAACGATGAAAACAACTCGGCGTAGCTGGTATGTTGCGTCACGTGTGGCAACTACTGAGGCCATTGAATTTGCTGTGGCATCAAGGATATACCTTGTTATGCTGCAAAAAGGTATTAGACAGCTGCTTCCTACTCTGAAAGGAATTTTCACTGCTACCCTGGCACTTGCCTACATACCTATTCCTTGGCGTGCGGCTAAAGTGGTCTATATTCCCAAAATAGTGAAAGAAGATTACTCACTCCCCAAGAGTTTTAGACTAATCAGTCGAACATCCTTCTTGCTGAAAGGCATGAAGAGATTAGTAGAGTTGCACGTGCGCAAAGTTGCCCTTCGAATACATCCTCTCTCGGACATGCAACATGCTCATCAGCGCGGAAAATCCTGCGGGATTGTGCTTCAAAACCTAGTTGGGAGAATTGAATGCGCTCTCGAAAGGAAAGAGTACGTATTAGGCATTTCTCCTTAAGGAGAAATGATTGCAGAAGACTTACGGGCGTCATTACGGGCCATTACACTTTTGCCAAGCATCTATACGTGCTTGGCATCCGTGAGACGCCTACCTGTGCTGCATGTTGCGAGGAGGATGATACACTTCTTCTGCGACTGTCCCGCCTCCGCTCGCGCACAGTGGTGCACCCTTGGAACCGACGTAGTGAGTGCTGAATCTCTTAGCTCTACATCACTGAAACCCCTCCTCACTTTTCTCATGACAACGGGGAAAATATAATAAAGACAAGGTGTCCGTCTGGTAGTATTTGTGTTTGAGTGCTCCAACAGATAGTAGAAGCCTCCAAAAAACAAAAAAACAAAACCTATAGATCGTGTCCAAAAATTGAGGTCATCAATGCAATGCTGCATTGTGACTTCGATCATATTATGAGTTATTGCGATGATTAGAAAATTAAAATGAACTTGCAGAAGTCGGAAACGATAATGTTTGTGACTCCGTAGAACCTCAAGGGATACCTTTTTTTAGGGATTCGACGATTAAGGATTAATCGAAAAGAAGAAAAACTACGAATATCCCAAATAAATATCAAAACGAGTAATGTTTATTTCACTAAATGAAAATTACTGCTGCGCTGCGCGTTCCAACATCGATATATCAAACCATCACCATATACCATATAAGATCGATGCACTAGCTCCGTGTGCACCGAAGTCATTTGCCTGCGAATCGTACGATCGATGCTGGTGCATGACGATTGGGCAGTTGGTTGATGTATCGATCGTACAGGAATAATTGTATGGAATTGTTGGTGGGATGCAACTACAGATAAGATGGTACGATGCTAGTGATACAGTGGTTCAAAGATTTGATCATAACTACATTCGGTAATATTAATGTGGCACAATGCTAGTATATCATACAATGAAACATGTTTAAAAATAGATAATACCTATAATAACAATGAATTACATTTCTGAACATTGGGTAACATGGACAATTATTAGCGATGAGAAAAGGGGTTAGATTTATGTCTGGCTCGAGCAGTATCTATATTTCAATTGATGCTTGCCTTTGTGGAGGAAAGACGCTACACGGCTCATATAAAGCCCATCATCGCATATGGTTCTCCGGTGTGATTTCGTGTCATATTTTACTGAAAAAATCCGTGTGTTCCAGAGCAAATGCCTGGTTTGGAATGTATAGAACGCCAAGTCTATTGGCAATAGACTCTAATAACTAACGACAAGAACCAGATCTTCGGGACGTGGTACCCAAATTATAAATACCACAAGAACACACTCCGATCGGGCCTTACCTTAGTGCTTAAATTAACCTGATAACTAAATGAGGCCTATTAGCCTCGGTGAGATCTGCAGAGGGTGCAGAGTGAGCGAGATGGCGAAGCCAAGTCGCTGAAAGACGTAATTAGGAGGATGGCCACTCGTAACTAAACACATGAGTACTAGCCTACCTAATTATTATTAAGACTAGGATAAGTTTAGAATAAGAAAACAAATGAATATAGTTTTTAATAAAGTTTTTTATAGAAAATAAAATTTAATTATACGAAAATAGAATAGATGGATTGAAATCGAAAGACATTAGTAATTAAGAATTTAGTCAAGTTAAGCGTAGAGCCCTGTTTGTCTAGTAAATAAGAACAATAAATAGGAATAAAGAAACTAAACCAAAAAAAAACATTGTGTCTTCATGTCTTTCAAGAACTCATCCTCGCGCTGCGGGGAAGTTCGAAATCTCAAGTTATTGATACATATGAATAAACGATACACCAAAGTTCCATTTCATACTAAAAAGATATAATCCCAAGAAACCCCATAAGTGAAGCTATAAATTATATGTTTTGAATGATTTTCCAGGTTTCGTTTATACGATAGAGGTCGAAACTGGGAAAGACAATGTTATCAGAGCTGATGAGCCAGAATTAAGAGCCTCGTCTAATGTCTTAGTAAGATTATGAAGAAGGATTCTGTGACACCAAAATTACAAAATGTTCTTCGATAATTATTGCACTTCTTTGTGTTACTTGTAGAATATTAAGCAAAAGAAGAACTAAAATCAGAAGAAATAGAATTCCTGACTGCAAGCTGTTTTACAATTGGTGGAAAATAAGGATCAATTGTGACAAAACCCAAACTATCTTTTTTAGTAGAAAAAGAAAACCTTGCTTTCTGCCCCAGGGTCCAATCATTATCTACGATAATGAATTAAATTGGGATCGTTCTGTTAAGTACCTAGGTAAACACCTGGACTCAAAATTGACTTTTAGTGACCATGTCACTCAAACTTTGAAAAAAGTAAGGGTAGCGACTGCTCTATTATACCCTATTATATGCAGGAAATCGAAGCTTTCTGCCGATAATAAGATAATTATTTTTAAAGTTATTTTCCAAGCGATTTTGACGTATGGCAGTCCTGTTTGGGGTGGTATGGCTAAATGTCATCTAAAAAGGCTACAAGTGGCACAAAACAAAACCCTAAAAATGATGCTAGACCTACCCTGGCAGTTTTCAACAAGAGAATTACATTCAAGAGCGGGAGTTGAACTGATCTGCGAACGTATTGTAAGGCTTAACGAAAAATTTCATATTCACTGTTCCCTTACCGATAATCCTCTCGTTATCAGTCTTAGTTCTTGATGTTTATTTAATTATCAATTAATTAAATTAATTTGTTATTTTGTTATTCATGTATCTATTTATTTAATTATTTATTTATTTATTTTGTTTATTTATTTGTTATTTATTTATTTATTTATTTTTGTTCTAACTTATTTAATCAATTTATTTATTTATTTATTTATATATTCATTAATTCACTTATTCATTCATTTATCTATACACTTTGTTAATAACTCCCATCCTTGTATTATACATTTGCATTTTAGTTCTTCGTTTTTGTAGTTCGTCTAAACTACTTTTTTTTTTTTTTTTTTCTGATATGGAGGTTTTTCTTGCAATTTTTCCTCCTCTTATATTTCTTGTTTCTTAGCTATTTCGTTTTCTGTTCATTATACACTTCTTTTTAGTATTAAGGTAATAATTCTTTTTTACCAAATCTCTATATACAATTTGTGCAATAACATTCCTGTAATTATTAAACTGCAAATAAACAAACTAAACTGTCATCAGAAAAAGTAATTATGAAGAAAGTTCGAGGATATTTTGAAGAATACGTAGATAATATCAGCGGCGTCGAAGAACATCACCATCCCGCGAGGTAATATTAAGGGCGACATGTGAACGATGTAGACGTTGTCGACAGCATATTAGGTATCTAAAAGATATGACTTGGGAGCAAATGCTGGCTGATGCGCTGGTTCTATCACTACTTGGACCTTACGATGACCGCTCTACAAGCGGATTTGCAAATATAAATAACTTTCTAAGACAACCATCATGGCATCCGCAAATTTTCCTGGAAATTGTAGAAATTGTCTGTCTCCTTAATTGACAATACGTTATGGTTCAGCTACGGTGAACACAGTGTCCTTTACGGCGTGTGCTTAATATTACGGTTCATAGTTGAAATGAGTGGGTTTTAATCCATCCGAGGCTTTGGAGGTTTGGTTCACACCGAGCGCCTCTTATTATGCCCTCCGTTTAATATATCTTAGAGGGTGTCCCCAGTTTTACCTTTACCTGTAAACTAAGTCTGTTGGTCTGTAGCGTAAAAGCCTTCGTCGTTTGGGAACTTACTTGTCATGCAATTCTCTTAGAAAAATTAAAACATAAATTTAGCTTCGCAAATTCAGGACTCAAGTTAATGGGCGAATACTTGAAAAATAGGCGCTTAACTGTGAAAACTGTCCTTGGTATGTCTAGTCCTACTGTTGTCAACTGTGGAGTCCCTCAAGGATCTGTCTTGGGTCCTTTATTATTTTCCTTATTTATTAATGATTTACCTGAAGTAGTCCATAATTGTTCATATGTATGCTGACGATGTGTGTATTTATATGCCATGCCCTAAAAATTTCTTAGTCAACTCCGTAGCAAAAGTTAACGAAGGATTCTAATTTGGTCTGAGCAAAATAAACTCAGACTAAATACACAAAAAACTGTTGCGATAATGTGCTCTAATGGGGCTTTTTATCCTAGAAACATTCCACCCATCCTAATAAATGGTGAAACTATTACCTATGTCAATAAAGTAAAATACCTTGGGTTTACCATAAACAAATCGTTGACATGTTTTGATGATATTTCTTTCAAAAGAATCTACTTCAGACTGCGTAGTCTGCGATGCTCAACTCACCTACTTCATCCCAATATGAAGCAAAAGCTAGTTAAGAGCCTTATTTTACCATATTTAACATTTAATTTTTGTGTGTATCCTTGTCTAGATTTTCAATGTAGGCGTAAGTTAAATGTTGCCTTTAATGACTCCCTAAGATATTTATTTAATGTATCTAGATATATTAGTGTTAGACAATATAAATGTAGATTGTTTGGAATCTCACTAGATCAATACCGTGAAATGAGAAACCTTTTATATCTCCATAAAATTATCTATGGAACAGCTCCACAGTATTTGAAGGAAATGTTTACGTTTGCTCAATCGCGTAGAGGTGTTTGTTTAATTTTTCCATATTTTACACACACTGTGGCAGAGCGATCCTTTCTTATTGCAGTGATAAGGCTGTGGAACAACTTACCAGCCGAATTGCAGAGAACAACTTCATCAACAACTTTTCAGAGGAATCTAATCTTGCATATCTCAACAATGCCTTAACTATTATTATTATTATTATATTTTTATTATATGAGTAATATTATTTTTGTTATTATTATTATGTGTTCATGAGTTAAAATATTCTTGCTTTTGTAACTTTGCTCTAAATACCTATTATAAGATATGACATCTTGTGGTATTTTATGTTATTAAAAATAAATAAATGATAAATAAAAAAATTAAAAATAAATGATCTTTTGCGACAATTGTTATGTGGAGGCTTAGATATCCGTATATGTTTTATCATGGTTTTGTTAACGAGTAGTTTGATATCTACTAGTGTTTTACCAATTATCCAATCCAATCAGCATTTTTCTTCTATTTGGTTTCTTTTTTCTAGAATGTTTAACTTCATATTATTTTACTGTCAATAACTTCTGTCGTTTTTATGCTTCTGTTGTAAATTTTCATAGAAAGTGAATCGTAGCCTTAATTTTATTTTATACTGTTTCGATGGATATCGTAATTTGTAATATACCACGTTTGCAGTATGTTAGTATCGTTTTTCTGGTAGAATCCCAAGGTTGATCACCATTCTCTCAGACAGGTTCTAACATCAACACTTATCTTCAAAGATTCAAGCTCTTCTCGTTTTTTCTTAATGTGCACTTTCTAATTTAATTTCGCTTCGAGTATCATTAAGAGATATTTCGCCTCATTCGTGTGAATTATTTTCTTTCTTTAAGGTGAAACTTAGGGCACGTGAACGGACTTAGCTTTATTAAGTATATTTCACTAAGCCTTTGTAGACTCGTTGACTCGATTAGGTTTACACCCAGACATACTTCAAACATACAAGTCACACTTTATCAATGACTTGAGGGATGTCAATAAATACAATTGAACTTAACAGGAATAATGAGTAAAATTTCTTTAAATACGAAAAAAATTACTGGACTTTCGAAGAGACACAATCTTCTTCGGATCTTTACAGAATACATAGTCGTTAAAATGGCTGACATATGAGTAATAGCAACAACTAGTATGCCATAAGATAAGCATCTTTGGATACAGAAACGGCTGCTCACATTGAGGTAATAAATATTACACCTCCGACACCGGCCTAGACCCGGAGAGACCAGAGAACTCCAAGATAATGTCTACATCCAAGTAAAGTTGGATTCAAAGTTTAGTGTCATCTAAGTAAATTTGCTATATATCTCATATAGAACAAAATAATAATAAAAAATTGGCAGAACTTCGAATGAAATTCGTATGATTGTTTACAAGAAGCGTACCCTCGGGGGATTTTGGATTTTGGGGAATTTTAGCTTGAATATCATGTCGGTTTTCCCTAGTATAATAGCATGCACCACGTAGTCATGTGAGTAGAACTTCAATTACTTCAGTTATTAGCTTCGCTCTCTTTCTTACCTTGGACTGCACTTAGAACTTTTGAAGACAATTCAGTCAATTATGCCCACACTTGCAATTCCCAACTTGAAGCTGTTTACGAAAAAGAGCTTAATAAAAATAAGGGGATTTTGAACAAGATATATACATATATAAAAGGCTTTCGTGATATGACTTAACAAATATTTCCTTCCAGATTAACTAATAACATAGCTTCTTATGCTTTTTATTTCCGATATTCTCTAATATCATATTTACTGAAGATCGTAAGTTCATCTCGATATTTAAAAAAAAAAAAATCTGAAGTACCAGTTATTTTTAACCGCACTAATACGTGACTTTAAGCATACTTCCCACAGATACGTACTTTAGGTATGGTAATTTATTTGAATTTGGCTAAATCATTTTTTATAGAAGCGTTGTGTTGAACTTTTTAGTGCATCAAACATCTATCCACCCATTAGTTGTGTTACTGCAACTACATTAAAATAATTAAGCCTAACCCAAATAATATCAGTAAAAATTAAAACATGTCATCCAGCCAGAAAGGTTTTCTACTATCAAGATGTGATGATGCTCATGAGAGTAAGACTGGGATATACTTTTATGTAATATCTACATTTGGTTCTATGTTGAGGACGTAGGATAATATCCAATTTGAAATTAATATGTCGTGTGCAGTTCGCAATTATAACAGAAGCATATTTAGGATTCAAATCAGGAGATAGAGGAAGATCGAATTACTTTTTTTTTGGGTAGGTTCGTTGTTAGAAATAAGTTTTACCAAATTATTTTATGCGGTACAAATAAGAGTTACCAACCTAGAATTTTATCACCACATCATCTATTCAGCTTGCGGCTCGGAATGTCAGTCGTACAAGGCGACTAATATCGGATCTTTACCCCATGAAACAAATGGTAAGCACGGAGCTGATGACTCTGCACTACGCACACTTCACAAAACAACATCAAAAATTGGCAAATAACGCCATCGCCAATGAAGGGTCATTTCGACGGAGAGAGAGTCCAGAGAAAGAAATCGACGGCAACCAACGGTATATCCAATGTGTGGATGTGGCTGTACACAGATGTACATCATCACATTCAACAATGCAATGAATAATGCCTATTATCCAGTGCACTGGAATACAGCAGTGGTGCAACCAATCCCCAAAAAGGGTAAATACACCTCTAACCCAGCAAATCTCCGGTTCATAGGTCTCCTTCAGAATATCAGTAAGGGCTTCGAGAAAGTAGTGTATAGAGCCCTGTCTAAATTGGTTGCCTGCCTAAGTTGAAAATCAACTTCTGAAAATCGGAATCTATTTTATTCACAGCGCCTCTGTCTAGTCCCTCTTGGGACACTAGAAAAAATTGGCGCAGGTTTTCAATTGTTGGTGTCCACTGGCGAAATAAAGTGAAGTCAGATACTTTAGGATCTGACTAGACCAGTATCTATACATTGACAAGCATGTAAATGCTGCGCTGGCGAGGACCCGGAGCGCCTTCACTCTGGCAAGATGGCTATTTCGTAGCAGCCAATTTGATTCCAGAATCAAGGTATTCTACTGTATGGTCTTAATCAGGATGGATCCCCCGTCTGGTTCAATGTAAAAGCCAACTTAATGAAAAAGGTTTGAAAGATAATGTTTCAGGAATTGTCTCGGGTTACATAAGACAGTCGAGTCTGAGTGCACAAAATGTTACCCGAACGAGGTCCTATTCAATACGGCCAAAACTGTACGGGTGGTAAATTTTCTGTTAAAATTGAGTCGAAGCCACATGTAATGACTTCGGTCAATAACTTAATCTCCGTAGCTTATTACCCCAACGGGTGCGCCTTAACGACTTTGTTCCACCAGAGGCATTCTTCTATTTAGATCAATATGGGCTGATCCATAATAGATTAGCGGTACCGCTATTCTTCCACGTGCCCCAAAATTCCGTTGTCGCTGGGCCAAAGATTCTTTACAGAGATTGTGTGGTTTGGTTGGGGTGGTTTCAGCCACCACGTGATAGGACAGGTTAATTTTATGTGTACCCACACAAAAGAAGGAAATCACAATGGACCTCTTGGCCTCCTAGCGGAAGTGATGTTTAACCATCACACTCCCCTTCTCTAAACTAACCTAACCTAACCTATCCACACACATAATGCTCGCTCATTATGATCCAAATAAAAAAATTAAACTGACAGTTGACGCCAGTCCAATCGGAGTGGGGGCAGTTTTGGCACACATGTTTGGCAATGGGGTTGAGAAGCCTATATGCTATGCTTCACGGAAGTTATCTGAATGCGAGCAAAAGTATTCGCAAATCGAGCGAGAAGCTTTAGCGATAGTTTTTGGTGTAAAGAGATTCCACCAATACATATATGGTCGACAATTTACTCTTTTTCCGACAACAAGCCCCTAATATCCATTTTTGGACCAAAAAAAGGTATCCCCACGATTTCAGCAAATAGATTACAACGCTACGCCTTGTTTCTTTCGGCGTATCAATACGATGTTGAATATATCAACACAAGAAGCAACGTAGCAGATTATTTTTCCCGTAATCCATTGGACTGTACCAATGGATGTTCAAGACAACGTTGATGATGTATACATATGTCAACTATATTTCGGAAATAGATTTGATGCCTATTACATTAGATATTATTAAGAAATATACTCTTGCCGATGAATTGTTACAGGGGGTACGAGATTATATAATAAATGGATGGCCAAATGAAACATCTAATGCAAGTTTGCGTCCATTTATAATTCGAAAAAACGAGCTAAGCGTACAGTTCGACTGTATATTTTGGGGATACCGAGTGGTAGTTCCAATTTTACTCCAAAAACAAGTGCTAGAGGAACTTCATAAAACTCATATGAGGATCGTCAAGTTGAAGAGTATGGCCAGATCATACGTATGGTGGCCAGGTTTAGATAAGGATATAGAGAACATAACGTTGGCTTGTGAAAATTGCTTAGCCTTTAGGCAAAAGCCAGCACATAATTCGTTGGAAACGTGGAAGTGGCCCCAAAATCCATGGTCCCGGTTACATTTAGATTTTATGGGACCGATATATAAACGCATATTTTTAGTTGTGGTTGATGCACATAGCAAGTGGTTGGAATGTGTGGATATGTGAACAGACATTACTAGTACTCACACAATCAAAGTACTTCGGCAGATCTTTGCTCAATTTGGCTTACCTGTAGAAGTAGTTACAGACAATGGCACTTTTTTTGTATCTAAACAATTTGAACATTTATTAAAAGTAAATGGCATTAAACATCTAATTACTCCTCTTGGTCACCCTGCTACAAATGGTCAAGCAGAAAATGGTGTAAAAATTATAAAACTTGCATTGAAAAGAGCTTTACATACAAACTGCGAATTAAATGACCTAAATACAATTTTAAATAGTTTCCTTCTCGACTATCGGAACACTACGCATAGCACGACAGGGCAATCACCAGCTCAGTTAATGTTTATTCGACCTATTAGAACTAGATTGGATTTATTAAATCCATTAACGATAACTAAAGCAAAATCATGTAGCTCGGATGTTAAAACAAAAGTAATAAGCAAAATAAGCAAAAAAAAAAAATATGATAAAGGGAAGCAGAACAAACAATTCGAGGTAGGAGAGTCAGTAATGGCAAGAGACTATTCCATACCTGGGAAAGTTTCTTGGAGTAATGGTAAAGTTTTAAAAAGCTGGGAAAAAGATGTTATAATGTTTTAGTTAAAAACAAAACTTGGTAAGAAATATTTGTAAATCAATTAATTCGTTGTAATAATATTGATGATTATATACCTGTCACATTAACAGATCCAAGTTCTAAAATTAACCGTTGTGAAGATACAGAATCTGCAATTACTGCTATTTCAAAAAATGATATTTGTAACAATAGAAGATACTCGCTTCGTAGTTATTACAAGCCCCAAAATCATTTAAATAATCTATAGTATATATGTATGAAGATTCATAATGTAAAATATTGAAGTTTAAACTGTATGCTGGGAAAGGGCAAACTAGGGACGATATTGTAAGTGTAGATAAATTGACTGTAGAAATCACTCAGTCAGTCAAAAACTGTGCCGGTTATTTAATTGACTTAGTTTGCCTTCGCCCAGCAGTCAGTCAGTCGCAAATTGAATTAATAAATAAACAGACGTTCAAGTCAGTTAAAGGGAAATAAAAACATTACAGATTCAATAGCCTATTCGAGGCAAGGTCTGCCAAACACCAATAGCTGATTTACGTAAGTAAAGCAATAAGTTTTCTAATCTAGAATGTGCTACTAAAAACACGAGAGAAATGTACGCAGAGTTAAACGCTGTACGAAAAGGATACCAGATCAGATCAGTATTTATATGAAATGATAATGGGAAACTCGTTTCGGAGAATGAAGGGCATTCAGCCCAACGATATTTAGATATTCAGATATTTCGATAAACTGTCAAATGTACCGGGTGAACAAGAGCAATGGATAATAGATGGATCACTCCTGGTAGAAATTCCAACCATCGAGGAAGTAAAGGAAACAATACATCGACTTAAAAATAACAAGCCCGCAAGAGCCAACGGAAGTTACCAACGGAATTAATAGAATATGCAGGAGGAGGAGGAATTAACAAAGACCTTACATGGGCTCATGGTGTCATATAAGTGTGAATATGACACCAAGAAACTATCTCAGAGGAATGGAAAAACTAAATCATCATTCCCGTTGTTTAAAAAGGGTGACCGAACACAATGCCACAATTATCGAGGAATATCGCTGATATCAAGTTGTTGTTACAAGCTGCTGTAAAATATTCGTTTAAAAAGACTAAAACAGCTTAGTCTGTGTGACTTCAGGAGGAATCGCCCGACGAGTGACCAGATTTTCACTATATGTCAGCTTTTGAAAATGAAATGGAAAAATCACGAGACTCTATAAACTTATTAAAAAAGGCATTATATCCTTGTAAGGCTAGCAATACCAAAACTAATAAAAGTTACAAGGAAAAAAGTATAAATGAAAGTAAGGAACGCTTTATTTGAAACAATGGAAAACCAATCACATCCGCTCTAGCTTACGCTGGCGATCTGCACCTGCTAGGAAATAATGGGCAAGTAGCTAAGAGAAATACAGAATATCTAATAATGACAGAAAAAGAAGTGGTTTTAGAAGTACATAAATGGAAAGAAACAAATATGTATATGGTCACTGATCGACTTGGATCGATCCAAACCTCGCACCCGACTGTACTCGTTAGACGCTTTGAAAAAGTGGACGAGTTCAAATATCTGGGTACCATATTGAATATTGAAAAATGATTTCATTCGCAATGAAGGAAATATTGAAAACAACTCTTCTGTGTCGCAGTGTCAAAATCCATATTCATAAGACCATAATAATACGTGTGACACTTTACGGATGTAAAACTTGGTCTCCGACTAAGAAGGAGGAAAATAAATGTTGGGTCTCTGAAAACAAGATCTTAGAAAAATCTACGGTTGAAAGCAGGGTGATTAATTTTGTGCCACCTAGTAGAATGAATGTGCAGCGCACGAATAATGAATAGAAAATCCGGAAAAGGCCGCTGGAAGGCCACATCGTTTATAAGGATGATCCTACAAGAAATAGAACGGAACAGGGAAAATTTAAAGGAATATACTTATGACAAGGAGGCTCTGAACTTCCGAGTTCAGTAATAATAATAATAACTATGATAATAATCATTCACAAATAAATATAGAATTTTTTTTTTCGGGAGCCTTTAATATTATATTCCAGTGCAATACAGTAATAATGGCTACCTGTGTCGACCGTATTATTGTTACTGATGTCAAATTACCATGACAATGTACACGATTTAGCAACACGTGATTACAAAATGATAAAACTTTATTATCAAAATAAGAGTTTGCTAGTGCAAAAGTTACTTTATGGTAGACGTGGTGCCCCTTTACTGTCGACGGTGGCCAACTCTGAGACGACCGGTTTGATAATCAATCAGCTAACATTCGTAAGTCAAAAGAACGCAAATCGGGCGCGGTGCGTGAAAGTATACAGCAGAGCCCGAGACAGTCGATTTCTCGCCGTGCATAAGAGATCGTCCTTTCGCAGGCTTCAAGTTTGCGAATTTTCCGTCGGGACTTAGGTCTAAGCCCGTATAAGATGCAACTAACCCAATGAGCTCAAAGTTCATGATCATACACAGCGCCGTTTGTTCGTTGACTGAGGACCCCAATTTTGGCCGAAAAATCATTTTCAGCGGCGATGCGCATTTTTTGGATGAATAGCTGTGTTAACAAGCAAAACTGCCGCATATGGAACGAAACCAACCCACACGAGGTTCACCATGTGACAATACATCCAAAAAAGTTACCGTTGTGTATGGATTTTGAGCCGGCGCGCCGTCATTGGTCCATACTTTTTGAAAACGACGTAGGTGAGACGATCACCGTCAATTGCTGCACTACAGAATGTTGATATCCAATTTCTTATTGCCCAAATTGAACCATATGGACCTAGCCGACATGTGGTTCTAGCAGGACAGCACCACGTACCACAAAGCGGCCGCGAATTACGTATACGCCGTAGGCTTAATATCTTTTAAAACCCTTTATTTTCTTAAGTTTCAAATATAAATATACAGGGTAATAAAACTAACTGCTGCACAATTTCAATTATTATTAAATTATTATCCATTTCACTTTAATCTCTTATTTTCTTGCTTTGCTGATGCTTTCTTGGAGCTCGGCTGGGCGGTTGTTTTCAGAATGATCGCATGTCCCACAGAGTTGCGATCGTCAGCTTGTTGTTTAACCAAAAGCCCCGTTATTCTCATGCGTGGCTTGGGATATATAAGTTAACGCGAAACAGATTTCGTCCCACGATATGCAACAAACAACATGCTACGTGACGAAATCTGCCCGGTTAACACTTTGTGCACCAGCCATCCATCCAAGGTTGCACACGCTGCCATCTGAGCTGCACACCTAAGCCCAGAACATCTCGTCCGAGCGTGGACTTACGTTCGACACCTGAGCCGCGCATTCCTGTCGTCTGGCGAATTTCACCGTTGCCGACACATGATCCCGCAGCAGGTTACGACGAAATAGTATTTAAGCTAGAGTAAGAATTGATGTAGTTTAGATTAAGTTTGTATTTCATGGGTAACTATGCCCAAAAAAATAGAAAATAATTTTTTTTTTTTTTTAAACAAATAAATAAGATAATTTGTTAATTTATATATTGTTGGCTTGGGATATATATTAATTGTTGGCTTGGAATATATGTATGCTTGGCTTGGGATATGTTAGTCTTGTGACGTAACTCGCGCGACATGCCAAATAACGGACGGTTGATATTTTGCATGAATGATTTGAAGGTACGCCTATCTCTCGCAGAGGTGACGTGAATTGGCCAATCACAATCGACCAATGCCCTTAAAGTGAACATAGCACAGGCCATCGCTCAAAATCAGGGGAATCTATGAGGAAGAGTCATTAAAAATTGGACCACTTAGATCGGTGCCACCGTAAGAAGCAGAGGTAGGCATTTAACGATGATATATGGTCCTTGCAAATAAAAAAAGATTTTTTTAATACCTCACATGCAGCTTCGTTTATTCTATTACAACATCTGCCCGCTTTACTGGAGAACACTTTATGTTAATATAATTCACAAACAAATTTGATTGAAATTCTACAAAGTTTTACTTAAAATTATACGAAATCAGAAAGTACTACCTAATTGAAGGATGACCAAGTGACAATCAGAAGAAATGGAGTTACATTCGCTCCCATCAATGTAGATAACAGCTTTCCAGTCATGTTCTATCCAGTTTCGATGAATTTTGTCATATTGCAATCTTGCAGCTTCCATTTTTGAATTCAAATATGTTTTTTTTTTTTTTTTGGTTTACTGAAAACCAACCAGAATAAGTTTAACATACTTGTTTTGACTCGATTTTTCCTTTCGGTCGTCTTCTTAGCAAGGGTTTCAAATTTCCTGGTAGATTTTTTTAGTAATCCCACCTGTTATAAACAAACCGGCCTGAAAGATACTCCTTATTCAATAACTCAATTACAGCTTGTTGTTCACTGCAATGTTGTTTATCCATTTTGACACTTTGAATTGACCTTATTTCTAGCTCATAAGAAGAGACATAAAAATTTAACTGTTGCTTAAAACCAATCCAGTTTTCTATGGAAATTTATACGGATATGGGTCATAAGGATTTAATTTTGGATAATTTTGGATAATAACTTTGTTGTAGGTGCCTCTAAATTAATTGAACTATTGGTGAGAGTTCGAAAAAAGTTTCAAGCCAACATTTTAGAGACACTTAAATATGATTTGTCCAGTGTTATTTAGTAGAAGCTTTTAAATTAGTCTATGGATTTTCTTTTGATGATGCGCTGGTTTTCAACAAATAACTTGATTGGATATTGTATTTAAATAAATTAAGGAAAATATCGAGTGCGAGTTGACTCGTTCAACTCGTCGATCCTGCGAATTTCTACAACCTCTTCACTTCAACCAACCAGAAAAAAAACCATGCAAAACCAAATCCACAGTGAGTCCAATATTTTTTTAAGAATAATAGACAAACGATTAAATCACACGTCAAAAATCACATGCCTACATACGTTTTAAAGCACCACAAAAAGGATTAATTGCAAAGCACCCCTCGTGCTTTTCGAGTATACGAGTATACGAGTCAACCCAAACAATTCAGATCGGAAATCCTCCCCAAAAGCGATGCTTTTGATTTATCTCCAAGCGAACTCATCAATTCCCCATCTATACTCCTCGTGCATGAATACTGCGATGCACAACACACAAAATTTATCACAGGAATCATATTTCACAAAAATGTCAAGAGGATATGCATGGTGCGTTCGCATGAGTATCTACAGCTCGCCGCTTACATTGGATCAAAGACGATTAAAAATTATTTCACAGTCTCGTCGCTTCAATAACAGAATAAAAGGACAACTTTAATCGTGTGTATGGTAAGTGGATAATACCATTTCAACTTAAGCATGCATTCATTTGCACACTAAAATGGCATATCGAATTTTAATCAGTGAACTAACATTAATCGTTAAACTTTTCGCATGTTTTATTGTTTATGGTTGACAATAACAATTAGTGGAACCGTATAAATAACAACCACTGGGCTGTATTTATGAGCGCTGTTGTTATTCTTTCCTTCTTTAGGATTGTGTCGTATTACTGAAGTCACAAGCATGTCCATGTCCCTTCCATCAGCAGGAACGCGGTGACAGAAATGTAAAAATAACCAGGCGTCCGCAGGTTTAGTCAGTCCCAGCTCCACAGTTGCGTCGTACTTAAGATTAGAGTTACTGTGAAAACAATTCCGTGTCATATATAACATAGATCGTTTAAGTCAGTCAAATGCGAGGCGAGTTAAGTCACAAACCGTACTGATGACCAGTGGGCGACTGAAAATGAAAGCCAAGGATATAAATTGAGAATGCAATGAATTCGTGAACATCATACACAACGCCAGCGAGCAACCAACCTGTCAACCTGGAACGAGCGGCATATCATTACGATTCGAAGATCGATCACAATGCAAACAGATCAGTAATGATTGGAGGAATACCAGTCCACAATTTCCACATTGTAAAGCGTTGAAATTCAGTGGCGAAACTCCTGAACTTGTTATCATAACACTTTCACTTCCAGTGCCGGTGAAAAAATGAATTTAACACAATTGGCCTCGCCGCCAGACCCATGGCCATCATCAGTTTTTGGAACGAGAAGTGATCATGCAGTACAATACAATATTTGTTTATAATGTCGGAAGAGTTAATTTTAGCGCATTTATAAAGTCTTTGAGTTGAACAAGGACTTCAGCTACCTCTACTACAGCCTACCTTCTGCGTCTGGGGTGCAGATTTATGAGACCAATCAAATATGTATATCTAAACCAACTTAAAATGGGACCCCAAGTAATTCTAAACTGGAGTGCCATTTAAATATCATTTATTATACTCAGGCAGGTGTGTCCCAAGCGCCCAACAGGAACGTATAACAGTATGTATAAGCTTTGGACAAAACGACGGAATGCTTACCGTATACAACAACCATTCAAACTTTTTTTGCTTGTAAGTATGCTCAATTGCTCGTGTACGGGATGAGTGTGCCAATACCGTTCAATCGGCCAACTAAACATAATAACAAAACTAAACATAACTAAACATAATAACAAATGTAACAGCAACTTTATATAAGTTCATAACCACACCAGTTTCTTATAATAACAATAAGTGTTGGCGCAAATTCAATAGTTCTGCAAACAAATAGGTTTAAGACATCCGTCGAAAAAAATTAAAAAAAGCTAAAAAATCCAAAAACCAAAATACCTTAACAAACTACTGGCTAAAGCAACCTCAGGTCGTTTGGGCATTCCTTCAACGGATGTTGAAACAGACAAGGTTAACAACTGAACCAAACAAATAAGGCAGTAGAAGAAGACGCAGTACTATACCTTCAAGCCATCATAACTTCAAGTCACCTTCGACATAGTAAGACTCAATACTTCGAGTATACATATAATTAAGGACTCAGATATTCATTTTTTATACACTTTATAGCATTGAATGCGTTCTTCATGCTCTACATCTTCATACTAAATTAGAAGGAGGTTTATTCTATTTGCATTTTAACTAAATTGAGGAGACATTCCAGATATAATACAATACATACGCATCAAATCGAATTGAAAACTGTATTTTATCTACTCCATTTGAAGATGAGAGGACTTCCTGTTCCGCCTTTGATTGGAATTAGGACTAATGACTAAAAACAATCACGTTTGTTGAGACCGACTGGCACCAGTTTGAAATATCTGAATGCATTTTCTGAATGAGTAAATATGGTGCATCAATTGACCCTTTTCGGCATCTGGACGTTATCTCTCTACTATCATTAGAAGTGTGTTTGGCAACAGTACCATACATTACAGAAAATCTGCCCGTACTGGTATGGTATAGTTTTAATCACGTTCGAGTACATTCATTATATTATTATTGAATATTGGTACCGGCCAATCGGAATGCAGAAGTTCAGAACCTCGCTGTCATAAGCATGTTCCTTGTATGGACGTATTTCGTTATTCTGTTTCATCTTTTCTGGATCAATCCTTATATTGTCATCCCGTCTACGGTACAGCCCTCCTGGCGGTCATTTTCCTTCCGGTCTTCCATTCATTATGCTTTTGATTGTTCGTCCACTGTCCATCTGTTCTACTACGTCTTCTCGATTTTATTACTCGGAGTAGCCCGTTTCTTCGTCAAATTTTCCACCATAGATTCCCCTTAGATTCAAAGATTCAAAGATCCGAAATCTATTTTCCTCGTTCTAAGTCAGAGACCAAGTTTCACATCCGTAAAATGCCACTAGTATTATTATGGTTTTAAAGATATTAACATTGCGATACAAAAGAGTTGTTTTAAATAATTCCTTCGCACGCGTTGCCCATATGCAGCTTTTTATTTATTCCGATCTTAATGTCGTTTTAGTCAATTAATCGAGTGCATTTAGGTGCGTGGTTTGACTTTAACTTGTCCTCTAAACATACTAATATTAGTTTTACCAATTTTTTCGGTATTCCCAGTCTTACAAGGACGAAAAGTTGGTGAACCTTTTCGTGGTTTTCCCAAAGCAGTCGTATAGTTATAATCTGGTCAGTCTTCAAACGTTTCCTCCTGAAGCCACATCTCTTTAAGAGAATGTTTGACAGCACCTTATAACAACCTGGTAGCAAAGATGTTCCTCGGTAATTGTTGCATTGTGTTCGGTCACCCTTTTTGAATACGAGAATGATGACCGAGTTTTTTCATTTACATATGGGCGTGATGAGCCCATGTAACTTCGACTCTGACCACCATCCTCGATGGTTGGTAGTTCAACCTGAAAGTCTGCGGTGCGAATAACACCGCATTCCACTGCTGGTTACTCCCCATGAACATTACGCAGTTTATTGATGTATATTAACTTAATTGGGCTGTAACCCGTTTTTGTCCGAAACGAGCTCTTCGACCAAAGTGTGGTTCATCCGACTGGCAAAAATGTTAAATAATAACTTCAAATCGGAAACAATTCCCATTTTTCGATGTAATTGATACCTGTGTTGGTAACTATCTGAATAACATCATTACAACGCTCTTTATGCATATGTTATTACATATACATATAAATGTTGGCCTAAAATAAATATATAAATATATAAACGAGGCTAAAACAATTGTTATGTTTTTGCAATACATGGTCTTCCAGTTTTTAGTTTTAGTACCTTGTTTAGTTATGTTTAGTATATACCTATGCGTATGCATATTCTCCGCGATTACAATAATAATTTTTATAATATGTCGCTGCAATAAGTTTATCTAAGCTTGAATATTTCGTTATGTTGCTTTGGAACATACGAACATGTTGAAATGTCATAAAAATACTCGAAATACTGAGTCAGTGAATCACACTCAAATGAAAACTGTTCCCAGCAGCATTCAAACTTTCAGTTTAAGAGTCTATACTATTATGAGTACTTTTATTGCTGTTCTCCTTTAAATTAAACATTTGAGAAGTTTCAGTCGATGCGTACCCTTTTTTATTGATTTTAAAAGTTAAACGAACAACTTGGTTTTGAGTGAAGATTATATACATACAAAGAAATACGATTATATCAGAATGAATCTATTGTTAACTACTTGGTTTGTTCATACGAGTATCATGTGAATATAACATAGGATGAAACAAATTTTGCGATGGAAATTCCTGTTTTTTCTTTAATGGCAATTTGGGAAATCGAGTTTGCATGTCAGCACAGATTTAACCCTTTGATGATGATTATGTTTATAATATTTCTATTATTTCTATATTGTTTACTTCTGTTTAAGAGACATTTCGTTGAAAGTCTTGTTGCCATATGGCAACAGTGGGCATCAAAGAGTTAATGGAGAAACCTTTATCACAAATTGTGAGGGATCTTAGCCTAGAGCATCATTGCATTTCATTAAACACCAAGTTGATCAAGAATATGATTGCAGTAACCATCTGCATCTATCAATACATCTCATATCCCTAGAATGAATATTAGTAACGGATTCTGAAGGGTACAAGAAATATGAAGAAGATGAAAATGTTGTGTTTTATTGGGAAAAAAAGAATTTCGTTGGACCACATAGTCTTCGTTGTCAATTTGTGGAATAGCAATATGAAAAATTGTCCTAAAAGAGCAGGGTGCCAAAGACTCGACTAAATTCATTCCAAGTGCATTTGGGATTGAAGCATGGAATCTTCTTTTTGATGACGTTGTGCGTCAGGTAAGAACAAAGGCTTTAGTAAGAATTAACATCGAGATCATGAACCGACACCAAAATAATATCTCACGATCCGACCCTGCGTCACCCTCGACATCTGCTCCAACTCCAGTTTCAGGAACCATGGTTGACACAAACAAAGAATAAATCATGCCTTTATTGGTCTATTCTTCATTGCTAACGTTCCAAAGCAATGCTTAAGAAACACACGGGATGTGTGGTCAACAATGTGCTCGCCTATTTTCAAAACTCTAATAGGGATCAACTTGCTTGCATTGTTGATGAATTGTATCGTATTCGATGACAGGCAAACGAAAGTTCGTTCCCACAACCTGGCTCCAGCAGAAATTATTGGGAGTACAATTTAATTCGGTCCGTTTTTTTGTCGTCAAAAATTAATTTATTTTAAAACAAAATGAATAAACAGATTAATAAAAGTATTTTCCATAGCTAAATACTACTTTTCCCATCTTTCAGATAATATACTCGAAAAAATAATTTACAAAATGACCTTTGAACTCAAATTTTGCTTTGGTGTTGATGTTGAGATCGATGGAAACGATTCATTATGCTTAGCGTTGTACTTTTTCTTCTTGGGGTTATCCCCTTTCTCATCCCCATTTGCTCCGATGTAAAAATAACCCTTTCTCTTTCGCCTTTGAATCAGTTGCTCGCAAGTGAAAAAACGCCTTTCAGCATCTCCCGATTTAAATTAATGAGGAAGAGTCATAATTAGTCCTCGATTTTTTGGTTGTCCAGAGCGAGGCTCTTCAACGCTGAAATCACCATTCTTAAAACGTCGAAACCCTACAAGATTCATCAGTTGGAGCACCATAAACTTCCGATGTGCTTCGGCTACACTTTTATTCCAATCAAAGCAACAAATTAAAACCTCCCGCATGTTGTTTAGTTAACACAAAATTTCAAATATCCAGCACAATAAACAACAAAGTATTTAAAAAAAAAAAAACTCTAATAATAAAAACTGAAGATTATTGACAGATGTCCAACCTCTCTAAAACTACCAAGATCAGTTGTCATATCAAATGCAACAAGATCAAACAAGAAGAAATGCAACATTTTTTAGCCTTAACTCAAAAAGTCACTGCCCCGTTGGAAAGCCAGGAAATATGATACTATACATACATATGTACGAATAGAAGACGAAAGGCGCATGTTTTCAAGAGTAAACCATTTCTTCAGCGACAAAAACGGGAGCGTTTTCTGTATCGTGTTGTGACTGACGATGAAAACACACGATGAGGATGACAGAACTAATCCACTCATTTTATTCTCTAGACATCCGCTCTTTCGACTACCACCTGTTAGGATCGATTCGTGTATCGCTTCAAAAGACACTCAGCTTTCCCAAGTGTATTTCGTATGCTGCCGGAAAAATGGTCAAAATTTGTAGCTAGCGATGGGAAAACATAACCAATTTTGTAAAATGAAAATACACAAGCCAAGGACCCAAAATGCTGGAGACTGGCTATGTACATCTAAACATTTTTTGACCTGTTACTGCGGGAGTACAACTACCGTTCTTACAAGATAAGATGCTGCTTTGACGTACAGGTATACAGTTAAATATCAATAAAATCTGAAATAACTTCATTCCATAGCACTGGGAATATTGCATAAAAACGGGGATAAACCTTCTATTTGTCAGCCACTTTCCTAAATGGTTGGACTTATGTCTAAGAACTTATGTAGTTGATGGCTTGAAATACAATTCCTAAAATCTTCCTAAATAGATTGTCAGACTGTTGGTTATAAAATCTCATGCATCATGTAAGGATTTTTTGCATATCTAGAAATTTTGCGTTAACTAAAGACTTACCCGTATTTGTCCAGTTGAATAACTAAATTGATCACAACCTTTAAAAAAAAAAAAACAGAAATGTTATCTGTACACCGATAGTCATTATCTTTAAAATGTGAATAGAATAAGAATAAGAATAAGAATGTTATACTTAAAGAGATTGCTCCAACATTAGTTACCCTACATTAGAATAGTAGTTTCGGAAATAAGGCGACCGTTCCTGCCGGAAAGAGAGAACATAAGACAAATGAAAAATTGAAAACCAATTGTTTACGAATCATGTACTTCTTACAGTCCATAATGGCTCAAAGCTTGGATTTCCTTAGTTTATTTCATTATAATGTGACAAAGAGGTTTTTATATATTGTATATTTTTTTAACAAAAGAGACTGCTAGATTTGTAGGAACTCATGAACTTTTTCATCAATGATTTATATGGAGACTGAGCTCAATTAATCCAAAAGAAAAAGTTGACTGCACCTCACTCTATAATGTAGTGAAAAATAGCCCTACAACATGTTCGATATAAAATCTGAAAATATATCTCCTTCCAAGTTGCTTGGAATAATCGGTAGACTTTAGCCCGAACCCAATTGTATGCACACATCCCAATAAATTGGGAAAGTAAGCAATATTAGCATATAGAACATTTATTTACAAAGCTGTTCAATAAGTTTGTCGTTTGATAAGGAGTGGCGCTAAGAGGTTCATTAATTTAATTTTTTTTCATCAAGATAACGTACCCTCTTACATAGCTCAAAAAGCCCGCGCGAATATCAATGAATAGAAGAAGAATTTAATTTCTCAAAAAATACCTGCGTAGAAAATTTGGGGCGTATTTCGACTTCCGGAGTGGTCTTCCAAAATGGACTTCCAAAATGGTTTTTGAATAATAAAATGTATTTCAGACCATAAAATAAAGCAACAAAACAAATTGAACGACCTGGTATAGCTATTGAATTTATTTGATTCCTTGCTCAACCTTGAAACTGAAACTTACTTCATAAAAAAATTCATAGCGCGTACTTCATGTCAGGAAATAGAAAACAATCTGCAAGTCTTACTCGTGTACAATGTTCAATTAAGTCGACCTTATGCTCAGCACATTCAACACACATCCACTTTCGACGTCGAGAGTCCTGGATCTCTCGTGCATTTGGCTTCAGGTACATAAATCGACATAATTTTCACTTGATTCCGCTCACTGCTTAATGACTTTTTATCCTTACGACTGTCATTATCTCATGGACGTCAAGGAACATTTCCTCATTTACCAGACAAACACATTATATTTAGGAGTAAATGTAAATCCTTTGATGTATATAGTATATCCCATTAAGTCTAAATAGAAATGGAAACATGTACCTAAAAGGCAATCAAGATGCCCGTACTTCACTGCACAGGATAAATGCCTTGGGGCGGTTAAAATGTATGCAAAGGAACAGGTAAGGATTACCATTCATGGACGGAAGAACAACGCGAAGAGGGAATCAGTGAGGAATTGGGCGACTTTTTTCTTTAAATAAAAGGTATATTAATTGAATAGTATAATAAAAGTGCATTAATGTCATGACCTGAATTCATGGATTTGACATTCAACATGTATACATCAAAAAGAAGAAATATAAATAACATAAAAGATAAAAGAGAAAGAATTAAAATTATTTCGGAACATCCAAAAGAAATATTAACATTCAAATAAGCGCTCTCTAGACATTTTTACCATGTCATTCTGTCTGTCGTGACATAATTTTTTCTCAAAAGCTTTGAGATGCTCAAATAACCGCTCAATACATACCAACAAACTTGGTTCAATGAAACGATTCAAAGGTGGAGAGCTGGACAGTGGCAAAGCAGATGTTGGATCATCTCAGTTTCTTCCTCATCGCCGCAGCTCCGGCAGAGGACGCTGGATCCCGAGTCCCATTTCCGAAGCATTGCTCCAATGGAACAGTGTCCTGTGATCACTCCGGCGAGTATACGGATCGAATTACGGTCCAGCGCCAGGAGCTTCTTTGTTTTTCCAACATTGAGCTCTGGCCACGATGATCTTATCGTGTAGCTGTCGTTTCTTGTAAGCCAAGACGAGTTGGCCTCTTTGATGATTATGTCGTTTATGATCCGGTATAATGCGTTGATCGGTGGTTGCAATGACGTGTCCGCTTCGCTGATGTCCATTTCAGAACCTTGCCTGGCCAGTTCGTCTGCTCTTTCGTTCCCTGCGATTGAGCTGTGGCCCAGCAGAGTTTAACTTTATGGTGTCTGATGGATTCAGTGAGTCGTGACATTTCCTGACAGCCTTTGATCTCGTTATACAGGATTCTATTGACTTCAGTGCAGCCTGGCTGTCTACGGAGATGGTGATATCAGATGGTGGGATATCGGCTACCTGTAGGTGTTTGGCTGCTTTCTCTATTGCCAGGATTTCTGCTCGAAACACGCTGCACCGATCAGGGAGTCTGAATGATTCCTGTTTGTGAAGGGTATCAGAGTAGAACCCGGCCCCAGTGCCTGTGTCCATTTTCGATCCGTCGGTGAAGAGGGTGATCTCATGGTCGTTGATTACGGCGTTTGATAGCCACTCTTCTCAAAGGTATATAAGGAGCAATGCGGCTAGAGAAATAAGTCGCTAATGATCTCGACGATTTTACTTATGTTTCCTACTCTAACTCTACATTTTCGATCAGTTCATGGAATCATATACCTTTTTGAAATTTACTAATATCATAATTAGTGTAGATTTCGTATTCATGAAATGCCCATTTCTTTTCTTGAAGCTGTCTAAGAGTGAAAATCTGGTCACTCTTCCAGTAGTTCCTTCTGAAGTCACACTAGTAGTGTCCGATTACCTCCACAAAGTATAATGTCAGTCTCTTCACGAGACTTCCTCGGTAATCTTTGCATTTTGTACTGTCATCCGTTTTAAATAGGGGAATGATAACAGTTGATCAAAGACAAGTGTAGTGGAAAGGTGTGTTTCTGCTTGATTTGAGTGCAAAGGAAAATAAACAAAAACAATATACATAAGTTCGAACTTAGACGAACCCATCGCGATGATTTATCATCCGATTTCGCAACACCGACCGCCGTCATGAAGAGGCGCAGAGGGTCAAACCGAGGCCCAATTTAATTAAGCGCCCATCCCTCACTACTTCGACTGAAAAGCTGCAGGTCGAAGCGAGGAAAGAGGCGCCATCATCACCACCATCTACGTCCGAAGCAGCCGAACAACAACAACAATCAAAGAAAGTGATGGTAGAGAAGGCCGCTACATGGGGAACAACAACCCCTTCGCGGCCCTTTCAAGTTCGGCTACGGAGGAGGAGCGTAACGAACTTGAGGAGCAAGAACGCTTCCTACGCGCCCAGCTGTAGGCCGTAATAGAAAAGCTTAAAGCGTTAGGGCAGAAGCAGAGAGAGGCGGCAACAGCCGCCCAACAGAAAAAGCAGCAACAACAACAGCAGCCGCAGAAAAAGCAGCAGCAACAACAACAGCTACAGCAGCATAAAGAGCAGCAACAACAACAGCCGCAGCAGCAGAAGCAGCAGCAACAAAAGCAGAAACAACAGAAGCAGCAGCAACCGGAAACATTTTGCAATGTATCCGCTGCCAAAGGTTCGGACACGCCGCGTCGAACTCCGAAATGCAGCCTCGATGCGTTAAGTGCGCAAAGAACCACAAAAACGAGGAATGCGACCTATAGTTGACCTACACCCAAATGGCGGCAGGCTCGGAAAAGACGGTAAGGAGCCCATGGCTGTTCCTAAAGCCCCAGTGCCTGTCTCTAAGGCACCGGAGGCCGAGATGGATGTCTGTTCGATCTTGCTCACAATCCAAGGGCAGATTGGACAGCTCCAACAACAGATCCTGGAGACGGCGACCGGAGTAGAGTATCTGCTCGCTTCTGCCGGTCCTAGCGCACCTAAGGTCATGATGGGTACGCTGGTAGAGAGGCCGTTGAAGATCCTATCGGTGAATGTAAATTCACTGATAAGGATCGAGCGACGAGCCGTACTTTTCAACCTGTTGCAAGACGAAAGCCCCAATGTACTCTTGGTTAGCGAAACAAAGCTAAACCAGAAGCACAAAATCCGGCACAGTTCTTATAGAATAATTAGAAGGAACCGGCCCCACGCAATTCAAGGCGAGGGAGTTGCGATCTTTATTAAAAACAATTTTAAACATAAAGTCATAGGTATATAGCGGTGAAGTGCGGAGGTTCCAGGTGCTAGAGGCCTGTATTGTGTGCATTCCTCTCCGAAATGGAAAGAGAATGTACATTGTATCAGCCTATGCACCTGAAGCACCCCAACCTAATATTTTTATCGCAGAGCTCGAGACACTCTTTCGATCTCTGCGCTTGAACTCGGTAGAAAACTTCTACATTCTGGCCGGCGATTTAAATGCCAAACATAGTGATTGGGGAAATAACATTCCCAACACTAGGGGGAGCCTACTAAGCCATTGGTGGGTTCTTCGCAAAATTGAATATAGAGTCAAGTTGCTCGCAACGGATAGTCCGTCATATCCTAGGAGCGGCTCCTATCTGGATCTCACGCTGATAGACTCTCGACTGGCAGACGAATGGTCTATTTACTGTCTACGGAGCATTGTATACGACAGTGACCACTGCGGACTATGTGCCGTGATCACAGTACCTGACATTACACGGAGATGGCAGAGTATATCCAAACGCACCCCTACGATTACAGTAGGGCGCGTTGGCCACGCTTTGCCAATTCCCTGACGAGAGCTCTCACTTCGAGCACCTCCTTCCCACCGTCTAATAGGAACCTGTCAAACAACGAGATTGACAGGTACCTCAAACAAATGGACGATATCATTAAACAGACAATGAACAGTACGATACCACGCCAACGACAGCACGATACCACAAACGTATACCGAAACGCGATAATCGACGCACTGCACAGACAAAAAAGTAGACTGCTGATAAGACTCAAACTCTTGTACAGGCGGTTTACCGACAGACAAAACTCGGAGGTCAGGACACTGATTAAAAATCTCCAACAGTTGATCAAAGAGAATTACAGAATATCTGTAAGTTTGCATTGAAACAACAGAATTCGTGCTGTAAAATCCAACAGGGCGAGTATGTTCCCGCAAATAAATAAAATATTTCGGAGAAACAATCAGAATGACATTCAGGATCTAAGGCTTCCGAGAACGTCAGACAATGAACGTTTGCTACGAACAGTTAGCATCGATCCAGAGAGCGCCATCCAGATGACGACTTTTTCGTGATTGAGGATCCTCAGGAGAAGGTGGCGACAGTGGGAGCTGTCTTCCAGGAAGTGTACAAGGTGAATGATAGTATTCGCCCGAATCATGACCTGGAGAACAGAGCCCTGCTTCATCACTTCTACCTTAGGAATGATTTCAATCATTGGCGATCCGAGAATCTTGGTTTTACCAGGTTCAATGAAGATTTCATGGCAAACAATGCCATCGCCAGTGAGGGGGCTAATACCGTGTTCATTTCGACGGAAGATCTCCAGATGATCTTTCAGTCATTGAAAAGGAAAAAATCCGCGGGTATCGACGGTATATCCAACGTTGTGCTTAAGCACCTTCCACCAGTGGCTGTAAAGAGGTACACCATCCTGTTCAACAATGCACTGAATAATGCATATTATCCAGTGCACCGGAAGACAGCGGTGGTGCAACCAATCCCCAAGAGGGGTAAGGACACCTCTAAGCAGGCAAATCTCCGGTCGATAAGTCTCCTTCCGAGTATCAGCAAGGTCTTCGAGAAGGTGGTCCATAGGGTCCTGTCTAAATGGGTTGAGGACAATAAAATCATCCCGGATAACCAATTCGGTTTCAGAACGGGGCATGACACTGTTCATGCCGCGTCGAAACTCGTATCGGATGTCCAATGGAATAAATGCAAGAACCAATGCACGGGTGCCTGTCTGATTGACTTGGAAAAAGCCTTCGACACCGTATGGCTAGAAGGTCTTTATTACAAGCTCGAAATTCACGCTGCGCGTGAACCGATCGATTTTTGGTCAAAAAAATCGACACAATTATTCCACGCTCTAGCGGAGTATAGCACTCCATTGCTGGTCTGTTTGTACACTGCAGCTGTCTAGTTCACAAATATCAAATATGATGGACATACGACGCCATCTTCCGATAGGGTGATTAACCGTTCCCCCAAAAACGGAAGTATAGTCGTCCTTAGCGATTGCTGCGTTGGAAACTCGAACTTCTCGATTTGATATCCAGTTTATACGAGTACTGATTCATTTCTTTGAGTACTATTTGAAAAGCATCCGGTCTGTACAACTTCGTACGTTCCACGGATCTATCCTTAACTTTTGTGCATTTCTTTTCATCGATGCTCTGCTTGGATAGTTCCTTCCTGGAGACCCGATCATGGAATTAGTTTAACTCCGAAATATTTTACACAAGACCAACCACATTCAACATTAAGGTGTGTCAACGATTTTTAATGTTGTTTTCAATATGGTTTGGTGTGATGTATTATTGTTGTGATGTGAGTGTGCACAGTGCAAAGCTATCAACTCTGTACCTACCACTGCATTTATTTTAGCACAGGGCATTTTTTCACTGGCATTCCGAGCCGCAGGTATATTTTAACCCGCAAGAGGCTTTTGGTATTTACTAGAAAGGAAAGTTTGACAACACAAAATAACAAGCAAAGAAATGCTGAAGACCGCGAAGCTGAAAAATTCTAGATTTCGAGAAGTCTTAAGTAGAAAAGGTCGTACAGCCATTTACTGAAATGTGTTTATTGACCAAAGGATTGAAATAAAGTTAATTTGTTTTTAAATGAAAGCAGACTTTTGTATTTCTTACACATATGACAACAAAATCATTGTCATCGCGAAAACTCTTATAATTAAACCAATTCGTTTTTCTCCTGTTGATCCTGTTTGAAAGCGCGCAAACGGCTTCAACATATGTAAAATTGCCAGGTTGCATTATATGCAAAGTATATATGAAAAACCACCCATCCTTGATCGCATTTACTCCATTAACCTTGCAGGAGTTTTACATATAAGCTCTGAGTCTTACATAAGTGTCGATACTCGAAAGCCCACTGTACAGATTAATTAATAAAAGGAAGGAAAGAAATGAAGAAAATATGTTCAATATCTAAGTAAGATTACTCACAATTAATTTCTAGTAAATATGTATACCTTTGGGAACAATTTGTCTCTGCTCTTGACTTGACCGTGAAGTGATTTATAATAGCTGTTTCATCCAAACATAAATGAGTACACTTAAAAAATTGACTAACTCATTATACGTACGAGCGATAAATCGTAGAAACTGAGTTGTTCTTTAGACATACAAACAAACATTAATTTTAAGGTCTATTTTCTCTTACATCTCAATCAGATTTTGCGATTTGCGAACGTTACTATTGTACAGTCAAATATCAAACGTTTGGTCGTTTTTTCAGTGTAAGGAATTAATTATTCCGAATCCATCAATCAATCGAATTCATATTCATGTCTTTTCCTAATTATGATGTCCTCCATGCAAAGCAATTAATTTAGACAATTTTCAATCCATTTCAAGATTTTTATAAATGGAGAATTCAAGAGTAGATTCACCAGTTCCCAACGCGATGAAATTCGGTTCAAGTATCCTCTTCCTGTTCTTATTAAAAATACCAGCAATATTTTGCTGGGATCCCGATTATCTACTTGAAAGGGCAATGTCATATATTAAAATCATCCAGACCCAAGAGTTTCTTCATTTCTTTTGCGCCGATTGCAAGGATTATCGTATTGATTATTTCATTGTCCGACTACAAGAGAAGACCGGCCTTCCTCAATTTGTAACCACAAACTCCACGGTCTATCAACTCCGGAACTACGCCAAGCGGAACTATTGGGCTTTCGTGTTCACACACAGCATAGATGATCCCATATTCAAAATTCACGACTACAGCCTCCGCAATTGGCATTTCTATTTAGGATGTGTAGTTTTTCTAGACCCGATTGACGACATGGAAATCGCGCACAACATGCTGTTTTACCTATACAAAAAACGTTTTACAAACACCCACTTGTACTTTGCTTCATCAAACTTAACCAATAGTTTTTATGGTTTTCAGACTTACCCGCGATTTAAAGCTGAAAACCGACCTGACTTGACCACTATGGAATATCTGGCGAAAACGGTTTCTCATTCTGTTGAAGGTTATGCGTTCAAGACACCGCTTCAAATCGACGTCCCACGGGTGTTCAAATATCGTCACCCCAATGGACATATTCAAATCCAAGGTGTCTCATATCGAATCTTCGCTACATTCAGAAAATACATGCATGGGACAATCAAGGATTGCCCAATGAGTGATGGCTTGTCGAAGGAAGTGAACATGCAGGAAGTTTTACAACTAATCCGTGACGGCAAGATCGATATTAGTGCCCATACGTATGCTTTCTATCAAACCACCGATATTGAACAGAGTTATCCTCTGATGGTCGTCCGCTGGTGCGTCATGGTACCTTCTTTTAACCAAATCACCAACTACCTATATCCGATAAAACCCTTTGAGCCGTCGGTTTGGATTTTGTACTCAACAGCTACCCTCTGTTTTATCGTCGTAAGCTATTCTTACCAAAAATTATTTCGGAAGGATGTTAGCTTCAGTAGATGTGTTTTAGTCGGCTTGTGTATGATGATCAATTCCGCAGCACCGCAGAGATTCATAGATGTATCAAAATTTGAGTTCTTTCTATTATCCCTTATGTTCCTGCATTTCGGCTTTATTATGTACTCCTACACCAGCTTTCTTGGAAGCATATTGACAGTGAACCTATTTCGACAACAAATAAACACTATGGCTGATTTGATCGATGCACAACTCCCTGTTATGGTAATTGACTATGAATTAGAATTTCTACGCAGAATAACAGACCTCCCACCGGAATTTGAGAATCTAATAGTTCCAGTGGATCCTGACACGCACGCTCAGCATAGAAATGTCTTCAATGCCTCCTACGCCTATCTAGCCAGCGATGACCAATGGCATTTTCTCAACTTGCAGCAAAAATACTTAAAGCAACCGAAGTTTCGCCTGTCAGACATTTGTTTCGGTTCATTTCACCTGGGATTCCCAATTCAAACAGACTCGCCAGTCTGGCGTAATTTGGAATATTTCATATACAGAGTTCACTCTTCTGGGTTATATCAATACTACGAATCCATTGCATTTGATTATGCCGTTCAAGGCGGTTTCGCGCAACGTTTTACTTCTCCGAACGAGTATCCCGCGGCGGGAATGAAGCATCTTTTGATGGCATTTCAAATGCTGTGTGCCCTTTGGGCCTTAAGTTTAATTGTGTTTGTATGTGAAATTGTGTTCAAAAACAAGAAAAAAGGTAAATAAAAAGCGAAAAACTACCCGTCCGTGATAATGTATTCAACATTGCCGTGACCAGGATTCGAACCTGGGTTACCACGGCCACAACGTGGGGTCCTAACCACTAGACGATCACGGCTACCGGGTTGGTGGTCTGACTGATGACTAACTGCTTATTTACGGAATCACACCTTCTTTTGAAATATTAATTTAGTAGCACTGCCAACTAAGAAAATTAATCAGTCATTAAAAGTTAAAGTCATGAAATAAATATAAATGTATCTGTTGTGGTCTAAATTATTTTAGAAAAATGAACATTGAACAAATATAGCGAACAACATTTAATGTTTTAATTATTCTCGCATACTTCATAACTATAAAAAGCATGTACGCCAATAATCTGTATTTTCCTATTAAATGTTATTTTTTGAAGGTTGGCTTTGTTTCTGTATATGTACATATATTAAAATTACCGCGGTTATATGGGATATGTATGAAATACTAAAGACTTTGTAAGTAGACTCGAGGAGAGACACGGTGATACCTTACTATCGTCTTTACATTAATACACAGGCAGTAAATAAATAGGTAAATGGTATATGCCTTAGAGAGGGCTGACCAGCATTATCTGTTAGATGTAGAATAAACAGCCCGTCTGTGCATGTTCTGCTTGCATTCATGCAACTATACGAGGGTGAAAAGTACTCGACCTAAAAATGAAAGATTGCTATATTCAGTTAAAAAATGATTTTATTGTTCTACTCCCTCATCTCCCTTGACTTCAACACACTTCGTCCATACTAGGTCGCCGCAGTCGCGTGTCGTGTCGCTACGCAGCGGCATATTAGAGCGGAGCTAGTAAATAAAATGTTTAATGAACTTTTTCTTCAAACATTGGCTGTGAAATTACCAGGTACATCAAATATACTATTTTGCATTTGCATGCTATCCTATTTGTCTGAACTCGTTCACCGGGTTACTTGTTGCTTGAGGCCAGTCGAGAGCTTCACGAATCACAGAGTTTTGATTCTCTACAGGAATTATTGGCAGACCATTCTCGACTCATTATCATCTTCAATGACTTCATCAACAATTTCAGCTTGGTTCAAAAACCGTAAAGAACTGGCTATATTTCCATCCAAAGGCAGACTATTCAATGCAACATGGTCTATCGTCAAATCAGAGTAAAATCTAATATGGTTCCTGATCAACCATGTAAGAGCGTTCTGCACTTTAAATCTTCGTACACGAAAATCTTCATAATCACTCATTCCAGCGCGACGTATGAGCACAATATGAATGCTTTCAGGGAGCAACAGGAGTTTTGTCGCGAGAGGTTGGATGTCTTGTTCAACATTTATGACGTTTCCTTTGTATTTGTATTGTCCAGCGCCACCAGCAGCTTTCAGCTTATAAACCCGGAGAACAGGATGAACACGAGCAATTAACATTTGTTCAGTCGGTGATAATCCCAGCAGTTCTGGAGGCTGAACATCCGGATCCATGTTGTTAGCTGATGTAAATTTTACGGCATTCTTCTGGCAAGATTCTTTTCAGCAGTAATAGAAAGTGATATATCTGACCATTATAGTACACTGTATGGAATCTACGAACACCAGATAAATGAAAGCGTCATTCGACAAGGCGCCACCATTATATCGACGAGAGTAAATGAATTAATTCGAGCTGCAGATTGGACACCCATACTAGAAGAAACTGATCCAGAAAGACTACTAACTTCACTAATACGGAAAATGAATGATATTTACGCTAACTCAAAAGTAATATGTAAAAGAAAAAGCTATTGTAAAAGTGTTTCTTGGATTAACAGGGACATTTTAGAGAGTTGCAAGGAAAGAGACAGACTATACCGCAGATGGAAGAACAACCGCAGGAACAAATCATATGAAAAAGAGTACAAACTGCTAAGGAACCAAGTTAACAAAAAAATATCTCAGACAAACAACAGGTGATCCGAAAAAAACATAGACGATAATAAATGAAGTGTTAGGACGACGAAAACCATCCCTGGATGACACTATTATGAAAAACTTCTCTTCTAATACAAACATAGCAGCGCTGCCAGATGAATTTGGTAAAATTTACGCGAGACAGGCAGAATTGATCATCCACAAGTGCAGTGATACAACATCCAGACATCAAAATGAGAGACTGAGCAATTCTATACACTTCGGAGAAACTGATCATGGAGAGGTAGAAAGATTGGTGCAGTGCCTAAACAGCCGGAAGGGGGGCTGACGGTATCAGGATTATTGATATTAAAGCGAACACAAACATCTTTCTTCCCATCATAACCAGATTAATTAATCCAAGCTTCGATGAGCTAATAATCCCAAAAAAACTAAAAGAGGCAATCGTGCGTCCAATTTATAAAGGAGGTATCAAAAACCAAACCACTAACTACAGGCCGATTGCAATCCTACCTGCCATCGACAAAATTATGGAGCAAATCGTCTCAGATCGTATATTTAACTTTGTAAAAAAACATAATTTAATCTCCAAGAATCAGTACGGCTTTCAAAAAGGAAAGAGCATCAATACACTTCTTGGAGGCTTCGCAAATGTCATCAATACAGCACTCAGCAAGCGTCATCATGCCCTCGTCCTGTTTTTAGACTTTAGTAAAGCATTCGATAGGCAGGCTATCCGATTGGTTAACTGCTTACCTTGCAGAAAGTACACTTCGCGTAAGAATCAAGAATTTTTATAGTGATGAATACAAGGTTCAATATGGGATACCGCAAGGTTCAAAGCTTGGCCCTCTCCTGTTCATTTTGTATACCAGTGAAATGCTAAAATGCTTAAAAAATAGCGTACCTTTCGCATATGCTGAGGACACCGCAGTTGTTGTATGTCGTAAGACACTGGAAGATGTGACAAAGTTGATGCAGGAGGAGTTCGACGAAATAGCTAAATGGTGCCATGATAACGGGATAGTTATAAATGGGTCAAAAACGAAACTGATCCACATTAGAAGTCCGACGTATCCAGCGTCTCCAATTGTTTTGAAAACATTCAAATGTACCAACGCGTATAACTGCGAGCAAATTGAGGTCGTAGATACTTATAAGTATCTAGGTATCATCATTGAGAGCCATTTTCTCTGGGAGCCTCACATAAATCATCTACGAAACAAACTGAGAGGGTCCCTGTTTGCGCTAGCTTGTCTGCAATACAAAACCCCACTGGGTGTACAAAAACAAGTGTACCACGCACTTATAGAATCGAGACTACGTTATGGCATAATAGCGTGGGGAGGTGCAGCTCAAACACATAGAAAAAATACAGAATATCCAAAACAGTGCGGTCAAATTGCTGTCAAGGAGAAACACCTCTAATGTAAAGGTTCTGAAAGTAAGGCAGATATTTAACATGAGTATAGCACTGGAGTATTACAAGGAAGAAAGTTTCCGCAAACCAATTAATCATCAAATCGGTACAAGAATTCAAGCCGAAGGATTGTATCAACTCCCTTCAATCATAAACGAGTACGGCAGAAGAAGCCTGATGTACACTGTGCCTAAAGTATTAAATAACCTTCCTCAACGCTTGAGGAATATCAACCAAATAAATGCACGAAAACAACGCCTAAAACAATTTTTCTTAGAATCTACAACTTAAATTATAAACAAATATTGAAATTCGAAATAAACAATTTCAGATTTTTAAAGAACTTAAATTAAAGTAAATATAAAGTAAAATGAATGAATTATTATTTGAACATAATGGAAACTAGATTTGAATTATTAAGATTATTATTATGATATCTATAAATTCTCACCTAGATGATGGGTTTTAAAAATACAATAATATTTTATACATAATCTCCTGCAAATAAGCCAATTGGCTTCGCAGGTCAATACTTATGTCTTATTTTTGTAAATTTTTTTCTGAACAAATAAATAATAATAATAAAGAAATGTCAAATTAAGTTCGGCAAAAAAAAAAACTTAATTACATGGACTAACCAAACTGTCTTGAGTGAGTACAGGCGAGTGAGGCGATTACAATTAGTGCAAGGTATATAAGCCAATTGATTCAATTCTTCAGTAAAGGAATGCAACAAAGAATTGTCAACGCATTCTTGGATGGCTGGTGGAAAAGCGCTGACAGTTGGTGCTTCTGTTTCTTGAACATTCATTCTAGAATTTTCTCTTCTTATTGATTCACCAGAACGATAACAATACACGTCTCCGTCTTGGTGGAACAGGCATCTTGATTAAATTTCTAATTATAAATTGATCTAGTAGAGTAGGTCAAGCAAAGATTAAAAATAGAATTAATTCAGCTCAGTGTTTGTAAATACTTTTCTTTAGGAAACAAATTGCGATTTCTAAGTAAAAGTAAGTTAAATTTCTAAATAATTATGCATTCTAATGGAAGAAGAGAAAGCAAGCGGAGATTAAATACAAAATGAATCCATCTTAGAGTTTGTACATACCTTTCTTTCCGAATCACTTGTGATTCTCTCATCTTTTGTATACAATTCTGCTATACTTTGTTATTCAATTATTTATTATAATTAGCTGCTTAATAGTTTTATGCGAAAGTTAATTAAATGTAAATATTAAGTTTAAAAAGAATTTAGTCCGTCTTTCAAACAAATGCTAAAAGCGCGTGATTTTTTCCCATAGACTTTACATTGAGAATTTTTATGTCAATTAAAAAAAAAATTGTGGGCCAAAATTAAAAATTTGGGCTTCGTCATGACGAGCGAAATTTTACATATTTTAATCCAGTTAAAAAATCACAGAAATCCGTCAAGAACTCGAGGTGCTACACACGGGCAAAGATTTGACTTTTCTTCGCTCGCTCCGCTCTAATTAATCTACGACATCAACTTCTTCATTGGAAGGTAGCGTTTCTCAGAAACAAATTTCTTCAAAAGTAGATGGTAGTCAGGAAAATAGGGAGGGTAGGGAACAAGTCGTACCCCAAATCCCGTAGGTTTCCCATCGCCAACGCACCATTGTGTATATGTAGGTGTGATTTCTTCTTCTTCAAGCCAGGCCTATTCTCGCGAATTTTGGAATCCAGCTAGTCAAAAGGGTTGGGATAATATTTGTCTGTTCTATTTGTAATTTTTCTGCCTTTTTCAAAGTAATTAATGCCAGGATTCCTTTCGAATCCAAAAACACGCTGGCCTTGACCTTTCCGGCAGAAGTTATTGATTTCGCTTACTTTGGCGCCACTTACTGCTTGGACTACTGTGTCATTTCAATTGTGGACCGATGCCTTATCCATGACAATAAATCGCCGCACAAAATCAATCGGATCCTCAATGAACCCGTCCAAAGATCGGCATTCAGCAAATGCGGCTCCCTTTTTACGCAGAGCTTTCGCATCCGTAATTCTTTGTACAAAATGGTTGATCTATTCAAAACGGAGAGATTTATGACCGAGCGATATTCAAGTTTATCCTAAAAATATAAGCTAAAAAGTTGTCATAGGAACTAATGACACGTGCACCCAGGCAGAAACATTTTTTTTTCAAAAGTTCCATTTCGCATAAAGACCATTTCGCATAAACCCCATTTCGCATAAAGCTTGATATGATTGATTGAAAATAATTATTGCCCGCGAAAGTTTCTTTAAATCTATACAAAACATGTGAAGCATGAACAGAAAAAGACTTTATATACAGCCAACCTCACTTACTCGAAATCCAACAGCGATCCAAAGCAGGGGGGTTGCAGGGTGGCAGCATGCCCCCCCCCCCCCACATATTCCTCTCGCGTTGAAATAATAAAAATATCCCCCTCGCGGAACCTAAAATAAGCTTTATGCGAAATGGGGTTTATGCGAAATAGAACTTTTGAAAAAAAATTTATGCGAAACGGGGCAAAATCATTTTTCCAGATAGCAACGCCAACCCAGTGTCCGGCCGAGAACTTTTCACTCTATCCACGTAAATGTATGCTGATAATGAAGTGTGCCATGCTTCAGCTTCCAAAACTACCTACAAATTACGAGTAGGATAAAGATTCAAAAATGAAATTAAGTGGCAAAAATGGTGCGTTTCACCCGAGAATTCAGTTGAAGATGGATTTTCGGTGTAAGCAGCCCTTCTTAGTTAAAAGTTGTTTCCTTTATTCTAGAAAATGTAGCATTTTTCCACAAACCCCATCTTTTGTACCTTGGAACCAAATTTGGAATAAATCATTTTTGTAAAATTCGAACAAGTTCCAATTAATCGGCGGTTGCAACCATCGTTTATCAGCGGCAACAATAGAAGAGAGCCTTGTCATGTTGGCTATTATCAATCCAAGAAATGAATTACGTGGGATTGTATGGTGTTTTCAATTGGAACGTTTTTTGAACAAGGGAAGCTTGTAGGTAAATTGCGGAGAGACTTTCAAGAGTTGTACATCTCTATTTGATCGCTGACAGAGACAGACGAAAAGTTTCACTTCAACCCCTCTTTCCCTTCGACTTCCATTTGTTTACATTTGCCAATATATGTACATGTAGAAAAGGCAAAATTCGGTGCGTTCTCAGGGTGCCAAGTGTGTATTTTTGCTTAAATTTAAGCCAGCGCCGGACCTTCGACACCACTATTAGCCTCATTCAGAGTGATATGTCTCGGAAAATAGTACCTGTTTCAAATACCACTGTCAGCATTTACAGCCCCCTTGTGATTAATACTTTACAATTCACAATACTACATCGTACTCTTGTGTCTTGGCTTGAAACTATTATAACAACGGCCTCTTTGAATAACTTTCCAACTTATTGGTTGTCGCCGAAAATATATAATCCCATAATTAGGATGGAGCGATCCCTTCACTTGGCCTTGTCTTGAAGAAGGTATCCACTGGCGAAGACTAGAAATAATAAAAATTGAAAATTAAAAAAAAATCATAAAATAAGAAATCAAAAATCAAAATTTTTATTTATCAAGAAAAAAAATTAAAAAAATTATATTCCATTTGTGTAGTGTGTGTAATGAAAAGTGATAAAAACAATAAAGTTTGGGTGAAGTCTCAACCATTAGTGAAGCACATTCATTTGGGAATAAAAGTGTTCGGTCTAGGGACCAAAAATCCAAACCCTTCAGTGGGTGGAACTTTTTGCTTGTTTCCTGCTATGCAGCTCGTCAGCAGTAGCAGGCAAAAATGTTTGTCTATCGGAGTCGAATGATCTGTCCGATTTCGCACCTCCGTTCGCCGTGCCGATGACCGGCGTGACTTAAAAAAAGGAGAAAACTAAATCGACGGCCTAATCTGATTAGGCGCTCGAAGCGATGAAAGGAGCGAAAACAACATCAACAGCAGTCCAACCACAACAGTTACAGCAACTGAGAACCCCCGTTGAAATTGCAACGTAATTTCGTCACCTCACCGTGGACGAGAGAGAATAACTCCTTCGCCGCCCTTTCAAGTTCCGTTGCGGAGGAGGAATGTAGTGAGCTTGAGGATGAGGAGGACATCTTACGCGCTAAATTGAAGGCCGTAGTAGACAGGCTCACCGAAATGTGTCAAAAAGTGAGGGAGCGGGCTATAACCACGTTCACAAAGGCACAAGCCAAACAGGAGAACCGGGTTCTGGTTAATTTCGCACCCAACAGCAAGTTGGAGTGGGTAAAAACCCATTACTTCTCAAAGGTTGGTAACTCCGCGTCGAACTGTTAGATACAGCCTCGATTTGTTAAGTGTGCAAAGAACCACAGGAACGGGGAATGCGATCTGACCCATGGCAAGGTCGCGGACAGGGAGCGGGCTCTTTAGGAACCGGAAACACCCTGCAAACTATCGGCGATGTCCAAAGCTCCACGATATAAAGAAAGCAAATCTCGCCCGTAAGCAGAATTCTGAGGGGAAACGTCCCTTGGGTCGCTTAGGAACATCAGCCGTCACACCCCTGATGACCTGCGCCCCCTTGTGTTTGGTATGATGTTGTTGGGTGTGTTGTTTCCTCACTCGCTCTGACGTTTAAATCGCCAGGCAGAATGTGTAAATTTTCTACAAAGTTTAAGCGCAAAAATCGAAGAAGTGTTTCGAGCTCTGTGATGAAAATTAGATTGAAGTGCTTATGGTGGAGAGAATGAAATGCGTACAGTGGAGACCTCTAGCACCTGGAACCTCCGCAAAGGTTAAAAAGTCCGGCTTTTTGCTCAATCCTAATCAATGAATTCATATTCACCGTCAGGATCTTTAAAGGACTCTCCATCGGCGTACTCATTATGATTGTAGGTGCGCTAGTCCCGGCAAAAGCAAGTGGTTTCTCTCCACTCGGATCTTCTGCTCATAGATTTGCTGCTGGAGCTTTCCCATCCGGGGCTTTGAGAACAGCCATAGTTTTCCCCAGACCTTCTCGACCTAATTGACGTTTCTGCTCAGCCTTCTGCTTACCAGCCAGATTTGCTTTTTTTATATCTAAGAACTTTAACCGATAGTTTGCAGCATGCCCTCAGTTCAACAGAGCACGAACTCGAGCTAGCTCCTGTCCGCGACCCTGTCTTGCAGCATAGGGGTTCTGGCCTAAGCCTCCAAATACAAAATTAACTTGGTTTGGTCTCAAATTTCTACAAACATTTGATAAACTACCTCATCCAGTACATGAAATCTACGATATAGTTCTGATAATAAAAGTTTCTGAGGTTAAAAATGAGTAAATTGCATTTGGGTAACTCAAAGCTTACTTTTTTAAGCTCTTCATTCACTTGAACTCCTTTGATTGCAATACACTTTAATATCGTTACACAGCCGAATAGATTTAATAACTTTTAGGAACGAGGCTGTTCATAGAGACATAGCATTTACCCATCATCTAAGAAATCGGAGTGCTGGGAAAACGCCGATCTACCTTATACACAGTGGAACAATTTGTATTTTACGAGCATTACTAAAGTCCTAAAATGCATTGCCATTCTAATAGTGTTCTCTTCAGAACAGAATACTGACTTCTTCAACTAAGATCCAGCGTGAAGAAATGTGATCATTACATACATTCTTCTTCTTCTTTTCCTTTTTCCGGCGTTGTTATGGTCCATGTAGGACCATAACCTTCCCACTTAACTGCATTCCTACTGTTCCGCTTGTGGGGTCCGCCGGTTTGACCTCAGAAAGTAGCGCAAGGCTTCCCGGTTTGGGATTACTTCATCGATGAGGCCAATCAAATGCTGGTGTTTTTGCATTGCCTGGCTTTTTTTTTTTTTTTTTTTTTTTTGTGACACGGGCATGCTCCAGATTTTTTTTTTGTTTGATCTTACTCTTACAACACCGGTGATCTCCAGTCGTGTCAACCCACTGATTCACTGATTTGCATGCATGTACACTTGTGGGGCAGTTTAATGGTGGTATATGTGTCCCTAGGCTCACCTTGGTGTTTTCTAAATTGCCTAGATGTGATTTTTGTTTACTTTTGTTTTAGTCGCCTTTTACGACAAGCGAGAGGTATCGCTGCAGGGATATTCTTAACCCGTCCCTGCACGGAAGTGATCATTACATACATGACATTTCATAATGATATGGAGTTTTTTCTTTTTAATATTTCTGCGAAAAGTCTAGTAGATTCACCCTCCTTCAACAAATCTACAACTTTTTTATAAATTTCATAGTTCAAATTTCTCAGTTTGGCACATTTTTATCATCTTTTTTTATGTACATATCAGGTTGGTCCGATAAGTACTTAGCCTACAAAGAAAAACAAAAAAAAATGGCGATTTATTTTTCAATATAGCCTCGATACATTTGACCCAGCAATGCTCCAACTTCTTTAACCCTTCCGAAAAATACGTTTTCTCGAGGTCTGCAAAGTAGGCCTCCGTTGCGGCGATGACCTCCTCATTCGACTGAAATTTCTGCCCGGCGAGTGACTTTTTCAAGTTTGAAAACAAAAAGAAGTCGCACGGGGCCAAATCTGGAGAATACGGTGGATGAGGCAGCAGTTCGTAGCCCAATTCGACAAATTTGGCCGTGGCGAGGGCGGAGGTGTGAGCCGGTGCGTTATCATGGTGGCAGAGCACTTTTTCTTCAATTCGGCGTCGAATCGGCCCAATAATTTGGCATAGTACAGCCCTGTGACTGTTTTGCCCTTCTCCAGGTACTCCATGTGGATCACACCTTGTGAATCCCAGAAAACGGTGGCCATCACCTTTCCGGCCGATTGGACAGTCTTCGCCTTCTTCGGAGCACGTTCGCCGGGTGAAGTCCACTGTTTCGACTGTTCCTTGGTCTCTGGTGTGTACCAGTGGATCCATGTTTCGTCGACTGTTACGAAACGGCGCAGAAACTCCTTCGGATTGCGTTTAAACAGCGTCAAACACTGCTCTGCAGTGGTCTCACGGTTGCGCTTGTTGTCCGGAGTGAGCAAACGCGGCACCCATCGCGCCGACAGCTTGCTCATGCCCAAAATTTCATGCAGGATATGACCCACGCGATCTTTTGAAAAGCCTACTGTCTCAGCTATCTCGCGCACCTTCAATCGGCGGTCTGCCAATACGAGACGTGGATTTTTGTGACGTTATCCTCCGTGGTAGCCGTTTTCGGGGCACCTGGATGTGGCTCATCAAAAACCGACGTGCGACCACGTTGAAACTCGTTAAAGCAATTTTTGATGGTCGCCATCGAAGGAGAATAGTCACCGTACACAGCATCCAAACGCTCTTTGATTTCGCTGCGCGATTTCCCTTCCAAAAACAAGAATCGACCGATATTGCTCTTTTTCCATTTTTCTAAAATTCGCGGACACTCACGCTTCCACACGCGGTCAAAAGAAAACTACGAGTCCGATCCGGCTGAAATTTCGACAGTAACTAGAATGTACTACACGATAGTAAGCGGTGAGGCTAAGTACTTATCGGACCACCCTCGTACATCAACCCCTAGTCATGGGCATCAGGTAATAGAAACACCGTAGAAGTGGATGAAATAACGCATATTGAAGTAAACATAGAACGCGCAATATTCCATGATTGGTCGATAATATTGTAGTATGGATCCAGGCGAAATAATGTACGAAGAAAAAATGAACTAGGATTCATAGAATCGTAATACATTTCCGTAAATCAACAGCAGTTCGAACGCAAAGAATAACAAGATAGGCAGATCCGTCCAATTAAAAAAAAAGTATACATACATATAACATAAATCTATTATGGATATACTTAGTATATAGTAATCCTATTTGTTATACCATAAATGCCTGATATTTTACCAAAAACCCTGTTGTTTTTATTTTTAGGAACTTCAGAAAATATCTGGTCACTATCAACACATATTGTCATTTACAAAGAATTAAATACATATGTATGTATGTACGAACTTGCTCATTTCATATCAACGAACTGCGCTTATCATTTAAAAATAAAAATATTTCCGGCAATGATTTCACATTTTTAGAGCATCTCTTTTCAAAATATGAGACCAAAATAATTTTTTTCCAGTGATTAATTAATTAAGGAATAAAAAAATTAATGCCCGTCCGTGACAATGTCTCGAAACATTGCCGTGACCAGGATTCGAACCTGGGTTACCACGGCCACAACGTGGGGTCCTAACCACTAGACGATCACGGCTATCGGGCAACTGTTGTAGTGGTGTTCCATTACTAAACATACAATAATAATCAACACAAGCTTTCATCACCTATATATGTATTATTCGGCAAGTGAATAGCTGTCATTCATAAAATCTATACGCCATAACCCATCAGTGATATAACGATGAGGAAGAGGAAAATACATGCAACTTACATGCAAAAGTGTATTCGTGAGTTGGTATAATCAAAAAAAAAGAAAGCGAATCTAAATTCACGAGCAATATTATTTATAGAAAAGACTAAAAAAAGAAAACGTTTTGTTTACAGTCCTTTTTGAAGTTGGTAATGAACTTGTGCGATGACGTCGCTTCCAATTTTATTAACTGAATGAATTAACAATTGACTTGGAAGGAAAGCAAGCGACAGTTCAGTACCTAATAGATATTGTATATCTAAGGTTCTTATCTGCTGCAACTGCAGAATGTATCGAATCATAGTTGTTGAAATAATTGAGCATTGCAACATTGTATAAGGGTATCGCTTCAATATTTAGAGTCAGCCAACGGTTCGATTAAATGGTGCTATAATCCGTAAATCATTGTTTATGGGTACTTTAAATTGAATGCTTTGAATTTATCCCTTCTGCAGGTTTAACACACTTAATGTTATTCAAGAATCATTAGCAAAAAATATATATTGTTGCAGGCAAAATCAAGCAAACAAACGAGTCGACTCGACGCGTAAACAGCAGACACCCGAATATACATACATAGCATACGTCATCAAAATTAGCAGATTAGAAGAGGTACATATCTGGATCTCAATGCAATGATTGCCTGTGGATGGCCGGTGAGGTTCAATCTGAGAGCGAGTATCATAAAAAGGATTCGGGTATTTGAGAGACAATGTCTCAGAACTTTTCTCGAATTACATAGTAGGTACATCCCCATCTTAATAAACGAAATTTTTCCCTAAAAAGTCTATACAATAGGGCTAGGATTTTACGGGTGGTCAATTTTATTATAAAACTGATTCGAAGAAGTCACGTTGCAAGGGCAATAACTTAATAATCGGGATGACTCAATAATCGGATCTTCGGGACCTACTACCTCAACTTTAAAACATTCACAACAGAAACATTCCGCTGATTGGATCAATGTGAGCTTATTCAGGATATATTAGCGGTTCTGTTAATTTTTCACGTAGCCTGCAACTTTGTGGAACGGTGGTACCTTTACAAACCTGATGTCGCGCTCCATGATCCCGAGCGCCTCAGGTTCAGTAGGTCGGTTTCATGGCCGAGATTGAGGAAACGTCGCACAACAGCTTCAACGCTTTTGGTGGCTAAAGCGGGCTTCGTCAGTGATCAGCTTTCATGGTTCAATCTCTTTCTAAAGATTGCGGCTAAAAAATTCTCTCATTCATCGTGCGACCGATGAAAAAAAAACAAAATGAAGATCCCTTGGATAGGAGAAAAGGCTCAGAACGAAAACGTTAACCAACCCAAAGATTGACAGTGTATTACAAAGAAGGCTACGGAAGATAGATTTATAGGGAAGACCAGCGAAAAAGCCCCTTGACAAAAATGAAAACAACACGTTTGGCGCAGGCAATAACATTATGAACATTTAGAAGCAGGATGATTGGAGATGTGTGATATGGTCTAACGAAAGCAAATTTAATATTTTGTGTGCTGATAATTTTCCATTCGTTCGACGGTCAGCAGGTGACCGCAGGCCTAGCCATAAGCTGGCGGCAGGGCTAACCATAAGATAGCCGCAGGGCTAGCCATAAGACGTCGCAGCAGCATAACGGAGCGGAGTTTAAATGTACTAAAATTGTTTCCAAAGACTAATTTTCTTAAACAAATCAACGCATTTCAGTATATATTTGGCATAGAGTGGAAATTAGACAACTTGAGATTTTTCAACCTCTAATGCATCTTTCTTTCCCAATTTGTACAAAATATGTTTGAATTTATTCAAATCACACATTTCTTCAAACAATTCCAATTTAACGCCTAAAATTGTATCATTTTGTCTAATGCAAGAACAAATAGCCTTAACTGGGTCTGCAGTTCTTAAAGACAATTCTGTGCGGAAAATAGGCTCAGAAACAATCACATTTTCTCCATTTGGTTGCTTGTCATAAATGGAACGTTTAATATTTTTTTGTTCACGTTCTCTAGGCCGGCCAACTTAGGCTACAGATCATTTCGCACGATTTTTTGCCCGACGAATTACATCTTTTGATTTATCGAATCGTCGCTTATTAATCGGTGGCATTGTAAAAGAAACAATTATAGAAATTGACAAATACTCATCAACAATAGAATTTTCTGTCTTGATATTAGATTAGCGCGCGCTATTGCGTATCAGAGTTTCGCGGTTAAATTGTATTATTCTTTCTATCGCCAAAGGAGATATTATTTATTTCCAATTAGTTAGTTATGCAGTAGTATTTCTGTATCTGGCAGCTCGAGCGGTCGCATAATGGCTTGTGTAGGTGGAATGCTTCATTTAATGATACTGAAATATCGATGAATTCCTATGTGATATCTAAAGTTTGAGTTGTTAAACCGGGATTTTTGAGCTTGAGGAAGTGAGTCTTCTATGGACCTTGAAGTACACAGAAAATAAATTTCAAATTGTTACTTGTCCGAATAAATAAGCTAAGGGCGGGCCAAAACTCGTTATAGCAAAATATCGAAAAATCATACTTGCTGTAACACCCTTATTATTGATTTGAGAAAGGATTTTTTTAAACCACTATATTAATTGAATGAGCGAAACTCTGCAATATTGACATAATCAATGAGTAATCAGGCAATTAACAATTAGATTAATAACAAAAATTCAGAGATCCACAATATACTTTTTTATGCAAACTAAGCATTTTACACACAACAAGATGTCAGAATATATTTATATTGCTATTTATTAATCTAAAACAGTTATTGAAAAACTTAAATAAAGTTAATTAAATTCGTATTAACCTGAATTAATTTTGATTCGAAATCTAAAATGTATGTTATCAAAAGCGCGTGGAATTTTTCCAATAGACTTAACATTGCGTTTTGAAAATTATTTTTTAAAAAAATTTGTGGGCCAAAAATTATTCGGCCTCGTCACGAATAATTTTGCTTAGAGTTTTGTTTATCGTTTATTTAGACAAAAAAAGAATGAAAATCTGTCTTTTGGTTGCCGAGATCTGCTCGACGTAACATTTGCGATTTGACTTGCTCAACAAAATAATAAATAGAGAAGTAATCACAGTCTTTCAATAATATTCAATAAAAAGTTGTATGACTAGACGAGACTGACCCGCAAATTCGCCCGACTTAAATTCAATCGAACATTTTTTTTTGTCCATATCTTTTTCAAACATCAAATTAACACATGGAAATTAGGTAAAAATATCTACAAACTATTGAGGAGTAGTCAACAAAACTCTTCTTTCAATATAAAAACGATGACAGTAGTTATTAACAATATTTCAATCATTTCGATTGATTTGGTTTTTATGACCGCAAGTGTATATGTACCACATTTTATTAAGCTCGGCTAAGATAGATATATTAAATTCTGAGTTCTGTGAGTTTTTTACTCAATATAAATCAGATGAAATTTTAATGAAAAGTTCTTTTTTAATTTTTTTTCGGCACAAGATTGTTAATAAATTTTAAAACTAATTTTAAGGCCATTGGCGTAGTTTTAAGTTTTTATTCTGTTAACATTAGAGTCTCCTTATAAGGTCAGTGATGTGTTTTATTGTAAGTTGGTTAAATTGTTTGAGCTAGTTTTAAGCATTTTTGTCTAGCGTAAGATAGAATTCGAAAAACGTATAATGGTTACTGGCAATGAGAAGCTGGTACCAGAGTTTCAGGTTGGGTGAAGATGGCGACATGTAAGCCGAGGGCTTATTGCGGCAATAGAGGGGATATAGAAATATTGTTTATTTTTTCGGAAAGTTTTTTGAATCTAGAGCATCGTCGATTATACAGGTGGTTTATGATTTTTTAGATTCATTTTTTGTTGCGGGAAGTTGCCCATGAAGGTGAGGGTTGGAAAACTCGACACACGTGAAGTTTTTAGCGCAGGTTTCCGCAGGATGGCCGAACGCTTGGCTTTTGGAGACGCATGTCTCTGACGGAGGTGTTTAGTTACAGTTTTACTGGTAATAAGATTGGCGTTTCTTGGCGTCTTTTGGAAGAATAGGTTTGATGGGTTGCTAGTGGATGTGATGGCTGTATGGGAGAGATCCTCTAGTGTGGTGAAACGGTCTTGAATCCGTGTTACTTTCTGTTGCAGCAGTATAATAGAGCGTTCACACTAACGTGGTCGCCCTACAGCCACTGAGGATGAAAACCCTTCGTCGCCAGAATGTTGGGGCTCGATTTGTTTACGATGTAATAAAAGACTACGGTCCGTCAAAAGAATGCGCCATAGTGCCCATCCTAATAGTATATCGCCCGTATACTATTATATTAATATTAATCAGTATGACACCACTCACTCAGGGCGAATGACAAGAGTTTATATTCAAGGCGCATTTCGGTTGCTTCCGGCTTCATGCATATTCATATTCTTGTTTTTTTGTTACTCTTTATTTAATTTTTTTTACATCATTTAGCATTACATATACATGACTTATCGGTTGCAATTTACTGTATAATCATTATTAAATAAAATTGACTAAACATTTCTTCCTTCCACTCTCTCCTCTCTTTTCTATTTTTTTATTTTTTTCAATTTTGATTTAATGTGATTCCTTGGCTTCTACTTATTTTCCATATCGAAAATACTATGTACATGAAAAAAAACCCGCCAGAAAAAAAAAGACCGGAAGAAGGGTGAGGAAATGACAACAAAACACAGATATGTAATAAAACATTAAAAATTATCATATTTAACAGCTACAAAAAACGTAAATAATAGAAAGAAGGAAAACAATTTTCATAATAATAAAACAACTACAGATCCTTGCATCTGTTTGGAATTAGCGCCGACGTCGGTGGAAGAAAATCGACGAATGTGTACCCAAAGCCACTGTGGCGTAACAGGGGGTGGAAAAAAACATAATCAAATTATTTGTAAAGCTCTAGTTCAATTATGGGTCAATTCGATCCTAGGGCTGTCCAAAGAGTACCTCCGACCCGGGCGGGATGGAGTTCGGATCGACGTTCGAGCCGAAGTAGTTCGCCGATCGAAAAACGTTTGAAACTACAGGTTCTAGAGATGTTTGATCTTCGGTGATATTGTTTGCAGTCGTCTGCTGTTGGAGGGTCAGATTATATGGATTCTGAACATATTCGGAGTAGATATCAGATCCGGACTGGGCTGGCAGCGTTTGAACAAAGACTGGTGAGTAACTGTGTACGATCGACGATGATGGTACTTTATTGAGGCTGGGGTATTGACTTCCGGCGTTCACATGGCTTATTGGCACATTTGGCACCGAGTCCGGGGATAAATTCGCTGATGTTAAGTCTTCTACTGGTTGTTGTTCTTGTTGTTGCCGTTGAAAATGTTGATAGTATTCAGCGTACTGTTCTTTCATAATCATCTGCGCAGAATACGCCTGAGCATTGGCTGTTTGGTTAAATGGTGGGGGTGTCTCGGGTAATTCAATGGAGAATTCATAGCCAGTGTTGCGGACCTCATATGTGGGAAGCGGCGAAGTGGCTGCTGGTGTTAAATCACTGTTAAGCACTTTGCTAGGACTTGACTCGGGCGAAATGATTTGATTTTCCGGAAATGGAAGCAACTCATGTGATTTCTGCTCCAATGAGGATATAGCATCCGACGGCGTTGAGCTTACTGTGTTTGTTGATGTTACTAGGGCCGCAGAAGCCGTTACGGGAATGGGCTGCACGATAGTTGGTGTTGACTGTAGTAGCAACGGACTGCCGGCATGCATTGTTGTCGGCTGCTGGGGTATGAGAATCGGGATATTTGCCTGTAAACCAAATAAATACAGAGAAAGGTGTGAAACGACTTAAAAACAACTACCTGTCCCAGGAGAAGTGATTGTCCTTGCGAACTGTCCATCGGTGGTTGTAAGATAATACTTGACTTTGGCGAACCCACTGTGTCCTTCGATACTCCTCGCGCTACTACGGTCTCTCCGTTACTAACGGGTTTTCCTCCTTCAGTCTGAGGAAGAATAGTAACTTGTGGTACATTAGCAATGTTTTGATCATTTGTTTGTGACATCATCTGTGGACGTTTTCCTGGAAACAAATAATTGACAGATTCACGTGGGATCTCTTCAATAAAATGAACATGAGACTTACCTTCATCGCTGAATAGTTCATCCTGGAGATTTGGCAAAAACTCTCCAATTCTCTTCCATGTAAGTTCCCACAGCGGAAGATGTAAACTGCCGTCGTTGCAATGAAACACACGTACTGAATGCATAACTAGCAGCATGTTTTTCAGAATCTCTAGCATTTGCTCGTATAACATGTCCGAACCGACTTTCATAAACTTCTCAATGTAGTCCAATATCTCAAGCCAAAGGTCATTAAAGGCTTCCAACTCAATAAGAGGAGTCAGGTGATGCAGGAACACTTTTGACATTATAGTAGCCGTACGGATACGGGATTCCTCTAATAAGACACTATCAATTCCGTTTATCGACGAACTGTCAGGAAGAAGCTCATTGAGAAGGGGAAAAAGCACCTGTTTGAAGCAACTGGACCACTCTGATCCACTGAGCGTTTGCAGATCATGAACAAGTAATGCTCTTTGCTGTAGACACGATATCGCATATGTCCTCACTTCTCTTCGACGATCCATTGCCAGACGAGCAATGCCCTGCAAAAGTGGGCACCATCCTTGAGCCCATAAAGCTGAACACTGAGGAATAGCACAACCTTCCTCTGCCCACCAGCGAAATATTTGAGCAGTACGTGTATACAGCGTGTACATTAGATCGAGCAACTGTATTGATAGTGTTTCATAACGTTGGTTGAGCTCTTCATCCTCGCTATCGCTGCTATGATCGCCCGACTTTTTATCTTTTTTCGTTGATTTCTTTTTGTGTTGCGAAGGTTTCGTGTTGAGCTTTTTACGATTTTTCACACCGCCATCACGACATGCTTCCACGAATGTGCGGATGCACCGCACGCACGACTCGAAATTGTACGGAGTTATGTGAGCGACGTTGCGAACAATAAACGCTAAGCTATCCCAACACTTAAACAACGCAAATGGTGAATGTTCCATCAGCTTACATGAATATACCAACGAATTCAATGGTGGTGGCGACTGGGGCCTTACAGGTGAACTTACAGAGATCTCGCTGTCCTTGTTTATGAGAATCCAGTTCTCTGCCGACGGACTTGGGAAAGGCGTACTCGTTCCCGAATTCGCGGCAGCATTATTTTGCTGCTGTTTCACAGATACCTCGGAATCGGAAATGTAACCACGATCCGGTAGCCCTGAGTCTTCTTCACTGCTTAGTGCACCATCAGACTTCGTTCCTGTTGGTGGAAGTACATCTTCGAAATCTGGCGGCATAGCACCGGCTCCAACGCACTCAAGTATAGTGAATATAATCTGCCAATCAAGTTCGGAATGAATGTTCTGGGCACTGGTCTTCAGCAGTTCGTAGATCCCAATGGAAATTTGTTTGGAAATTCGCAAAATAACATTTGGTTTGAGCATGAGAAGCATCTTCAAGCTCTGCAACACAATCGGGCAAAGTTCTTCGTTACGCATTAAATATATCGCCAGTTTCAGAATCGCTACAACACTCCTGTTCAGTAAATAATCGTATCCGTATGAAGCTGCACCCATCAGAAGCAAGTACATCTGATCTCGCACGGAGCCCCACAGGGGAATCATACGGTCTCGATTGTGAATAACGATTTTTACCAAGAATTCCATCCAGAAAACCACAATGTCCTCAGAGTATGGCCGCCCAACAGTTTTGTGTGCACTAGGGGATTTGATAAGCGTTAAAACACACTTTAGCAGTTCCTGCAGTGACTCAAACTGCACGAATTTTGATTCCTGAATCATTTGATCCAACTGACACTCCTTTATGCATTTCTTGCCTATTTTGATAAATTCCTGTTCCTCGTACGTAGGTTCGCGTTGCCCTTCTGAGCTAATATACGAGTACAGGCTGCTGAACAAACCAACCTCAGGTTTCTGGCTAGGTTTTTCTAAGATCAAAGTTGCCTTTCCATTTGCTTCGCAAAAGTCCTCAACTTCCATTAGTGATTTGGGCAAAAGTTTCAGGCGAAACAGTTGAACGACAACCTCAAGTATATTCCTCCAACCTTCGCGTAGGCAATCACCATAATCGTGCAGCAGAGTAAACACTGTCTTGATAGCGGCTTGAGCTTTAGGGTTCAGGCCAAAGTTGACAGCAAGAACGATGTCGTTGGAGGCACCTGGCTGGATATTGAGTAAAGTTGTAAATTTACATAGTGTGAGGATTAGAGCATCGAAATCTTCGTGAAGATTGTAGAAGGCCGCGATACCCGCACATTTTGTGAAACCTACCACAAAGTAAGCATGAAATAGGATGAAAATGTAACAAAAGCTTTAGAGTACCAGCTAAGGTCCTTTGGTATCCGTTTTCACTACTCTTGTCGAACATAAAACTTAGAGCACTCAACGATGCACCCCAAATGATATGGAACAGCTCTTTGTCGTAAGCAGCGTCTTGCACGTGATTGAAAACGCCATCCTGTCCCACGCCACGTCGGAGGAGCACCTTCCACAGATAATTTTCTCGAACGATTCCTGTTTGCTCCGCCGGCATGACAATTTCTTCATTCCTATAAAAAAAAATCATCAAAATGGAAGCTGGAAGCTTGAGCAAACAAACGAACTTAATTGAGCTGAAGACGTTGGCCAACATTTCCTGATCAAAGTCCGATCCTCCGTTCAAACCGCGAAGGTTCTTAAAAAAATCCTCAGGCGTCATCGGCACGTTTAGTCGTTTGGCATTCGAATTATGTTGATCCATATTCAACATAATGATGGCGTAGGCCAAGCTAAACGCTGCATCAGTATTAGCAAATGGTTCACCGTTTTGTTTCTAAACGAACATTCGTAAGCTAAATCGAAATATTTGATAGAATTTTCAACTTACATGCCAATGATCAGCGAAATGTTCAAGCACCAAGAAGATTAGCGGAGCTTCTCCAGGTAAACGGAATGTTTCGAGGTATAAACGCAATGCCTGGTCTACACGGAGTCCGGCAAAGTCGAAACTCTGTACAAAATTCTCCAAAATCTTGCTTTCGACGTTTTTCTTCTTGCTGATGTATTCGCCAATCATTTTCTTATCAAGACCTGGATTCTCTCTTAGAAAGAGTACAACTTCCATTGGATCAAGGGTGGTACTAAGAATGCCGTTCTCCTGAAGGTACTGAATGCCTTTATCCGGACGCTGATTGAAGAGCTCAGTACCCTGAGTAAGAATTCGTTTTTTGTTCTTCACATCAGCGAGTCGTTCCTTGGAAACCTGCTGAGATCTAGAGTGTTTTCGAATGCGATTGGAGTTATTGATAAACTTCGAGATATTCTCGACAACAATCGCTGGATCAGATGTAGTAGATTCGTTCATCTCAGGTTCGATTATAATGCCCTCTAGTCCAGAATTTTGACGTGAGTGCCGATTTGACGGTGGCAGGACGGCACCGACACCACCACCCCCCTTTGCAGCAACACAGTTCCTTTCAATTAATTCAATCACAGAAACAAGTGTATCCATGGAAAGTAAATGAGTACTGTAAACAGCGTTCGTTGCAGATAGCGTATACTTGGAGAGCATTTTGGTTGTATTCTCGAACAGGTCGCTGCAGTATAGATCACAATCGTAATTGATATACAGCTCGGCAACAAAACCGGGAATGCGCCATAATTGCAGGAGATTATCGAGAGCAAGTTCGCGCATTTCGTATGGTGTTTTAGGATTATCACTGGCGATTATGTCGGAGATTTTTTTCAAGTATGCCTCGAGTTGGAACTTCAAATGGTCACGTAAGGATTCGAACATAAGGAAGCAAACTTGTAAATCGGAGGCAAAAATCGAAAGGCGTTCTGAATTCATGAGCTGCAATAGATGGAATAAGCAAACTTATCGTTTATGCGTAGGAGTTACTTACTGCAAACAGGTTTCTGCATAAATCATCCTTAACCAACTCCATGAGTGTAGGATACTTCCCGATGTTGTCGGCCCCTACTTCAAAGGCAACAGTCAACAGGCTCAGGCCCATGTGCACTATGATGTCGGTATTTTGTTTGTCCAAAGGATTGCAGAGCAATATAAGGAACCTAAGCAGCTCCTGAATGCAGGGCAAACCGTACGGCAATAAAGGAGGGTTTACACCATCGTTGTCAATAGAGTGTTGTTGGGTAAACCGTACTCCAACCGAATTTATATATTCGCTGTCTCCGTGTTTAATATCGGTTTCTGTGGATTCTCCATTTGCTTGGTCTGAATGCTCAGTTAGTCTTTGGTCCAGTTCTGAAGTAGTCTCACCTGAAATTAAGCTTTCTTCTTCGCTGCCTGTCGCTCCTAGAGTAGTTGTTGGAGTTTGTGTCAGTTTTCCTTGCATATCAAGGATGTTTCCCGCCGGAGTTGCAGGCGTTGTTGCAAGCGGGGGTACTTTAAGGGCTGCACACAAATTCCCTGGACTCTTCGGATCATCGCCACTTTTTGTTGTCACTGTTTTTTCTTCACTTTTTATTGCATTTATGCGAGGAATTTGAGTGGCTTTCGTTGCGCTCTTGGTTTTAATTTTTTTACTACTTTCCTCAATCGATGCCGCCATCATCTTAAATTTCTTTAACAAACTGGCGTCGCTCCTGTCTTCGGAGAATTGTGGTAGACGCATGAACAAAAGCAATACCATATCCTTTAGAGCTTGTTCTGCGAACCGGCGCAACAGTTCATTCAAACGTGGTTCGAAGCATATCTTAAAGCAACTCAACATCATCTCACAGACGCTTTCATTAGTCAATGCACTGCCTTCAGGACTACGCATAAGCGTGTGTAGAACTTCAATAACCCGAAATAGTGCTACGCCATCTGATGATTGATCGGTGCCGAGAAATCTAGCATGTGTCACTGCATCGGCTATACTCTCCACGGTTATCGCCAGGGTAGGGTGTGTCGGATCTGCATATGTAAGAATTCATCACACTCTCTACGCTAATTGAAATACAATTTCACCTACCAATGAGTCCGTACGACAAGAATTTATTAACCGCTACCAGGGCCAAACTCGTTACAGCCCCAGTTGTCTCCTCCGATCGAATTACCTCCAGAAATGGTGCCAGAAAAACATTTGGATCGATTAGTCGTAAATCTTCAACGCGATTTAGAACTTGCTTCAGATCGACGAAGAGCTTCATTAAACCATCTTTCTCCTCGTCCTAGAAAATGCAAATCGAAGACAACAATAAACATATTGTATAGGGCATGAACAATTTTCAAGATCACCACGTATGATGTGGAACTCCAACGAGTGCCTCTTCGCATTGCTGTCATCAATGTGGACATTTCGCCACGAACGACAAAGATTCCATTACCGGGCAGGGACATATTTCTATATTTTCCAATCTCACAATGATTCAAAATCAATTTACTGTTAAAATTCAACTTTTTTTCTATTATTTATTTAAAAATATATGTTCCCCATGATTTGCTGGGATTTCCCTTTTCTTTTTTACTCCTGATAAACGAAGACGACGACAGTTTTCTTCTTTCTTTCCGTGTCCGTATGTTAGTAAATGGTGACGTTTTTCTGTCAATTTTGATTGAATGACAGCTGATGGCACGAAGTTGGTTGCGGTTAGTGTTAAAATTGTAATTATTAGAGCTTCGGATGATATACTGTGACCGCAATTTCAATACCATTGTTATTAATTTTTTTTATTATTGTTATGAAGGATCATTTGGAACTCGGAAGTTCAGTCTCGTTGAAAATTCTTCATCAAGCCAACCCAAACATAGTGATGGAGAAAATAACATTTCCAACGCTAGGGGGAACCTACTTAGTCATTGGTGGGTTCTTTGCAACATTGAATGCCAAGTTGCTCGCAACGGATAGTCCGTCGGCTTCTATGTGGATCTCATACTGATAGACTCTCGACAGAGACAGGCAGACACGATCGAATGATCTATTAACTATTTACCATTGCAGACTATTTTCCGTGGTCACAATACCGCGGAGATGTCAGAATATGTTCAAATGTAGTCTTTCCATTATAGTATGGTTCGTTGGCCACGTTTTGGCAGTTATCTGACGAATGCGCTCATTTCGAATGCCTTCCTCCCATCAATAGGAACCTGTCAAAGGACGAGATTGACAGGTACCTTAAACATATTGACGATATACCTATAATTATCGAGACAAAAAAGTAAACTCCTGTCAAGACTCAAAATCTTGTACAGGTGGTTTACCGACATCCAAAATTCAGAGGTCAGGACTAAAAATTTCCAACAGTTAATCAAAAAATATTACAGACTATCTATAAGTACGTAAATAAATATGTAATATATATCGGATAAATAATCAGAATCACATTCAGGATCTAAAGCTTCCGAGAACGGCAAACAATGAACGCTTGCTACGAACGGTCAGCATCGACCCAGAGAGCTGACGACTTTTTCGTGATCGAAAATCAGGACATAAGGACAAGATAGCGAGAGTAGGAGCTGTATTCCAAGAAGTGTACAAGGTGAATGATAGCATTCGTTCGAAACACGATCTGGAGAACAGAACCCTGCTTCATCACTTCTACCTTCGAAATGATATCGATCATTGCCGATCAGAAAACCTGGGATTTTCCAGGTTCAGTGACGATTTCATGGCAAGCAATTCCGTCGTCAGTTAGCCTGTTTATTTCAACGAAAGAGTCTTGAAAAGAAAAAAAAGCCCGCGGAAATCGTCGGTATAACCAATGTTGTGCTCAGACCCACTACCCTGCCACTAGTGGCTATAGAAATGTACACCATCCCGTTCAACAATGCACTGATGAATATATCTTACCGTAAACAAACTGCCAGTCTTTCTCTTGTTGAAATGGGTTTTCTCCAGTTTGTCAATTTTTTTTCAATTTTATGGCGAAGCAATTTATGAAGATCTTCGAAAGCATTTTGAGACATACGGAAATACGAAACGAAGCGGTCTTCATCTGATTCTAGTTCTCGGCATAGCCGGTGGTATTCTCCGACTTCATTTCTCTTTTTATTTATGTATGTCGTGAACCCAAATTCTTTTTCGAGAACGTAGCATGACAAATAATAATACTTCTTCAGCCTAGCTGCTTGTTAAAATGATCTCACCACAGCGTTAAAAATTCTCTCTGTTTGACGAAGCCTTACCCCAGCAAATCTCCGGTCGGTGGGTCTCCTTACAAATATCAGCAAAATCTTCGAAAAGGAGCCCTGTCTAAATGGGTTGAGGACAAAAAAATTATCTCGGATAACTAATTCAATTTCAGAGCTATGACCCGCTATGACTATGGATAACACTCTTAATGCCACTTCGAAACTGTTACCCGATACCCAGTAGAACGATTTAATTATAAGCTCAGTCGGTTGGGCATAAACCACCGCTATAAACGATTTGGAAAATTCTTTGTGAAAATTGCCAACTTCTACCCACACATTTGAAACCCAAAATGGACTGCAAGAGGGAACAGGGCACGGTAAACTCGCCGATCCTTTTCAACATTTACATAAGCGATCTGCTAGTTTCTCCTCACTGTTCTCGTACGCGGGCGATTTTATCACGTATCAGGTAAAGGTCAAGCCCAACGATCGACGTCATTGTTATCCTCTTGAAGCGTGACTTCGAAAATGTTCAAGGGTGCTGTGATGACAAAAAAATGATGATGATGATAATGAAAAAATAACATTGTATTGACGGTATTCGTGGTAGTATTTGATCCATAGGATAAGACCGGTGAGGAACAAGAACAGTTAATTTACGAAGTATAATTTGTCGAAGGACTTGCTGAAGTCTGTGGCAACATCGTCTACTTCTTTGCCATCCTCATGTGCATACAAAGATTGTGTGTGTGTATGTATTCGTTTATTTAGTGGCCGATTGTGAGGCAAACTCAATTAGGCCGATCTGTTGTTGATTTGGGAAGAAGATAGGCTTGTTGTGAAAAATATTGTATCTTAGGCGATTCTCTCAAAGAGAGAGAGAGAGTTTATCAACGCGGCGATAGTTGGACACCTAATTTTTCGTCCTTTTTTTTGTGGATTAATATAATGTATGCATTTTTCCAAATATGAGATAAGAGTCCCTGAGAACTTTGAAATTAGGACGTGAAGGGTAGGAGCAGATGGTGGGTGCATTTTCTTAAAAATATGTTTAAGTTACGTATTTTCTCGATGGCTAATTCAAGAGTACTATTAACTGACCACTAAGAGTAGTCTTTCATGTAACGAAAGGGTTGAAAGTAGATGAATAGCTACAAGCTTTAGTTTATATGAAGTGAGAGAAACTTTTGGGATTGATGATAAGAGAGAATTGAATTCGATTCAGGTATCGGAGAGAGATTCGCATAGTTGTGAAATTCTGTGTAAGACTGCAAGAAAGTTGAAAGGTCCAAGGTAGAGCGAGATTTAATGTACGCCTGCCAACATTTGTTTCTTTTGTTGCGCAGGGAGCTAAGTTCCTTGGTATCTAAGTGGATATGAGGTGCAGTTCTTTTTTGACTGATATGGGATGGATAGGATAAATGAGTTGATAAGCGTGTTAATAACATCCCGCATTCTAAATTATAAGCTGGAAGTGTTGTTCCCGTTTTTGATTTACTACGAAAAAGAATGAGGTCACGACGAGAAAAATTGAAAAGAAATATTGAATAACCTAACATACCATATATGCACAAACATACATACATCTAATATTTTAATCCGTACGAACAAGAAAACTTAATACAAGAATATACAGGGTGTCCCACGAGCAGTGTGCCAAAAAGCTAGAGCGTGTAGGTCTGGTCAAGACAAGAAAAAAATCGTATGGGAGGGGGGGGTCTATTCCCCCCGGTTTAGCCGGGAGGGGCAATTCTCTAAAAAATTGACTTAATTTGGAAAAAAAATTATTAAAAATCAACAGTTACATCCACAATGCCGGGATATACTTTTTTGTAAAGCCAGAAACCTCTTCTTTCATCTTGTTTCTAAACGAAGCTGTTTTAAGGAATAGTTTTTGAGAAATTAATTTTCAAACTCAAAATTTTGAAAAAAAAATTTCGAACTATTTTTTTTCAAAATTGTATGTAATTAAGTACTAATTTTTTGTCAAAAATTCAATTCTCTTATTAGTTTTTAGTTAAAAACAGAAAACCGGATGCAAAAATGTTTTGTAGTTTTCGAGAAATTAAAAAAAAACCCGAACCATTTTTTTCTAAGAAAAATCTTTTTTTTGGTTTTAACGCGGCTGGACTTGTAGGCAAATTAATGTATGAAACATTGACATCTTTTTTATTATTTTTAAAAAAATTGGAGTTTTATGAGAATTCAATAAACTGACACAGTATTGGAATAACCCTGGATTAATCCTTTTTTTTCATTGATAACGCCTGAAAACTGACCTGCCAATTTCGTCTGGGTCCGCCCGCCGCCAATGGGTTCAACCGGCTAGGACCTTAGGACAATAAAACCGCAATTTTTGGATTTGGTCTGACGTAATCCCTCCCTTAGTACAAGGAGGATAGCTATTATGCTTGGAGTGCCCAAATCTAGAGTACGGAGAGTGCTTCATACCGAAAACTTACACCCGTACCATTTTAGGACAGTTCAAGAACTCACCTCAAACGACAAGTTTTTGAGAGCAGAATTTTGTCGATCATTACTGCTTCGAAATGAAACTGAACGAAACAATTTTGGAAGGATATTCTGGACGTATGAAGCACAGTTTACCAGAGATGGGGTTACTAACTTCCACAATTTGCATCATTGAAGTAGCACCAATCTACACAACAAAAAACAAAATAAATCACAACACCGCTTTAGCTGTAATGTTTGGCTTGGTATTGTTGGACAAACTGTAATCGGGCCCCGGTTTTTGAATGCCGTTCGAAATTTTTTTTTTTCATTTTTTTTTCAAAATTTTGAGTTTGAAAATTAATTTCTCAAAAACTATTCCTTAAAACAGCTTCGTTTAGAAACAAGATGAAAGAAGAGGTTTCTGGCTTTACAAAAAAGTATATCACGGCATTGTGGATGTAACTGTTGATTTTTAATAATTTTTGTTCCAAATTAAGTCAATTTTTTAGAAAATTGCCCCTCCCGGCTAAACGGGGGGGAATAGACCCCCCCTCCCATACGATTTTTTTCTTGTCTTGACCAGACCTACACGCTCTAGCTTTTTGGCACACTGCTCGTGGGACACCCTGTATAATTAAATGTTGTATTCACGAATAAATTTACAACGAACACACCTTTCGAAACTTCATCTGGCAGTTCCGAATCAATCACCACTCGAACGTTACTGTGCGATGTCACCGACGAACTGTCAATGGTCAGTCGTTTCATTTTTTATCAGTTTTTCAGACGTGTCGGTTTAGAGTGTAAAGTGAAGATCGAATCGGATTTCCGAAGATATAGCTGCTTGGTTCAACATATTTCTACCTTTATCACCAAACAGCATGGGTAATACCGATTCCAAGCTTAATTTTCGGAAAGCAATCGTTCAACTGACTACGAAAAATCAAACAATCGATTCCACTGACGAAACCTTCTGGGATCAATTCTGGAATGGCCACAACACAAGTTTGGAAGATGTGTTTGCATTGGTAACTGCTGCGGAGATACGCAACTTACGTACGGAAAACCCAGCCAATTTAGCAACCTTATGCTATAAGGCAGTGGAGAAATTAGCTGCTGCGGTTGATAACAGCTGTCGGACACAAGCTGAGCAGCAGTGTGTATTAAATTGTGTTAGATTGCTAATTAGAATCCTACCTTACATCTTCGAAGACGGCGAATGGAAACACTTCTTTTGGTCGTCGCTGCCGGGGTCCACGGAACAGAAGGAAAGTGGTGATACACCACTTGCTCAGAGTTTACTTAATGCAATATGTGATTTGCTTTTCTGTCCGGATTTTACTGTGACAGCAACAAAGAAATCCGGACCCGAGAAAGCAGAGGAGCTTTCAAACATCGATTCATGCGAATACATATGGGAGGCGGGTGTAGGTTTCGCGCATTCTCCACCCAAGAATGCGTACATGGAACGGCGACGAACAGAACTGCTGAAATTGCTTTTAACATGCTTCAGTGAACCCATGTATAGATTGCCGAACCAGACGGAAGAACCGAACAAGTGGATAGCCTACTTCACAAGCGTGGATAACCGGCATGCATTACCATTGTTTACATCATTCTTGAATTCAGTTTGCGCATATGATCCCGTTGGCTTTGGAGTTCCCTACAATCACCTAATTTTCTCCGACACTACAGAACCGCTGGTCGAAGCTTGTCTTCAAATACTTATTGTAACTCTGGATCATGATATGATCATGCATACAGCTGGAAATTTTGACGAGGGATACGGAGATAATCTTTTTATAAACTACTTGTCGAGAATACATCGTGATGAAGATTTTCAATTTATCCTGAAAGGCATAACAAGACTACTGAATAATCCGCTTGTTCAAAACTATTTGCCAAATTCAACGAAGCGTTTACACTGTCACCAAGAGCTACTAATTCTGTTTTGGAAAATTTGTGACTACAACAAGAAGTTCTTATACTTCGTGTTAAAAAGCAGTGACGTCTTGGACATTCTTATTCCTATTCTCTACCATTTGAATTACTCCCGCGCTGACCAGTCACGTGTCGGACTTATGCATATTGGAGTCTTCATACTTTTATTGCTGTCTGGGGAACGAAATTTCGGGGTACGTTTAAACAAACCATATACAGCAACTGTGCCAATGGACATTCCAGTTTTTACTGGGACGCATGCAGATCTGCTTATTACTGTATTCCACAAAATCATTGCCACGGGCCATCAGCGCTTGCAGCCATTATTCGACTGCTTACTAACCATCCTTGTGAATGTGTCGCCATACTTGAAAACACTCTCAATGGTTGCCAGCGTGAAGCTTCTCCATCTTCTCGAAGCTTTCAGTACACCCTGGTTCCTTCTATCAGCGCCATCGAATCACCATTTGGTGTTTTTCCTCTTGGAGATCTTCAATAACATCATTCAGTATCAGTTCGATGGTAATTCTAATCTAGTTTATACGATTATTCGGAAGCGGCACGTATTCCATGCAATGGCAAACCTACCATCGGATATGGCTGGAATCGCAAAATGCTTGAGTACCAGGAAATTCGGAAAATTCAATCTGCCACCTGTACCTGAAGCAGTGGTTAAACAAGTAGCAGCTACAGTCACCGTCCCGGACGAACAATTTACTGAAGACAATGAAGATTCCGAGGTCGAATCGATCGACAATAAGGACGAGTCGACCATGGAAGGATCACGACCAGCACTGCCAGCAGAGCCGGGAACGTTAAAAACATCATTGCTTGATACGCCAGGCATCAATCAAATGACTGAACGTGAAACCGCACATCCCAGTAGTCCACCTGAAGGTACCACACCCACTGAGGGGCCAGCTCTGGTGGCAGTACAAAAGTCGCCGCCAGATTCTCGTTCTGAAACCCCAACAAATACAAAGGAGAATCAATCAAAATTATCTGTAGCCACACGTGGCAGTATTCGCATGGTACCATCTAGTCAAGATCGTTGGACCCCAACACCCGAATGGATTGTTTCCTGGCGCTCCAAATTACCCCTGCAAACAATCATGCGACTATTGCAAGTGCTCGTGCCACAAGTGGAAAAGATATGCATCGACAAAGGTCTCACTGACGAGTCGGAGATTTTGAAATTCCTCCAACACGGCACCTTGGTAGGATTGCTGCCCGTACCGCACCCAATTTTGATACGGAAGTATCAGGCGAACAGCGGAACAACCGCATGGTTCCGGACCTACATATGGGGAGTAATCTATCTAAGAAATGTGGAACCGGCGATATGGTACGATACAGAAGTTAAATTATTCGAAATTCAACGTGTATAAGTGGGTAACTCATATTCACGCAAACTCGAGCTTGAAGATTTGTATTTTCCGTTCTTTCTTTTCCTTTTCAAGGTACATATTAGCTAATGTGGAGCATTTATTCGTATAGAAATCTAAAGATAACTTGTTCAGTATTCTTAAAGATAATGTTTTCGTGCATTTATTTGCTCACAACATATAGTTCTGAATCTTGATGACTGGACAGGAGCGGGTAGTCAATTACTATATTATTTATGGTGGAGCCGTCATTTAAAATGTAGTTCTTTTGATACACGAATTCGTTTATTTGTAAGAGCTGAACTTGAAATTTCAATTGTTGATGTGCTGATAGTCGCGAACATCAAGCTGACAACACGTTCGTAGCTTATCATCTTCATTCCCTAGTAAAATATTGCTTTTGTACGAGTGAACAAGATGATTCATTGATAACAAATATTTGACGACCGATGTGCGTGGTAATGACGTTTCATTCTATTTTTTCAAGCTATGCAATCTAGTCTGTATAGCAGCTTCATTCTATTTGATTTAGTGTTGTTAACTTATAAGCGGAAAGCGTGTAAAGCCACCTGTCACTGTTTATAATATTGCTACTTTCCTATCATCAAGCATATACGTGTATTAACTAATTGCCCCTGGAGGCTAATTGTTTTTTTTTTATCATTAAGATCAAGTGAGCTTCGACATTCAGTGAACAAGTTATATTTTCTTTCCAAAGTTATCCTTTATTCTAAAAACAAACTTAAGTTTCGATCTCGACGTTCACAAATTCTATTTAAAAATCAATTTCCAAAATTCAGATCATTAGTTTTATTGTTTTTCCTTTTTTTGAATTGTCTTTATTATTTATTTAAATAAATACCTAATATAAGATAAACAAATAAGTTAAGCAACCGACAGCAAAGTAAAAATAATAAAATAAATTTATAAGCAGAGAAAAATAAATAATATATAAATATGTATAAGTAAATACGATTTTTTCCTCTCAATTAATATATATATATATCTAGTATATGCATCCATACTTTACTTCTACACCTATTTGTAAACTAGGCGAAATACTACACACAATTATAAAATAATATACAAACAGTAAATAAAAATACCACTATAAATATAACTAACCTAATTCGTTCTCTCATATGTGTACATATATGTTTTTCGATGTTGTAAAAGGGTCTTAGTAAAACTTTCGTCGATTTTTAGTCTTCTACTTTGCAAAGCTGGGGTAGGGAAGACATACAAAGGCTTTCCTGTCTGTTCGTCCATCCGTACGCATATATGAAACCAGACTTGTCGAGTAGCTATGAGTCCCAAACTTGGCTGTGTTATAGAGTACATGATATGAGCTCATAACGATCTTTTAGAACTCTAGCAATTGTGGTTCCCGAGACCCAGGAAAAAGTTTGCAAAATTCAAAATAGAAGACCTAGAATTTTAGCTTGACTCCCAGCGAGCTGATCCCATCTTGTTATTCAATCCTGCCCCATCGTTAAAAAAAAACACTTTCCAGACATGTGATTGAAGCATGTTAAGGATAGAGCACTTAATACTTAATTTTTTGGTTCTGGTACAGTAAAAAGGCAGCAGGGGCGTTTAACACAAAACGTTAAATGAAAAAAAAATTAAAAATAATGCTAACGCTTACACTAAATATCTTTGCTTTATCGGCCATCACATACGAGTACAGCCTCGCCACTAAGACTCACATAAGAGTAAAAGAGAAAAGAGATGAGTGCGAATGATGTTTCAATTGATGTTTCTCTTTCCCTTTGTTCCCTAATTTTCATGCTCATTTCATTTTATTTTCTAGGGCGTTTGCTAATTTTCATCTTTATTTTATTTTATTTTCGAGGACAAGGTGAAAGGTTCTCGGCATTACAATGAAGAACTTTAATTTTCAGTTAAAAAAATGATTTTATATTACTATGTACTTATTCTCCTTTACTCAATGAAATAAGTATGTTTAAATTGGATATCGTAGCGGTTCAAGAAGTTCGTCTTTCAAAGGGCGATACGGATACCAACAATCTTGCAGGAATCCTCATCAGCAACAATATGATACAGAACGTTATGGACGTAGTATTTTACAACCACCGAATGCTGATCGCCAACATTCGGGATCCTCGCTATAGCTATGTTCTTCTGAATATACGGAGAGGTAACGACATAATCGACGAAATATTTAACAAAAATGGGAAAAAATTGACATACAGGCCAACAATAGGAGAAGAAAGTCCTCATGCCTAATCAACCAGTAATGATCTTAGGGCAATAGGTTTCATTAGCTCAACAAATATGATCGTGAAAACTACAACATTTAAGTACGAGTACCTACAAGAGAACACACAAGGCCATATGGATATCAGCGGAGAGTGTAATGCGCAACCAAATTGATTTTTTTTTGGTATATGGAAGACACCATACCGACGTACTCGATATTAAAGCATACAAAGGGAGCGGATTGCAATTCTGACCATATCCTAATCAATGAAGAATAATTCCTATAAGTCCTTCTGCGAAGAGATCAAATCCCTGAGCACGACCAGCAAGTTGGTTAACGTTCTCAAACGAGGAAAATCGACAAAGCTGGATGTACTCAGAAAGTCTGATGGTATCTTCACCGAGTCAAAAGCAGGAACTCTTAGTTTACTGTTTCAGACCCATTTCCCGGGAAATCAAACTGTCATCGGCCCGTTGCACACTCCCTCATTGGAAACTGCGACTGAAACGATTAGTCTGTTCAGTGACGAAAAGATCAGATCAGAACAGGACAGCACAGCACAGATTCGTGAAAACTGTCAGATCAAGTTAGAACAGAAAAGTACAGCCGTATGTTAATTGTCAAAAAGCGAAAAACATCTTATATATCATATTGTAATCAGAAACCACCAATGAGACGTCCCACTCAAAATGGCCGCCGACGTTTGCCTACAAGTTCGGGCGAGCACGTGGGTACCTCAAGTGCTGTCAAAATTTTGTAAACATTCACGCACATTGTTATAATTCCAAGAGTGTGTGTGGGGAGTACACTGCGGTACATATGAAATGAACTCACACGTATTCACGATTAGAGTTTGTTTGTAACGGGTTTTGTCGCTATGCACCTGAACCTCTGTCAAAATCTCGTCAAAATTTCAGGGTGTCACGGGGGAAGACGTACGAAAGACGCACGTCTCATTCTGGTTTCTGATTGTAATAAACATGGATTAGAATTAAATAATAAACAAAAGTTAATTGACATAAAAATGCTTTGGAAGAGTTGTGGTGGGCACTAATAGTGAAATTACTGTGATTATTGACTCGTCAACAACATTTTTCAGTGATGATATGTATGTTTTAGCGTGAACTTTAGCTGACAGCTGCTTTTGACACTTTTCACGAATCTGTTCTGACTCCAGAGTAGGTGCAGAAAATCGTGTTCTGAAGTGTCGGGAAAACCGTCACTGAACACAAATCAGAACACTTTCGGACAGAAATTTTTGTCACTGAACAGCAAAAGTTGTACTTTTCTGTCCAGAACAGCGTCACTGAACAGATTAGATGAAAACAACTCGGCATAGCTGGTATGTTGCGGCACGCGTGACAACTACTGAGGCCATTGAATTTGCTGTGGCATCTTTCGATGGCTTCAAGTCGCCGGGCACTGATGGTATATACCCTGTTATGCTGCAAAAAGGTATAAGACAGCTGGTTCCTACTCTGAAAAAAAAATTTACTGCTAGCCTGGCACTTGCCTACATACTTATTCCTTGGCGCTCGGTGAAAGTGGTCTTTATTCCCAAAATAGGGAAAGAAGATTACTCACTCGCCAAGAGTTTTAGATCAATCAGTCTAACATCCTTCTTGCTGAAAAGCATGGAGAGATTAGTAGAGTTGCACGTGCGCAAAGTTGCCCTTCGAATGCATCCTCTCTCGGACATGCAACATGCTTATCAGCGCGGAAAATCCTGCGAGACTGCGCTTCAAAACCTAGTTGGGAGAACTAAATGCGCTCTTGAAAGGAAAGGGTATGTACTAGGCATTTTCGTCGACATTGAGGGAGCTTTTGATAATGCTACTTTCGACAGCATGTGTAACGCTGCCAGGCGGCATGGCGTAGATGAAGCACTGGTTTTGTGGATCAAAGCAATGCTTGTGCACAGGACATTGATCGCTGATGCAGGCCTCGAACAATGTGTCTGGGGCTGCCCGCAAGGTGGCCTCTTGTCTCCGCTGTTGGTGCATGGTGGTCGACTATCTGCTCGATGCTCTCAATGCCTCTGGAATCCAAGCCAAGGCATATGCTGATGATGTTGCTGTTCTCTCTTCCGGCTAATGTTTAGCGGCTGTCTGTTTCAAGGCGCAGGCGGCACTAGATATAATCGAAGACTGGTCCCGAGTAAGGGGTTGTCGGTTAATCCTCTTAAGACTAATGTCGTTTTCTTCACGAGAAGGACGACAAATACTGGCATTACTTAGCTAGTGCTAAAAGGCATTCCCATCCCGATATCCAAGGAAGCTAAATACCTGGGAATCTACCTAGATAGCAAGCTTCTTTGGTCAAAGCATGTTGAGTCCAAAACCACTAAAGCGCTGTCAGCTTTTTGGCAATGCAAAGGTGCCTGTGGCAAAACATGGGCCTTATCGCCGAAAAAGGTCCTTTGGATCTACACGACAATGATAAGACCGATAACCTCATATGCATCGGTTGTTTGGTGGAACAGGCTAACACGCAAACACGCTGTGGCTTCACTCACCAAACTTCAAAAAGCGGTCTGTCTCAGCTGCACGGGGGCTTTCCCCAGCACACCGGGAGCTGCTCTAGATGCTATGATGAATCTTCCACCCCTTGACATATACTTATATCAGAGGATGTGCACTGAAAGCCATTTCTCGCCTAAAGAGAAATGGTCTTTGGTAGAACTCGCATTGGAGTGAAAGTGTACTTGCGCGAGAAATATCCTACGACCCCTGTCTCATGGATATGCCTTCTGACGCAATGACACCTGCCATCCTACTGCGCTGTAATTTCACAGTCACATTTCCATGGCGTCAGGACTGGCTTTGGCCAGACACTGAACCTGGAATGGAATGTCTTTGCATTTTTACAGATGGCTCCAGGACAGGGCAGGGATCCGGCGCTGGAGTTTTCTTTGAGCGCGAAAACATTGGACTGCACTTCTCGTTAGGAAAATATGCGTCTGTCTTTCAGTCGGAGATTTACGTAAACCTAATGGCCATGCATGGGTGGAAGGAAAAAAGCATATGCGTCTGCAGTGACAGCCAAGCTGCACTCAAAGCTGTGTCCAACCCTCTATTCAACTCCAAATTAGTTCATGAACTAAAGACCTTTTTGAACAAAGTCGGAAGACTAAATTCACTTAGGCTTGTATGGGTTCCAGGTCACTCTGGGATCCCAGGAAACGAGATCTCCGATTAACTCGCTAGAAGGGGCTCAGAGGAGAGTTTGTCAGGACTTGAACCCGCTTTGGGCCTACCTGCTTCCACGGTCAAATCTAACATCAACGACTGGGTATTTACAGTCGTAGATGGAGGAAATATCCAGGATGCAGGATGACTAAGCGCGTACGTCCTGATGTCTGCAAGAAGTCCGCAACATTTTTCTTATCTTTAAGGAAAATTGATTGCAAAAGGCTTACGGGCGTCATTACGGGCCATTACACTTTTGCCAAGCATCTCTACATGCTTGGCAGCTACCTGTGCTGCATGTTGCGAGGAGGATGACACAGTAGAACACTTTCTCTGCGACTGTCCCGCCTTCGCTCGGGCACGGGTGCGCACCTTTGGGGCCTCACTTTTCTCCGGACAACGAGGAAAATACAATAAAGACAAGGTGTCTGTCTGGTAGTACAATGGACCAGTATTTGTGTCTGAGTGCTCCAACAGATAGTAGAAGCCTAAAACAAAAAAAAAATGTCAATCATCGCCCAAATTAAGAATCGAATGCAAATTCATACAAGTGGATGACAACAAGGTATTATATAAAAAAATAAAATTAAAAATTTTAAGTAACCCCCGACACAAAAAAACTTTAAAAAGTTAAAAAATAAAATGTTTCTCTCGGCCTTTTGGCTTCATTAAAATAACCTGTTAATATTGTTAATATAAGCGTCGCCACGTCTGGGGACCGATAAGTGAAGAAGGGCAATTAGTTATATCTAGACACATAGGTGTCATGTATAAAAAAATATCTACTAATTTCAAATTGTACGTATGAACTTAGTTTTGTACATCAATTTATCTTACGAGGTCTATTAAGTTCCTGCTGTTTTTCGATATTGTACCACTTCTATATGAGGCGTTAGCTTGAGAGTCGTGTGCGTTGCGTTAAAATATTGGACATGGTTGTTTCGGTACTTACTTACCTTGTTTACATAGAGTAGGTCTTTGTATAATCCATATTTTATCATTATCAATATTATTTTTATTTATATTCTGTTTTTTTATTTATACTTAGCATTTCCCCGATGCGGCGGCCATTATATTGTATTAAAAATATTAATAGGTTCTTTTAGTCAAAAGGGCGAGGCAAAAATTATATTTTTTTGCTTTTTAAAGTTTTTTGTGTCGGGAGTTACTTAAAATTTTTAATTCTATTTTTATTTTATTTTTTTTTAATTACTCGCGGACCCTAATTGCGATCGGTAACTTTAATACTTAAATTACATTTTTCTTAAGTATTATGCAACAATGCATAGGGCTTCTTGTAGGTACAAAGTGGCGCAAAATTTATCATCCAAAGTTGTTTTTGAATAACTTTTTTATGGATGGAAATCTTAATCGGACCTTTAGAATTTTTTCTGTCGTGTGGAAAAGATGGCTACCGCTAGTGTTGATAAACATTTGTACCCGTTTATCATATTTTCCATGACTTTCCACAAGATTTCCGGTGATTAATGTTCGTATTTCTGTCGAATATTCTACTTAAGGGCTGCAAACGCGAACGTTCGAGGCTCGTTGGCATAAGCCCGCGACTTCAAGTAGCGCCAAAGAAAGAAGTCTGGGATGGTTAAATCGGGCGATCTTGCTGGCTATGCCAAATCGCCAACAGGAGATTACGCTACCGGCTTGTGCTGTGTGTGTGGTTGATTGAAACCAAATTTTTACCAAGCCTCGCTCATCCAATTCCGGTAGTCAGAAGTCGTTTATCATGACCCTGTAGCGTTCGCCAGTAACAGTAATTGTCGATGAAAATACGGCCCAATCACTCTTCCCGTGTGAACGCCGCACCACACAGTGGCTTTGAGTGGATCCTCGTGTATCACACGCGGATTTTCAATGCCCCAGAAACGAATATTTCGCTTATTGACTAACCGCTTGAATGTAAATGCACTTCGTCGCTCATGATGATTTTCGACACAAAATCTTCCTCTTTGTTGTTACTTAACGATGGCTTGACAGTAATTCACACGCGACTGACGGTCAACAGGCTTTAACTGATGCACTGTTTGTACTTTGTACGGGAACATGTGTATGTATGTAAGTCTTTCACTAAAATTTGCTGAAGTGTCCGTCTGGTGATACCCAATTGCTTGGCCCGTCGACCGACGTCGAAATTAACGAAATTCCACCGAATGATTATTGGTCAAAAAAATCGACACAATTATTCCACGTTCTTGTGAAGTATAGCGCTCTATTGCTATCTGTTTGTATATTCCAGCTCTTGAGTTTACTAATGTCAAATGTGATTGAGGTACGACTCCATTTGCAAAAGTTATAACATCTTCCAATAGGGTGATTAATTTTGCCACTTTAAAAAGCTGATGCCCTTAAAACTTCTGAACAGATCTTCATAAAATGTAGCTAAGAACCATCAACAAAAAAAACTCATCAAAATCGGTCCATTCGTGCAGGAGCTACGATGCCACAGACAGACACACAGACACGTCAAACTTATAACACCCCTCCTTTTGCATCGGGGGTTAACAAAGGAGCGGATTGAGATTCTGACCAGATCCTAATCATCGCCCAAATTAAGAATCGAATACAAATGCAGAGAAGGCGATGACAACAAGGTATAAATAAAAAATAAAACTCAACGTTGGAAAGTTAAAGGACTCTCGTATCCAGCGCCAATACCAGGACGAAGTTAATAATCGATTTGCCCTATTAGACGGCATAGGACAAGTATAATCAACAATGAAAAAATGTTATAAAGGAAGTAGCAGAAGATAAACTAGGCTCTTAGAAAGACCTCAAAGTAAAGTCTTGATTCGATGAAGATTCTAAGGCTTCAAGCTTTGGAAAGTAGTGACGAGATCGCGCGTATAACATATCAGATCCTACAAAAGACAATCAGCCATTTCCTTCGCGATAAAAAAGACAATGGCAAAGGAAAAAGCTAACATCCAGGAAAAAAGTGCAGCTGAAAACATGAGAGCACCAGGATCAGATCAGGATTTACGTATATGCAAAGATAATGGTTGAAGCCCCCAATGGAGGATAAACTGCTGAATGTACAAGGTGAGCTAGCAGCAATGAAAAACGGTGTTAACCATACAGCAGAGATTCAGATAGAACTGCCAACCATTAAGGAAATAAAATAAGCCATCCAATGATTTAAGAATAACAAGTCCACAGGAATTGACCTAAAACCATCGGCATTGGAAACATATGCAGGAGAGAAAGACTCATTCCAACTATATGGAACAATGAAACTATCCCCGAGGAATGGAAAAACTCAGTCATCATTCTCGGTTTTGAAAATGGTGACCGAACACAATGCAACACTTACCGAGGAATATTGCCGCTAAACAGCTGTCACAAGGTGCTGTCAAATATTCTCTCCAAGAGATTGAAATTATGCGCCTAGGAAATAATTGAAGACTATCAGTGTAGTAAGCCTGACGCCTACTCCGAGCAATGAAGTTGCGTGAATGCCTTTGGCGCCCGAAAACGAAGCTAAAATCTTAGAACCCGCAAAGCGTTCTACCCATTAGGATTTAATAAGGATTAATTCATATTCATTTATTGATTCAAGAGTTTGTATATGAAAAAGCTGCAAGGTGTACACAGAGGGAAGACAACGTTGATTTGCTATTCGAGAATGTTCAGTCAGAAAGTGCTAATATTCTGGCATTAGGAAACAATTCGAATTAAAATAAAACGTAACGCTAAATGTTGAGCTCGGGGGGCTCGTGCCCCCAACGTGGGTAAAAATGGCACTACAAAGGACAGGTTTCATGATCTTTTATATAGGATACATGCATAATGTTCTGGCTATGACACCAATATTATTCTATTAATACTGCAAATCAGATTAAAGTCTACCAAAATATTTAGGCTTCTTGATGTCAGTATTTAATATCGTGAAATTAAAATGACTGAGCTCTTCAATTAGAGCAGGGAGGACTAATGGATATGGAGACGAAATATAGAATGCCATGTCCTTTTTATATCCCTTCCAAACTTGTCAAGCAGCGCAGGAAAATCACGGATTTATTTCATGTCTGTACTATCCGAAGGAAGATGCAGTAGAGGGCAGCCGCCAAGTAAGCTAATGTACATAGTACATACCCAGATGGAAATGCACGCTAAGGGTGCTTCGTCGCAGACCGTAAGACTGGATTGGTTCAAAAGTATGGCCCATGAAAAAGATCACATTTGAATCGGTAATAAGCTATGCTATAAGCATTAGACTATGATTTTTCGAGTTTCTCAATTTTATTATCAAAAGAACAGTTGTCAATGGATCGTTAACTGGTTACGTTTCCATGTAGGACAACTATTTCGGTCATCTCTTGACTCTCTTACCGCATGAAAACTATTTCTTAATGTACAGTCATTACTGAGATCGAATTAAGCAACATTCTGCGGCCTTAACCATCGATCATCTCTAGTGATCCCATTGCTTAACCTTTGTGTCTGTACCCACATACTCGGGTATGTTTTTCATTTTCAAATTGATATATTTTGAGTTCTAGGTACCGTATTAACTTGAAATTTTAAAAAGCCTCCTAAAATATTGTTTTTTATCATATTCGAAAAAAAAAATTTTTCTTTTGGGGTCGAAATTTAGATGAAGTTTTTACGATTTACCCCTTCTATCTACAGCCAACACACCCGGTTGTGGCCCAACATACTTTTAATTCCACTACGTGATAGAATATTTTGCATGACTTGTGCATTTTTATCAATAATGCTGGATTTCTGCCATGACTGACTGTTCACTCAACTGTTGTAGGAAACACCTTCTACGGTTTGTAGATGTCTTCAAGAGGATTATTAACATGGATTATTTTCCATGTACATAGATCACGAAAGCTGCAAATGCAGCCACATCCACAATGTTATAAAAAAAAGCCAGAGGCCATCTCTTTGCTCTTCTCTTCGTTGTATATTCACCAAGGCATTTTTCCATATTGTCAACACCTCCTTTGCTTTTGTTGTAATCGATGATCATTTTTGGCTTTCTTTTAGGACCTTCAATTTCGATATTATAATGGAAAGTGGAAAGAAGCACAACCGATTTGTTATTTTTTGGAATATATGAACACATACTTACTTATGTTGCTGTTGAATCTAAAGATTGATGATTCTTCTTTTGGATTAGAAAACTCGGCTAGTACCAATGTACGTCTTTTGTTTACAGTGCCCAATATTGACAAATTGTAGTCTAATATCAAAGTAGAAGCCAAATTATAGCTTGTAAAAAAGTTGTCACACACGATATTTCGACCACTTCCACGGAACTGATTACAACACAAATCACACATTGACATTTACGAGTACTGTATATGTTCACACGTTCACCTTGATTTTTTTCTCTTTCTTCAGAAGGTGATATACCAACATGTATATGTAGATTTGTCCTTTGACTGGATAAGATGTAATAGCGTCACATACCCACCAAACCTTAATTCCATACTTGGCCGGTTTTGAAATATACGAGTATATTGAGTGAATCCGGTGCCACCACGATAAGGGTAAAGTTGTTCATCAACAGTGACGTTGGCTCCTGCTGCATAGTTATCCTGGAGGTTTCTATTCAACATTAGGAAAACGTCAGATATAGCTGGTGCTTTGTCAGTTTGTTTACGTTGCTGGCGCGTATTTCCATTATTAAATCTGATAGAACGACTGATAGCCGGAGACCCATTGAAGCACGATACATAGGATGTGAGTTAGTTTTCAATAGATCAGTTGTATGTACATAATTAGAATGTGTGACACCAGCTAACAAAAGAATGCCCATATAAGAGCAAATTCAGTTGTAGTAATAGGTTTTCATATATGTACATACATACATATGAAGTGGTCTTGCTGGATTTTCTTCATGTTCACGTTCGTAGCACTGGTTTACTTTTCTGTTAGTTTTGCGAATTATTATATCACACATTTCTGCTGACATCAACATTTTGAATGTTTGTATAATGCTAAGATCTTTTGTTCTGCCTGCTGGTCCAGCGTTCGAGCTTCTAAGAATATTATGCGGCAAAAATCGGCGAGGTTGCTGTGGTCGGTCTGACCAAATTGTACCATCTCTAGCTGCATAATTATTTGTAGAAGAATCAATTGGAGCTAATTCAAATTCTTCGTCCGAATCAGTCTCACTAGCAGGATCATATTTTGATAACTGCAATCCCTCCGCATCTGAATCTTCTACATTCACAATACTGTGTTCACCATCGCCCTCTTCGTCTGGCAATGAACGTTCATAAGTATCTTGCTCATCTTAATTTTCAGCATCCAAAAATTCCTCCAATCTTTGGCTTATGTACTGTTCTCTGTCTTCAAAACTAAGACAGATGCAATGCCTGCTACTGTTTTACAGTAGGGCGCGATTTTCATACTGATGATTTGATACAGCCGATTGATTTCCTTTTGGTAGAAGTACTAGCTGTTGCAGCATCTACGGTTCTAGCTACATCTCGAACTATTGTTACGAGTATATCTCGAACTATTGTGCTCCACAATGGTTTTCAACTTTATTGAGCATGTCATTCATGGAGATTCGCAAGCTTTTAGCTTAGTTATAACCATTCTGTAGGCCGCGTCCCATGGGTTGGTGTCGGCTTTTATTTGTCAACTTGGTTGTACACAGGTATCCAGGTGTTGTTGGAAAGCGAATCCTCCGTTGAAACGTTGGGCTTTGCGCCAGACCCTAAAGATCCTGAGTGTTTTTATTTCAGCGCCGGCTATTCATGCACGTAATATTCATTTGCATGTCCACTAAATTCTTGAAATTGTTATTGCGGTATTATTTGTCTTGTCGCTGATCCAAATATTACTGTATGAATATTGTATGGCTCGATAATCAATACCGTATTCGCTTTTTTCTTTTCCTGTTTGATTCAGAATATCCCGAGCAGTCTTATACTGCATTTCACCCGGATACGAAGACTGCGACGCGTCCGGAAACTCAGCATTTATCACGGAGCGGCGGTATTTTCATCTGCGACAAGAACTACAGAAGATTAGCCGAGGGACGATTCCTGAGCAAGTGAGTAAGTAGAACCTAATTGGGTTCGACTTCCTTCTCCAGCTACTAAGTGGCAAGGACGCACCGCAGATGTAGGAGAGGATCATGCGTGGGACCACGAACATCAACCTTGGAATGACAAAGTTTTTTTTTGTACTTTCGACCTCATATCGCAAAAGTCGCAGAAAAATATTTTGAAACGCTCAAGTGGGATGATCTACCGCACTCTACCGAGATGGAATTAGGAAATTAAGTCTTAATTAACGATGGACAATACTTTGATTAAATAAAAAAAAAAATAATAAAAAAAAAATAGGTGATCTACCACCACTAAAGTTTCAATATACATGCCCTACATACGGAAGACACAAGTCTTTCATTTGGATACTGATAAAACCAATATTCCTACATCTAAGAAGAACGATACTATATCCCACCACTTTGGTAATGCTTCTACAACCTTCTTTGACGCGTCTGAAAGGAATCGATTGCAAAATGTCCAGCCCAGCCTTCCCCAACCGAATTTGTAACTCAAATACTTACTTTCCTAATCAACGCTTGTTTCAAACTGCTTCCCAGACAAGAAAACAGCAAAAGTGGTCCCAATACTGAAAGCCTATTCAAAGTCCAGGTAATTATATGCCAATAAGTCTACTTAGTTATTTTAACAATTTTTTTTAAAAAGTTGTTAAAACAAAACGTATGAGATTATTGATGAGAGCAATCTTTCTAAATGAGCTTTTCAGATTTAGAAGGCAACACAGCACATCTCACCTATGTAGTTCTCAGAATATACCAGCATGTTATGAATAATTTTGACCCTGGCAAATCTACAATTTTGACTTGATATCGAAAAGGCATTTTATTCAATTTGGCATCATGGCATCGTATACCAAATTATTAGTTTTTGTTTCCCCCCGTTTTCAGTCAATACTATCCAACGCTTTTTGACCAAGAAAGCATTTACAGTACTTGTATGTGTCAATGGAAAAACATCATTATTACAACACTTTTTTTCAAGAAGTTCCACAGGGTTCTGTACGTGGTCCAGTATCATAAAACGAATACATGTCTGACTTTGAAATAAAGAAAGTGCTAAAGTTCCACATTTAAAATGGTGAACATTTTAAAGTTGTCGATGAATTAACTGCAACTGACAGATGTTATATTGAACACCGCCATCTTTTGGTTGAATTTTTTTTAAAAATCCTTGCAACTGGTTAAAAGAATTTGTTATAATATATTCTCGGTACTTTTGTCCATACTTAGTCTATACCAACACCAAAACACTTATACCATTTAAAAGAATTGTAGTACTGGCAGAAAATTCCATTATTTGGGGTTTGGGAAGTACAGATGTAAACGTGCTGACAGCATTCTAAGCAACACATTCTCAGCATCTTATTGTCTTCGCACTTGTTTACAGGCAAGTTGTAAACATTTCTATTCAACTGTGCGCATGACATGCTATAACTGACCCGCCCCTTGTGAGAGTAATGCTCCTATCGTACTTCCTGAATTCCGATTCATTTATCAGTCGACTGATAACAGTCGGAATAGTAAAAAGGATGCGTGTCATTCGAAACGTACCATACATAATGAATTCGAAACCAAAATAAGTGAACGAGAAAAGATACTTACAGGTTGTGTAGGCTTCCTGATTTGCATTAAGTTCGAAAATCACTTAAACGTGCCATTCCCGCTGATTTTCAATAACTGCCAACAACAAAGAGAAAATGTTCAAGAGCATTTTATAACACTTCTTTTCAGCCTAGTAACATATGTATGTATGTAGGAAATTGAATTTAACGGTTGGTATGCTGCTGAGATGTTTTGTTATGCGCGAAAATATTCAGATTACTTGTCCAATCCATTTAAGAAAAAGTCAAATTTTCAGCGTTGGGGTATCCTATCTCAACATTTATCATTCTATCATTATTCTATCCTTATCCAAACATGCTTTAATACGAAATTGTCACTTCAAGTTGTTTTCCTAATCCTCTTAAAGTACCGGCAGCAAGGCTTGATGGTTGATATGATACCACGGGATTATTTTTTGTTGACTAAAATCTTTAGCTAAATTGATTTTGTATTATAATGAAGTCAAAGGTTTTGAGCCATAGGTTCTTACTAAACGAGTTAATAGGTTGTGCCAAGAAGCTTGATTATTAAGTAAATATTTAAATGAAAAATTGCAAGCCTCAAAGCTTTTTAGATATTCACAAATGCAAATTCTTTAAAACAAAAAGACATCTTTGTACGCTTGTAACATTGTCATAATTTTCTTCAGCGCGGCGATGCGAACAGACTCGTGCACATTACTACCCTCGTACATATGTATATACTGACGCATTTCTAGTGCTCTTCGATAAATTTGAAGTTCTTTTCTGGTGATTTTCCTGGATTCATTTTAGGGCACTTGTGTGATCCTGAGTGGAAGTAAAGAAGTTACACAGTCATGAACTTGTGGAAAGTTGCAAACAGTATTCAAAGTGCATTTCGCCGCGGTGTTTGCTACGTTCAGAAGACTGCAGGTCAAGGCCACGAGCACTCTATCTGCTCTTGAAACGTTTGAACGAGTTAGGGCGGGAATGAGGATTTCGGTTTTATGTGGAATGTTCTTCCTACAGCCGGGTTAGGTTTATTCGATAAAGTAAGCTCTACTCATAGCATTTTTCCTGCGTTGTGCTGGAAAAGAGATACGGTACTGAGAAGTAATGAGGTCGATGACGGTGGTTGGGGATGTGTGGCGTGTGACGGGAGAAGTTTATTGATATGTTCTTGTGAGAATGTCCACTGGTAATTAGAGAGAGTTGCTGGGTCATGTGGACTCGAGAAAATTTCTAATTAATACTCATATGGTTTGTTTTCTCAAGTGGGCTGTGTTCCTTGGATACCGTTTCATTAGGATTTATGGGCTATAACGAAATAATGAAAGGTGATAATGGGGTGTTATAAAGACCGCGATACTAGCTCCCATTAGAAATTGTTGTAGAAATGCCAAAGAAATGACTGTCCTTTTCCGATATCTATTATGGTGCCTTATTACCATATGGCATTGGACTTGGTAACCTACCCTTATTAACCGTGATGCCTTTTCAGGAAGAAGAAAAACAATTCATTGTAAAACTAAGTTCATAGAAACTGGAGGCTTGAGTTATAAAATCGGTTTTCGGTCAACGATGTATCGTTCTATCAGGTGCAAATGCAATAGTTGTGTTCGGTATTGAGCTTCTGCGATGGTCTCATCTGATCACAGTAACTCATAATACGAGGGGTGATCCAAAAATAATGATAATAAAAACATAATATTGTAACGCATTTATGAAAATTAATTATTAAAAAAAAAAAGATTTATTTTTCTACATAGTTTCCTAACAAGTCAATACGTTTAGTCCATGTTTTTTTAAAATCCAGTATTCAATTAGAAAAACGTTCTTTGTCTTGACCCTCCTAAAATGTCTGAACAGCGGCCATATCTCCAGCATCGTCTCCAAATTTCTTGCTTTGGGTGTGTTCCTTGAGCCCAGGAAAGAAGTAGAAGTTACTGGGAATAGGGGTCTGTGTTCGAGTAGTTCGAATTCCGTTTCTTGAATCGCACCTATCGCAACTGCGGCTTTGTGAGCCGGTGCATTCTCTTATCGAAACAGCACTCCAGTTCGTAGTTTTTTTCTCTTTCCTTTGACCTCCCTCAATCTTCTTATTATGTCTGCGTACTAAAATCCCGAAATAGTGGCTCCCTTTTCCAAATATTCCACCATAATTATTCCTGCAGAGTCCCAGAAAACGGATGCCATTACCTTTCCCGCCGAATTAGACACACTTTGATTTTTTTTGCGCCGGTGAGGAGGCTTGTTTGGTTTCAGGATCAAAATGGTGAATCCATGTGTCGTCCATGGTTACGCAGCGTAATCACTACATTTCCTGATTTGCTTGGAACTTCACTGGATTCACTCTTGAAATGTTTTTTTTTTTTACTCGTCAGTGACCTGATGGTCACAACATTTTCGACTTTTTTCACGTTATCTTAAGTGAGAGGCGTGGATGGGCGTCCTTTGCGATGTTCATCTTCAGTGAATGTTCTGCTGGGAAATATGGAGGAATAGAGTCCCTCAATGTTTTCACTTTGGATGTAGACAGTTTTTTTTCAAGCAGAGATACTTGATGACAGCGCTGTTGGTGTTGTTCCAGCGACAGAAAGATAATTTCAGAACATGAAAGATAATTTTTCTCTTCTTCAAGCCAGGCTTCTTTCCGCGAATTGCGGAATCCAGCATGTCAAAAATTTGGAGTAATATTCGCCTGTTCTACCCTTCACAAGGTGGGCTTGAAAAGGTGACTTTTCCGGCAGATACGACCGACTTTGCTTTCTTTGGCGCTGAACCAACGCTGTCCACCCACTGCTTAGACTGCTGTTTTGTTGTTGGCGTGTAGTGGTGAATGCATGTCTTTTCCATGGTGACGAATCGCCGCACGAAATCTGTTGGATTCCTAAAAATCGTTTGGGCTTTTGCTTTTCATCGGCATTCAGCAAATGCGGCACAAACCTTGCGCAGAGCTTTGGCTTCCCTAATTGTTTGTTTTGCACCCTTTCTTCCGATATTACCACAGCCTCAGCTATCGTACTCACCTTCACTCGCCTATCGTCCATAACGGTATCATGCGCTTTTAAATGATTTCCAGTGTAGTTGAGGTTTTTTGATTATCTACGAGGGACGTGCGACCACATTTAAATGCGGCAGCCCACTTTTTAACAGTTTTTATCGAAGGAACAGAGTCCCCGTAAGCTTCTGCCAACTTCAAATGAATTTCTCAAGGCCTTAATCTATCCAAAAGGGAAGAATTTTATAACCGCATAATATTTTTATTATTTATTCATTTTGACGAAAATGAATTAGTCTCTCGTGCAGGGACGGGTTAAGAATATCCCTGCAGCGATACCTATCGCTTGTCGTAAAAGGCGACTAAACAAAGGTAAACGGGACTCACATCTGGGCAATTTAGAAAACACCAAGGTGAGCCTAGGGACACATATACCACCATTAAACTGCCCCACAAGTGTGCATGCAAATCAGTGGGTTGACACGACTGGAGATCACCGGTGTTGTAAGAGTAAGATCAATCAAAAAAAAAAAAAAAAAAATCTGGAGCATGCCCGTGTCAAAAAGGAAGGGAAGAATGAAAACGGTCAAACCGTAGCATTATGGAAAAGAACGCTAAAAGGAAAAGCACTACCCCGCCAGGCACTACTAATGGTCGTGATCCTGGGACGAGCAGCAATGCTCGGGTCAGAGCTATAGGATTTCCGGGGGATAGCAAAGTAATGCAACGGCGTAAGCCACATTTAAGAGTCGCGAGTTGGAACGTTGGAAGCATGAGTGGGCGCAGCTATGAGCTTGAAGAAATGATGGTTAGAAGGCGAGTAGACATCCTGTGCGTACAAGAGACGAAATGGCGAAACACCGGTAATCGGGCACGTTTCTTGGACGTTAAAACAAAAGCCTACAAGATGTTTTACTATGGATTGGAACAAGGAAAAAACGGAATCGCCATCATCCTTGCGGCAGAGTTACTGGGCAACGTATTAACCATTTCAAAGTCCAGTGACCGTTTGATGGCTCTCAAATTGGTGATGCATGGTGAGGTGTGGAACATCGTAAGCGCATATGCCCCTCAAGTAGGATGCGAACAAAAAGAAAAAGATGCATTCTGGCTAGATTTCCACAACCTTGTCAAAATCATCCCAAAGGAAGAGCTTTTGTTTGTTGGGGGAGATTTAAACGGACATGTCGGGAAGACAAGCGAAGACTATGAAGGCTACCACGGAGGGCTGGGATACGGCACCAGGAACTCTTCAGGTGAAGATATCCTAAACATGTGCAAGTCGTACGGTCTTATAGTGCTAAATACCATGTTCGTCAAACAAAGCCGGCACCTGATCACTTATAGCAGCGGCGGAAATGAAACTCAAATAGACTATCATTTGGTATCCAGTTTCATGAAGCCACGAGCTAAAGATTGCAAAGTGATCCTGGGAGACGCGATCGCCCCTCAACACCGTCTCCTCCGGACTGAATTTTTTATAGATGCGAGAAAGAAGTCAAAGCAGCAAACGAAGGTATCTGAGAGAATCAAGTGGTATAAGCTGGATAAAAGAAAAGGCGAAGCTTTTATTACCATCATGGAAAACTACCTCTCTTCCATTATCGATGAGGTCGGTAATGAGGAGTGCAGAGCACAAGACATGTGGGATTCCCTACAACAATCTGGCCTGGAGAAAGCCAAATCACTGCTCGGAACATCTAAAGGCCCTTGCCAACACGCAAAAGAAACCTGGTGGTGGACAGACGAAGCCAAAGCAGTGATACACGAAAAGAAAATGGCTTTCCAAGCTTGGTCAAAGTGCTCTTCTACTAATAGAGAGGAAAAAGCTCGCCGTGAAAAGGTATATAGATGTTGCAAAGGTATCGCGAAGAAAAAATGCGCCGAATTCAAAGCGAAAAGCATGGAAGGCCTCTATCAGGAGTTGGAAGAAATATCGTCTTCCGCGTCTGACAGGAACCAGGCTACCCAGGAGCTTCGACAAAACAATTTGAACAAAGGAGCAAATATCTTTAAGATAGCCGCCCAGAGAAGAAGAAATGCTCAGGAGATTCGTTTCCCAAAGTTTATTAACAATGCTGAAGGCCAACTCCTTGTGGAAGACGAAAAAATTCTCCACAGATGGCGACAGTATTGCGAGGAACTTCTGAACGAACAGTTTCCCCGAGTGTACTTTCCAAGAGCCGCCCCGAATCATGCCGAAATACCCGACATCACAGTCGAAGAAGTTCGGTACGCGGTTAAAAACTCCAAGAAAAGAAAAGCTGTTGGGCCGGACGGGATACCCTCTGAGTTCTGGAAAAAGATGGGAGACATCGGGTCTAGATGGCTCATGGTTCTTATCTCCAAACTTATGAGAGGCGACACTATGCCTAATCAATGGAGGGAAAGCTATCTTCTTCCATTGCACAAAGGAAAGGGTGATACGCGAAATTGTGATAACTACCGTTCTGTCAAGCTGATGTCGCACACCATGAAGATCGTTGAACGGGTATTAGATAGCCGACTGCGGAAAATAATACGACTATCTGATGACCAGTGCGGGTTTGTCTCGGGTAAATCAACAACAGATGCAATCCAAAGTATAAGGATCATGATGGAAAAGCATCGTGATTCTTCAAAGGACTTGCATATGGTGTTGGTTGATTTCGAGAAGGCCTTTGACCGGCAACCAAGAGATCTTTTATGGGTAGCGCTAAGACAAAAAGGAGTTCCAGAAACCTACGTGCGAGTGATTATGGACATGTACGAGAGAGCAACGACAAGAGTAAGATGCACCGCAGGAGTCACCGAAGAGTTCGCAATCAAAGTCGGTGTACACCAAGGGAGCGTCCTCAGCCCACTGCTTTTTATAGCAGTCCTTGATTGCTTGCTTGAAGGAAAAGTGACGGACCCCAATGTGCACCAGCTATTCTTTGCTGACGATGGGGCCATTATAAGTGATGATCAGACGTCCCTACAACGAGCACTTGATGTGTGGGTGGACATTTTTGAGGGACACGGGTATCGTATTAGTTCAAAGAAGACAGAGTATCTGTGCTGCCCGTTCTCTGACCCTCATCAGCCTATTCCAGACATTTACTTGAATGGAAGAGTGCTTCCCAAGTGTGAAAAGTTTAAATATCTGGGATCTATGATTAATAGAGAAGCAACTTGTGATGACGACATCAAACATCGCGTAAGCGTAGGGTGGTTGAAGTGGCGGGAAAACTCCGCCATCTTCTGTGATCGAAAAATGCCCCCTAAGCTGAAAGGAAGGCTCTACACTTCAGTTGTACGTCCGGCGCTCACATACGGTTCACAATGCTGGACAATGCACAAAAAGTATGAGAGCAAATTAACGGCAACTGAGATGAAGATGCTTCGCATGACAGCGGGAGTAACAAAGCGTGACAGAATTAGAAGTTCAAAGATCCGAGGAAGCCTCCACGTAAAAGAAACCATCACAAAAAATATAGAGCGCGACCGACTCAGTTGGTATTGCCATGTTCAAAGGAGAGATCCTTTGAACCCCGTCCAAAAGGCGTTATCAATCAACATTCCAATTTCAACACGCAAAAAAGGCAGGCCGAAAAACAATTGGTGCAAACAAATGCAAAAGCACCAGCATTTGATTGGCCTCAGCGATGAAGTAATCCCAAACCGGGAAGCCTGCCGCTACTTTCTGAGGTCAAACCGGCGGACCCCACAAGCGGACCAGTAGGAATGCAGTTAAGTGGGAAGGTTATGGTCCTACACTTCTGACCATAACGACGCCGGGATAAAAAAAGGAAAAGAAGAAGAAGACGAAAATGAATTAGTTCGTGCGAACTAATGCACGTGCACCCGACCAGGAAACATTTTTGCTGAACGCCATCTCTGTGCCAGGCTGAGAAATGTTGACCACACTTGTGATTATAGGCTATTGAAAGAAACTTTGGGCCCAGATTCCACCAAAGACCACCAAAGTTTGAAAACTAACATTGCGGTTGAAGAAGAAGAATCTTGGGCTGAATGAAAAGCAGTTGACTTTTACTTTAACAAGTCATTGAATTCTGATATCTTGAATCATGAAACTCTGATACAGTTTCGTCTTTACCTATTTTCACCAGAACTTAGAAACAATGTTTTTGAAGAGACAAAACTTTACAGAAAAATCCCAGCAACTTTTTGTGTAACTGAGACAGAAATCTGACAACTTATAGGTCTGGTGTACATTATGTCACTGGTTCAGCTTCCCAATGTAACCAACCACTGGGACATCTCTAATTCAACAGACAATGCCCTCTAACAAATTTGAAAAAATACGACGGCATTCCTGCAGGCACTCATCCTGACGATCATCCCGGTGATAAGATCTTCAAAATCCGTCTAGTTATCGATGGCTTTACCGAGGCGTACGCTAAATATGCTACAAGTAAGAAGATCTAACCCCAAGGAACCCCATTAGTGGGGGTATAAATTATATCTTTTGTGTGGTGTCCCTCTCGAACACAGAGTTTGAAAATGGCAAACAAAATGTTGTCGGACCTGATGAGCCATATTTAGGAGCCTCCACCAATGTCGTAGTGAGATTATCGAGAATGATTCTGCGACACCAAAATTACAGCTTGTACTATCAGAAGAAATACAATTCCCAGCTACAAGTTGTCGTAGTTATGAAGAAAAATCGAGTGTATTCTGAAGCTAATATCAACGACATCGACGAGTCTACAGTTGTATGGGAGGTTAATAAATTGGTTACATTAGCTTCTATATTTACCACACAAAATTCTATATCTGAAGTCGGGAGTACGTCAAAAAGAACTCGAGGCACATCAACATCCCTCGACCTAGTGTTGTAGGCGGATACAATGGTCATATGGGCGCTGCAGAATAATGGGTGTCTGCAAGACACGATATGCCAGTTCTATCACTATTTGATATAACTCAAAGACACTATGAATATAAAAAACTTCGTAAGAAAACAAACTCTATGCAAAATGGACACAAAAACTACGCCGATCTATTGACGCTTCGCAAGACCAAGTGGGAGGTGGACCTCAATGAGCGGAAAAATGCGGTGCATGTTATAGAGTATTGGATTCCCTCATATGGTCTAGGAGGAGTGTGGAGAAGCATTATTCTACATACATATATCTAAAACAAAAATTGTTTCAGAAACTGCCACCTTTCGCAACCAACCTTCGTTTTTCACAACGAAGCAACTTATTGTTGTTTTTAAGCTACGTTCCTTTTTTTATAATATTGTATTTCCCCATTTTTTTTTTAATTTCGAGATTTTCAGTTATAGAGGGTTAAACCAGTGTTTGTAGGTCAAAAAAAAAATTCAGATTCATCTCCTGGCTGATCGACTTCATACCTTGTAAGTTTAAAGCATGGGAATTTAAATTTGCTTATCACCATTGAAAACCAGGTGAAAGGTTGGTTTCTTTTTCATGAAAACGACGGGTAATCCATTCTCTGAAAACTCATAGAGATGTAACGTATCAACGGTTTTTTTTCTATGTGTATAATCAGATGTATAGACGTTAATATTTGGGTAGCATCAGGCCTGAAATTTCTCGCAATCACTTATGTACATACACGTGTGTGATATTTTATTTTTCCCATAAAGGAAAGGAACCTTTATTACTGACTCTGTAAAGCACATTTTAAAATTCTTTTTCCAGCCGAATACAAGGTGCTGTGTCAACATCCCACTGAGGACATACGCCGCGAAATACAATTTCGATGATAGGGTTGCTTCCGCCACTGGATTCAAAGGTCGATTTTTCTTTATTATGTATTGTACATATTTCAATAATAACGAAAAATATTATTCCTTAAATTACCGCTTTAGGATCTCAAGGTTATGCAGCATTTGAAAATTTGAATGTGACTTTCCGTCAAAGTCAAAATTGCATATGTTTTCCACAAAATATGTATGCATTTCTTATAAGAAAACTAAAAGGTCTACGAGTTCAATTCCACCGTAATACCTTACAAAGGCACTCGAACTTGGGATTGAGCCATTGGTGCAGATTTCTCTATAGATGGGTTTCCCATTATTCAGTGGTAAGGGAAGTACTCCGATTAGTTTGCGGGAGCAACAAGTGTTATTTCCTTCCCTATTTAAATAAGAGGCTAAAAACACGTAAGTAATAAAACAATATAGGTACCATCCATGACTAAATACTGTACAAAAAGAATAACAAGCAAAATCAGGATTTACATATGTATATACTTTACAATCATAATGAGGAGCTCGTTTCGGACGACGAAAGGGTTGCAGCAATGAAAACCGGTGTTATCCAAACAGCAGACATTAACCCTAGAATAATACTCTACGTCGCAAAGGCGCCACCGCAAGATAAAAATTATGGTCTCTTTTTTTGTTCCCGCGCGCATCGTTTTATCCTTTTCGCACATCTCAATCGTTATAAATACGACCAGTGTGGCGGCTGTGTCGAGGCGCCAGGTTTATTAGTTTTACTAATATAACTAGCCTTTGCGCTCGGGAGGCGTATGAGCAGTTTCTCTAGGGTTAAGGTAGAAATGCCAACAATCCAGGAAGTAAAGGAAGCAATTTATTCTCTTAAGGAGACTGATAAGGAAATAATTGGAGACTACCAGTGTGGGTTCAGGAGGAATAGGTCGACGAGTGGCCAGAAATCATTTTACGATAGCTTTTAGAAAAGAAATGGAAATTTTACTAAACGGTGCGCCAACTATTCCTAGTATCAACAAAGGCGCATGGCTCTATGAAAAATTAATCGAAAATCTATAATGTCTTTTTACCGCTGGGGAAAAGGAGACGTCTTCCCGCCACTCCTTTTTAATTTGGCGCTGGAATACATAATGAGGTTCCTTCCGGAAAATGAGTGGAGAATAACCCTTAATGGAATCACATTATACATATATAGCTTACCCTGACGAATGAAGAAAGTCTAATTATGGCAAGAAACCGACACTGACCGACTTGGATCGATCCAAATCTTGCATTTGCCTGTACTCGATAAACGATTTGAGAAAGTGGACGAGTTCAACTATTTATATCAGGTACTATATTGACTGCCAAAAATTGATTGTTTCTCTTCAAATTGTAATGCCCCAGTTCAACTTTTTATGCGTACAGTAACACCTGAATAGACTAGGTTGCCGCAGTCGCGTGTCGTGTCGCTACGCAGCGGTATATTAGAGCGGAGCTAGTAAATAACATTTTTAATGAACTTTTTCTTCAAACATTGGCTGTGAAATTACCAGGTACATCAAATATACTATTTTGCATTTGCATGCTGTTGATGATAAATTCGTATGATAATTGGAAACATTCATCAATCTGATTGTTGCCCCACAAAATGTCAACTTTCTTCATACCGGCAATTGATTTTAGGAACTTTTTTGCATCTGAGGTGACCACTGTTGCGGGATTCGGATCAAACATTCGAACTTGATAATGTTTTCCAACTTTACGGAAGATCAAAACTTTTTGATGGTAGCCAAAATAAAGAGGAGATCCGAACATATTGTCCCGAAGTAACGTAGTTACTGGCACAAACAAATCGATTCCATGATAGTGTTGGAAGAAGGTTTGGATGTGCCGCCTTGAATCTTTGGGCTTGTAACTGCGCTGCCACTTTATTTTTTGGGTGTGCACGTCACCTTGGAATATTGCGACCTTACCAACTTTAATAATCGGAAGACCTTTAAGTTGTTCAGTAATTTTTATTTCTAGAGTTCAATTTATTAGAATAAACGCATGCATTTCTGGCCGACAAAACTTACTTTTTAAGCTTAGTGCAAGGCATATAAGCCAATTGATTCAATTCTTCAGTAAAGGAATGCAACAAAGAATTGTCAACGGATTCTTGGATGGCTGGTGGAAAAGCGCTGACAGTTGGTGCTTCTGTTTCTTGAACATACATTCTAGAATTTTCTCTTCTTATTGCTTCACCAGAACGATAACTCAATACACGTTTCCGACAAGAACAGGAATCTTAATTAAATTTCTAATTATAGATTGATCTAGCAGGATAGGTCAAGCAAAGATTAAAAATAGAATTAATTCAGCTTAGTGTTTGTAAATACCTTTCTTTAGGAAACAAATTGCGATTTCTAAGTAAAAGTAAGTTAAATTTCTAAATAATTATGCGTTCTAATGGAAGGAAGAGAATGAAAGCGGAGATTAAATACAAAATTAATTCATCTTAGAGTTTGTACATACCTTTCTTTCAGAATCACTTGTGATTCTCTCTTATCTTTTGTATACAATCCTGCTATACTTTGTTATTCAATTATTTATTATAATTGCTGCTTAATAGTTTTGTGCGAAAGTTAATTAAATGTAAATATTAAGTTTAAAAAGAATTTATTCCGTCTTTCAAACAAATGCTAAAAGCGCGTGATTTTCCCCCATAGACTTTACATTGAGAATTTTTATGTAAATTAAAAAAATCTTGTGCTTCGTCATGACGAGCGAAATTGTACATATTTTAATCCAGTTAAAAAATCACAGAAATCCGTCAAGAACTCGAGGTGCTACACACGGGCAAAGAATTTATTTTCTTACAGCATGAGAGCTTCGCTCGCTCCGCTCTAATCAAGAAATTGATGAATTAAAATCGAGGCCATGCTAAACAATCTACCTGCGAAATTAATTTTATCATACTCAACATTAATTGCTGAAGTAAGACTGAATTTGTTTTGAAAAAAAATAGTTCTTCGAGCCTAGAAATACTATGCTGACTCTCCCTCTATAGCGTAATCATATTCTGGTAAATCCAAAGGCCCTTACGCTCTGCTTCAAGTAATTTGGAGCAATTTTAATATTTCTGCACGAATTTATTTTCGTACGGATTCAGAAAACTTCAAACTTGCGATACGTATAAATTACACAATAACTACAATAGTTTTCAACAAGTCCTTCCCTTATGTTGTATCAACCTTGACTTAAAGGAGTTTTTTCCTATTATTATTTCCCTTTATTCTTTATAATAATTTTATCTCTATCTATTATACAAGTTAAATATTCAAAAATCAATAACCCTGTGATATAAACCGATGTGGACGGAAAGACGGCTATTCACTGACTAACTTTCTCTTTATTTAGGTTAAGTAAAAGTATGACAGTTGTCACTTATCTCTCCTCTGGCTATTTTAAAAAGTATTGAAATAAACAATGGAAATTTTTATACATGAAGATTATTAAATATAATTGTTATTATTTAGAAGAAAGAATAAAAATCAAAGTCTTTTAAGCAGTTTAGTACAAAATTGTTCGAAAAGAAAGCATAGAGTTCAAAATTCAAAATAAGTGATTTCAGTATTTACAATTCATTCATTAAGTTAATTTATCATATCCCCATCGTTCGGGAACTTTCTTAACTCGACTGGATCGCCGCAAGTTGACTTCATGATTCTGAGTTGGTTCACTTTGTTCGTTTGTTGTATTCAAGGACTTCCCGCTACTCTGCATTGTTTGAGCTGGAACAGATGTTTCAGTGTTTGACGATACATTCGCAGTAGGTGCCTCAGTTGTATGCGATAGGCAGTTACCCGGTGATGTCGATAAACTGTCACCTAACAATGGGATCTGATCGCCCTCTAAACCCTTTGTTTCATCCGTCGCCGAACTTCTGTTGGACATTTCGCCTATCTTTTCTCCTATCGTTCGCAACTGATCGACGTGTCTTTTCCAGCAACGGTTGTCATATAGCCTGATACTATAGTGAAGGCCACCAAAAATTGATTCTACCGTTCCAAACTGCCACCTGTTACTCGACATATAGTCTCTTGCTGCCACCCTTTCTCCCACCGAAAAAAATTTTGTTCGGAAATTTACGGTCGGTTATAACATCCCTTGGTAACATCAGGTCCAGCTTTGAATGTATTTGACGACCTAGCATCGACGGTGATTTACCTGTGGTTGGATGGATCAATCGCCTACAAGCAAATAAAATAGTGTTTAAATTTAAATCATTGTTCATCGAATTTTGATTACAATTTGTTGTTCGAATTTTATTTTTGATTGTTTGGATAAAACGTTCGGCGAGCCCATTTGTAGCCGGGTGATATGCGGCTCCTTGCTTATGAACAATACCATTTTGTTTTAAAAACAATTGAAATTCGTTTGAATTGAATTGGGTTCCATGGTCACTCTCCTTCTTCGGAATCCCAAACGCGGCAAACATTTTTTCGCAAATCTGAATTGTGATACGTGTTGTTAAGTTGGGTATGATATGCACTTCCGGCCATTTGCTGAATGCGTCTACCAGTGCAAATAAGTACTTTCCCATAAACGGCCCTGCACCCTCTCAAAGGCTTCCCTTGGCGCCACCCAACAATCGACTGGAACCTCCTTATTTGCATCCGGACGTGTAGCTTGGCAAAGTTTTTTCGTTACAATTCGACACCATCTTTTCAATGTCTTTATCCTTTTGGTTCCACCAACAATAGGCTCTTGCTAAGCTTTTCATTCTTGATATGCCGAAGTGTCCTGTATGCAACACGAGGAGAACTCGCTCTCGCAGATCTTTTGGTATGTACACACGTATACCTCGTAGCAAGCATCCACTTTACAAGGTAAATTCCGTCAGTGATATGACAAAACGATGTTTCGGCTCACAATCACGTCCATATTTGAGACATTCTATAAGGAGAGTGACTTCTTTATCCGACTTTGTTTTTTGACTAAGTTCCTCCACCGATACTGGCAAATTTTCAATGGCCTCAACTTACAGAACATCAGCCTCTTCAATTTTACTGTATGTGTCGGCACTGGGCAGGCGTGACATCGCATAAGCATTGGCGTTATCTTTTGATTTTTTAAGTTTAATATCATAATTGAAATGTTCGCGATATATGGCTCGAATAAGAAGAGGCAGACCTTTCTGCGGGGAAAAAAATTGTGAAATCGCTTTATTATCCGTCACCAAAGTAAATTTTTTTCCATATAAATACTGGTAAAATTTTCTCACCCCGAATATTATAGCATAAGCTTCTTTATCTACCTGACTATAACGCTGTTGCGCTTGGGTTAGGGTCTGCGAAGCAAACTGGATAGGCCTTTCTGTACCATCTCTGTACACATGACCCAACACCAATCGGACTGGCGTCAACCGCAAGAATAATTGGAACTGTAGGATCGTAGAAAGCCAACACAGTGTCCGATTGCATTTGCTTTTTATCCTCCTTGAAAGCTTTTTCACAATCGTGATCAAACCGGAAAGGAACATTTTTCTGGAGTAACCTATTCAAAGGATAAAGAATGTTACATAAATTTTGTATGAAGCGACCATAATTTTGTTGTTTTAGCTTTTGTATTGCATCAACTTTACTTGCCATTCTGTGTATGCCATTTTTATCGATGTTATACCCGCAATACTCGATGCGATCCCTCATACTCTCTGTTTTATTCCAATTAATCCTCATGTTGTGGTTGTTCAATCGAGTCAAAACTGTTTCTACCTGTTGCATGTGTGTTGTGTCGTCACTTGCGGTTACGTTTATGTCATCCAGGAACACGGATACACCAGGTATATCGCCAACTAATTGCTCTATAAAACGTTGCCATTTGGCTGGAGCACACGCAATTCCATACATCATGCGTGTGGGCTCGAAGAGGCGTTTGTGGGTGCTTAAAGTTAAAATGTGCCTGTCGTCTGGATGTATTTCCAGTTGCAGATAAGCTGTTGATAAATCTTTTTTCGTAAATTTAGTGCCTCCAGCCATTTTACTAAACAGCTCTTCTATTGTGGGTAAAGGGTGTACATCCACGATCAATGCCGGGTTCACCGTAACCTTATAATCGCCGCAAATACGGACGGCGCCATTCTTCTTGGGAACATCCACAATTGGAGTGCCCCATTAACTCTGGTCAACCTTTAACAGCAACCCTTCAGCTATTTACCTGTCAAGCTCGCGTTCCACTGCATGCCATAGTGGGAATGCTATTCGCCTCGACTTTATAAACTTTGGAGTCGCATTTGGTTTTAAATATAAACGCGCTTGAAACCCCGTAATTTTTCCGGTCGACGGTGAAAATAAATTTGGGAACTTACTAATCATCACCTTTGGATCCAACACATGCGCGGTACTTCCTTGAATTTGGTTAACTTCACCAGCATGCAATTGATGAGTCAAAATGTTCGTCGAATCCAATTTTATCTTGCGCAGCCATTCCCTTCCCATTAGCGGCTTCCGATCTGAGCGAACAATATACATCTTCACAGGATCACTTGGAATTTCTGATGCTACGTCAACCCAGATATAGCCAGCGCAATCCAAGGGCGTTTTACAGTAACTACTTTTGTTTTGGGAAAAACTTTTTAGCGTCGCTCAAACTGATGAGAGTCACTGGAGCACCTGTGTCAATTTCGAAATCAATAAAACTCTTGTTAACTTCCAACTTACAACATATCTTTGCTCTATCCTTTAGTCCACTGTCCTTGTCTCCAAACTCGTCCCATCCTCGTCGCCAATCGATATAAACCGATGTGGACGGAAAGACGGCTATTCAATGACTAACTTTGTCTTTATTTAGGTTAAGTAAAAGTATGTCAGTGACAGTTGTCACTTACGACACCCTGCAAAGCTCTTTGGCATGTCTGCAAGAACCTTAATGTTTCATTTTTACAAGTCTACTATATAGCATTTTATACATATACATAGTTTTTAACGTAATTATAACAAACTTAAAATTAATCCTACATACTTCGAAATTGATTTAATCTACAATACATTCAGTTTGGATGGACATTTATGTGAGTTATATTCTAGGAAACGATCCAGAAACTGAATCAACGTTTTATGGAACGCGTTGATTTTGCCGATAATCCCTTAATAAATATTTTAAGTGCAAACCGTTTTTCGATTTGATTGTTGAAAATTTATTCGTTGGTTTTTGTTTTTCTTTTTATTTTTTAATATACTCATTTATTTTGATTATCTAGTTATTCATTTATTCTATTTATTTATGTCCCATTATATTTATTAATTTTTTTAAATTATTTATATATTTTTATCCATTTATTTCTCTTTGTTATACACCAACGATTTTTTCTCCTTTTCTAAGTTAATTTTTATTTACATTAATATTGGCAATTCAACCTTTTATAAACATGTAATGCGAAATAAAAATAACTATCTATCTACAGATTTAATTAAGAGTTTTATAGATGAAATATTTTTTTGATTAGGATTAATTTGAATATTCCCTAGATGTCGAGGAACTCAAGTTGGTTACTTATCGTTGCGCAGCTGTTGCTATTTCTCTTTCTAGACAATATTTTCAGCTTATAGTTTTGACTTGACTGCAATGATGTTCTATTAATCGTGACGGATGACGAATATATATATGTATATGATTACCTTAATGCAATTTCAAAGTTCCCTGAAATGTAGCAATATTCAAATGCAAGTGTTGTAACATGTATGAGGTCCTGCGAAGTTTTCGTAGAAGTTGCCCGATGTGTTGGTACCATTTAAGATTGTGATCAACTATTATACAAGGTATTTATAGCTATTGTTTCTAGATATTATTTTTCTATGACATGTTATCACATATTATTTTTCTATGTGCGTGAATTTTGTTTTCTCCGCGCTGATTGTATTATCAAGCGACCATCTTGTGATCAAATCTAGTTCCTGTTGCAAATTCTACGTCTCTGTGTGACACAACGATTGCCATACCACCTACGTATGCAAAAACGGTACTATTTTTAACACCTTTATCATTTCATTAGCATATTTAACTTGAGGCACCCCTTGCGTTGTTTTTACTATGTACCCTCAGGACGTTACCGATTTTGACACGAGATTTTCGAAAGCTTTACTGAAATCAACAAATGGGGCGAGGATATAACAAAGTTTGCCTCAGCTTTGGTGTAGTCTGTTTATGAAATTCTCGAGAAGATATATTGCCTGGGGTCAGTTATTTATATAATTCACGTCACAAAATTATGAAAACGCACTTTTTTAAATTGTGTTTTTTTTTAAATATTTAGACATTTCAATATTATTATTATTATTACCGGTCCTTTGGGACTCGAAAGTTCAGTGTTTCATTGACAACCCTTCGTCAAGCCTCACTGTCAGGAGTATGTTCCTTCATGTTTTCCTGTTATGTTATCTTCTTTTCAAGAACCCGAAATCAGTTTTCTTTATTCTTAGTCAGAGACCAAGTTTCACAGCCGTATAGTGTCACTGGGATTATTATGGTTTTATAAATACGAATTTTGAATTTGTTTTGAATAGTTCATTCATCTTGTTTTTGGCAATCAATATGGTACCCAGATATTTGAACTCGTCCACTTTTACAAAGCTTTTATCAAGTACAGTTAGGTGTGAGATTTACATATACCGATCCAAGTCGATCAGTGACCATATATTTAGATTTCTTTTCATTTATTTTTAAGCCTACTTCCTTTCCTGCCATTATTAGACTTTCAGCATATCTCTTAACTGTTTCCTTAGCTGCAGGTCCAGATCGTCGGCGTAAGTTAGAACGGATGATGTGTTCCCATTAAGGGCTATCCCCTCTCATTTTCCTGGAGGGATCTCATAACTAATTTCCGTTTTCTTATTTGTCGCTTGAGGTGCTCTCACAGATGTTCATGTCATTCATATCAGGTGATTGTGCTTGAGTTTTGGGGTGGTGTCGGATATTGTAAAGGAGTCATTCTTAAACGATACGTGATGTATTGTATGTATTGTATGTTATCTTGACCTATTATTAATGACCCATCAAACTTTATTTGTTTTACGATTTAAATATGTCAATTAAGTCGCCAACGCCAGTAGCAGCCATGCACCACGAACCATATAGATGCTCCACCTAACTTAACAGTACGAGGGTGGTCCAATAAGTACTTAGCCTCACCGCCAGATGGCGCCAGTATCACAAGAGGAACTTACTATCGTGTAGTACATTCTAGTAGACGACTACTGTCGATTTCAATTTCAGCCAGATCGGACTCGTAGTTTTGTTTTGACCGCATGTGGAAGCGGGAGTGTCCGCGGAGTTTAGAAAAATGGAAAAAGAGCAATATCGGTCGGTGATTTGATTCTTGTTTTAGGAGGAGAAATCGCGGAGCGAAATCAAAGAGCGTTTGGATGCTGTGTACGGTGAGCCTTCTCCTTCGATGACGATCATCAAAAACTGGTTTAACGAGTTTCAACATGGTCGCACGTCGGTTTTTGATGACCCACGTCCAGGTGCCCCGTAAACGGCTACCACGGAGGATAGCGTGACAAAAATCCACGATCTCGTATTGGCAGACCGCCGATTGAAGGTGCGCGAGATAGCTGAGACAGTAGGCATTTCAAAAGATCGCGTGGGTCATATCCTGCATGAAATTTTGGGCATGAGAAAGCTGTCGGCGCGATGGGTGCCGCGATTGCTCACTCCGGACAACAATCGCAACCGTGAGACCATTTCAGAGCAGTGTCTGACGCTGTTTAAGCGCAATCCGAAAGAGTTTCTGTGTCGTTTCGTGACAGTCGACGATACATGGATCCATGGGTACACACCAGAGACCAAGGAACAGTCGAAACAGTGGACTTCAGTCGGCGAACGTGCTCCGAAGAAGGCGAAGACTGTCCCATCGGCCGGAAAGGTGATGGCCAGAGTTTTCTGGGATTCACAAGGCGTGATCCATATCGACTACCTGGAGAAGGGCGAAACGGTCACAGGGCTGTACTATGCCAAATTATTGGGCCGATTCGATGCCGAATTGAAGAAAAAACGGCCCCACTTGGCGAAGAAAAAAGTGCTCTTCCACCATGATAACGCACCGGCTCACACCTCCGCCCTCGCCACGGCCAAATTGGTCGAATTGGGCTACGAACTGCTGCACCATCCACCGTATTCTCCAGATTTGCCCCAGTGCGACTTCTTTTTGCTTCCAAACTTGAGAAAATCACTCGCCGGGCAGAAATTTCAGTCGAATGAGTAGGTCATCGCCGCCACGGAGGCCTACTTTGCAGACCTCGAGAAAACGTATGTTCAGACGGATTAAAGAAGTTGGAGCATCGCTGGGTCAAGTGTTTCGAGCTAAAAGGAGACTATATTAAAAAATAAATCGCCATTTCTCCAAAATTTTTGTTTTTCTTTTGTAGGCTAAGTACTTATCGGACCACCCTCGTATGCCTGGTACTGTTATTTTTGGGATCTTACTCAGCATTCGATTTCCGCCTCGCCCATCTGACCCATGAATATTAAATTTGCTTTCGTCGATATTAACCGATTCTGAAAAGCAAGATCGCATTTGTTACAAAGTGTTTGATATTCGACGTTGTACATAGTTAACGAAGTGTTTGTGGAGCACATGATTTCTAGATGTCATAGGCGATCTCTCTTTGTATTTGAGCATCACTGACCTTGGGGTTGTGTTTTATTTTTCGAAGGATCATTCGATGATCTTGTTCAGTTAGCTCATCCAGATCGGTACCATTGGTTCGTATTACCTTGGATTTTGAACTTTTAGTAATTTCCCTATCTGTCGAACGGCTTGTGTCCAGACAATGTTTTATATGTTTTTGTATAACTGGACGAAAATATATAGAAAAAAATATCAGTACAACAATACTAAAAACAAAAACAAGGTTATTGTCTTACATCTAACATACTCTACTAAAATTTTTCTTCTAAAATTCAACGAGATTCTGCTCACTTTCGTTTTGTCATTTTACAATATTTCGCAAAACAAAAAACAACAAGGTATACAGTTACTTTTTGATTTAAAACATCTGTGTGAATGTTTTCCAAAAAATACAGTTCACACGCATTTGATTCTTGTTATGAAAAGCGTGCTTTTATCTTATTTAACAACAACGCGTCAGGTGTCTACTTACTTTTGTGATTAACTCTGGATACATCAAGGTTAGTTTTCATTATAGATGCTAATAATTCAGCGTTGTTTTCAAATCTTTTGGTCGTATGCCGTCATACCACAAGCCACAGCTAGTGCTTTGCCACAAGCCCATAATGGGAATATGCGCGGTTTCTTTAAATGCACGTTAACTTAAGCGAGCTTACAGAAGGTCTCAGTGAAAGAAGATATTCCGCGCGGAATATCAACGGGTGACGTTGAATTAAAATCAAAACAGAGCAGAGATCGAAATATGTATATCAAGAAAAATAATAACAAATATAAACATGTTGGAGTATGAATTTATTAATACATTGATTACAATGGTGCAGGACAATAAGTGTCTGTATGATAAGGCGGACGGTTTATATTTCGATAAAAAAGAAAAAGGTAAGGTACGGATCAAAATAGTCGAAGCGGCTGGAAAAAGTGGTGAATAAATGCAACGGGTATTTTTTTAACACAGTGGACTCTCGGTAACTTGAACATAGGATAATTTTAACAATCCTCGTCTGTAGGTATTTTACAACTTGAACAGACAGTTCTTAATATTCGGTAACTTGAATTTTCATTCAATATATGCATTCATGCATTAATTTCATTATGTATTCTATAACTTTAACAACGAACAAATTGCAACCTCTTTAACTAGAACAAATTTTATGTGACAACTAAATCGTTTAAATTTGGATCTTCATTTTAACGGTTTTCATAAAAGGGGATTCCCATAGGATTTCTTTTGTATCTGCGTTGGAAGTTTTTATTAATTTTTCATGTGATTTTTGCTGTGACAAGTTCGTGAAAAGGACTAATACATAAGTGCAAAATGGGCTTAAAAAAAGGACAAAAAATTAAAATGAAGACACTTAATCAAATAGAGGCAATTATTGAAAAAATAAAAAACAGAAAATTAAAACCATTAGGGCTTGCTCAAAAGAATTTGGTGTTATAAAGAGCACCTGAATCAGCGTCAAAAAAATGTGTAATTAAACGCTAGCTAGGAAAAACAGATTTGGTCTACGTTTATTGACTATAAATGTAGTAAAACTAGCTGCAGAGCCAGGGCCTATCGAGCAATTCAAGAAAAGGCTTTAAGAAAAAGTTGGGTCGCTTCAGCTTACAACGCAACAAATTTATAATACCGATGAGAATTCATTGTTTTGGAAGATGTTGTCCAAGAAAACTTAATCTTTCAATGAGAAAAGTGCTCCTGGTGGTTAAATTCCAAAGCAAAAGGCACTTCTGCTAATCGACAATGCTCCAAGTCATCCCGCAGAAGAAGATTTGAAGGCTCTAGACAGAGAAATATGCACGACGTTCTTATCAAGAAATATTAATGCTTTAATACAACCCATGGATCAAAATTACAAAGCTGCATTATAAACCAAGCTTAGTTTCATCTATTATTGCCAGGAAAAATAACTACATCTTTTCTGCCCTCAAAGATTTCAATTTGCGCAATGCCATCACTTTGATTTCTTGGAATAAAGTAACTGCTCAGATTCCTGAAAAATACTGGAACTCAATTTTGAGTGATTTTGACGATGGGTTTTTTAAATGAGGATGATTCTGTCCTATTGTCCATTCTCAGGGAACGATGGAGGGAAAACTTTAACAGTGACGAAGAAGAATCATTAAAATGTCTGCTTGAGAAGGTTAAGAAGGTACCCTGATTACCTTCCTTAACCTTTGAACTTACTTTATCGTACAAAATATTGTGACTGATAAGGAAGTATTTGAACTGTTCGATAAAGTCATCGAATGGACCAACCAAAACGAAAGAACATTCGCTGAAATTGACAGTTCTCCAGAGTCTTCGAGAATTGGCTTTACAGAACTTATTGTGCAAGGCCAAGCAATGTAAAATAACAGTTTTTTTTCAAATTTGTCTTTATATAAATTTAAAACAAATTTTGTGCTTTATTATTTTAAGTAAAAAAAACAATAAACTGAATATATTTAAAAAAAGAGTTTTTTTTTCTTTTGCTCCAGTATCTTGAACAGCCCAGTTACTTGAACGGCACTGGTTTTGTACAGTGAGAGTCCACTGTACTACATATTATGTATACAGTTATGCACAATGCAATAACATAATACATTTCAGGCCGCGAATGTAAAAGTAAGTGGAAGTTATATGCGAGAGATATTCAGTAAGGAGCTGAAGAAGAGAGAAATGTGGCATTCTTCGAATTCGTAGAATGGCAGTATTTTAAAAATATGCAACAAATATATAACAAACTAGCTGACCTGGCGAATTTCGTACCGCCTCAGTTTCGAAGAGTACTGAAAATGAAATAAGTTCAACAATAGTTAAAAATCAAAATCATATATCCTTCGGACGGATCCCGGCGTGCTTCGCTACGCATGAATATCAACATTGAATCAAATTCATTGGTTTCTTTAATTTTTTTATATTTGAAAATAAAATAGTGTATAGAACATTTTTTGTTTGATTGTAAGGTGAATGAATAAATTAAATTTGGGTGCCCCCACTCTGGAACATGCTACGTATATGTAACTGTCCGGGAGAAAAGCACGGTTCCTCCAAATTCACTCCACACACTTGAAACGTTTGTCCTTGAGCTTTATTAACGATCATAGCAAAGGATAAACGCACCGGAAATTGGAGACGTTTGAATTAAAATGGCATGTCTATTGGTATTAATGGGAGCCGCGGTATCAGTGCAACTTCTCCTTTTGCTTTCCCGGTGAGAATTGTTGCTTCGATAAAATTGGGCATTAATTTTTCATGGAAAGTCTCGTTCCATTATAAAGTTTTGGTGAATTGAAATTTCGAAGAAGTATGATCGATGAACCAACTTTTAAATTTAAATTATGCGGTGGCATACCGGGTGGTTCCAAAAAATTAAAAAATTCAATAGGCTAATTTACCGCGTCTTCTTTATTTGTAGCGGTATCAATGGATTTGTATTATACCAATTCACCTGGCAATTTCTGTTGAATCTGAAAATTGGTGTCATTAAAATTTGCATTTTTTGTGCTGAAATTCCGCGTTCTCTTAACCAACATGATTTTTATAGTTTGGAACAATGTTTAGAAGAACGCGATCAATTAGTCCTTCTTTTGATGTTAAAATAGTGCAAAAGTTATTTGGTAACGTGATAAAGCAATGATGTCGTCACTCTTGTGACGCTTTTCTATCTTTCTTTATTAGCTCTTTTCTTTTTGACAATACGCTTAGAACTAACTTAGATCTATGGTTCACAATTTCTCCTAAGTGGCTCTTATCTTTCTATTCTATGAAGAGAAGATAGAGCGTCTTGTGAGAAGCATTTCTCTGTGCACTTGTTGTGTGATCGGACATTGCAAGTGCAGAGAGAAATGCTTGCCCATTACATACTATAATATGACAAAGCCATTTAAATCACTTACAATTTTGCCATCGCCAATCTGCTGCAATTGCTTCGAAAACTCACGTGCTGATGGATCATTTTGAAGACGCACACGCTTATTTATGTCAAGCTATAGCTTCTGTACATTTCCGAAAAGAAAATAACTTTTCAAACATGCATTAATTTCATCAACTGGCGTTGATCTGGGAATGACCAGATAGCAATGTTAATGCACCGCCGAACAACTGTTGATTTCCACGTAGATCCTGTAATGTTCGATTCAATGCTTCCAAAGATTTTTTATGTGCCATCGGACATTCATCCCATAGAATAATTGCTGCTTCTTGCAAAACTTTGGCCACTCCTTTCTTGAATAATTAGACAAATTCATTGTGCTGATGGAAAAATCTTTGCAGCTCACTCACGATTTCTCTTCTTGTATTTGAAGCAATTGCACAATACTGATTCAATTGACTGTTTTCATTACCAAAGAAATATATTAGTTTTAGTTTTAGTTTTAAATTCATTTTTATTTCGTATTATCTTATATCTATCTTACCCTAGTCAAAAATGCTTAAAACTAGCTTAACTATCTTAACAAATGTAACTATCTTACTGGCCCTAGGCGGACACTCTAAAACAAACAGAACAATTGAAACATATGTCTTTCGACGTCTACATGAATTTATTACCATTATTATAACTAACTTAAGCTAAGAAAAATGTTTTTTTTTTTAATTAAAAAACTTAGCATATGATCATTTTTTTTTAGTATTTTATATAAAACTTAATCCTACCTTAAACTAATTAAACCTAACTAAACCTATCTTATTCTAACTTAACTAAAATATATATACACAAATATATACCTTATATATATTTTATATATATATCTTTTTTTCTTCATTTTATTTTTATATTTTTTTTTTGTTTTCAGTTTTATTCTTTTTTTTGTGATTTTTTAATTTTTTTTTTTTTTGTTTTTTTTTTTTTTTTTGTTTTTGCCCTATCCTACCCTAACCTACCCTACCCTACCTTACCCTACCCTAGCCTATGTAAGCCTGCTATCGGTGTTTGGCAGGCTTTGCCTTGAAGAGGCTGCACCTAGTGAAGTGTCCGTTGACGGAGTCCTCTCCAGCCACCAAAAGCGTTGATGCTGGCGGACTACGTCTCCTCGATCCCGGCGTGAGACCGATCTACAGAACCTGAGGCGCTCGGGCTCACGGAGCGCGACATCGGGTCCGTAGAGGAATCGCCGTTCCACGGAATTGCGACCCACGTGGAAGATTAGCGGTACCGCCAATCTATCCTGGATCAGACCACATGTATCTAAGTACAGGAATGCTTCTGGCGGGACAAAGCCGTTAAGACGCACTCTCTCATGGAATAATTCATTGGGGTAGTAAGCCCCGGAGATCAGGTTATTGACCGAAATCATTGCTCTTGCGACGTGGCTCCGAATCAGTTTGATCAGAAAGTTATCCACCCGTACAATCCTAGCCCTATTGTATAGGACCTCGTTCGGGTAAAATTTTATGTACTCAGATTCGGGAGTCCTATGTAACCCGAGACAAGTCCTGAGACATTGTCTCTCAAACACCCGAATCCTTTCCATTAAGCTGGCTCTCACATTGAACCAGACGGGACATCCATAGGCAACCATGGGCCTGATTAAGGCCATGTAGCAGATTACCTTCACCCTGGAATCAAGTTGGCTGCTATGAAACAGCCATCTTGTCAGAGCGAAAGCGCCCCGGGCCCTTGCCAGAGCAGCATCTACATGTTTGTCAAAATATAGATACTGATCCAGCACGATCCCAAGGTATCTGACTACACTTTGTCTCGCCAGTGGACGCCCGTCCGGCCCAAAGATAGAGAACCTGCGCCAATTTTTTCTAGTGTCCCGAGAGGCCCTAGACAAAGGCGTTCTGAACAATATAGATTCTGATTTCTGGAAGTTGATTTTCAACTTCCAGTCATCACAATACTGCTGAATTTTTTCGAAGTCACGCTGCAAAAGAGTAACAATGACGTCGATCGTTGGACCTGATCTGTACGCGATAAGGTCGTCCGCATACGCTATTGAGTGGTGAAGAGAAACAAGTAGATCACTCAGGTAAATGCTAAAAAGGATCGGCGAATTCACCGTACCCTGTTGCAGTCCGTTTTTGATTTCAAATGTTTGAGTAGAAGTTACGTTGGCAATTTTCACAACGAACTTTCTATCTGTTAACATGTCAAAAATCATATATAGCAGTGGTTTACTTATGCCCAGCCGACTGAGCTTGTAATAAAGACCTTCTAGCCATACGGTGTCAAAGGCTTTTTCCAAGTCAATCAAACAGGCACCCGTGCATTGGTTCTTGCATTTATTCCATTGGATATCCGATACAAGTTTCGACGCGGCATGAATAGTGTCATGCCCCGCTCTGAAACCGAATTGGTTATCCGGGATGATTTTATTGTCCTCAACCCATTTAGACAGGGCTCTATGGACCACCTTCTCGAAGACCTTGCTGATACTCGGAAGAAGACTTATCGACCGGAGATTTGCGGGGTTAGACGTGTCTTTACCCCTCTTGGGGATTGGTTGCACCACCGCTGTCTTCCAATGCACTGGATAATATGCATTATTCAGTGCATTGTTGAACAGGATGGTGTACCTCTCTACAGCCACTGGTGGAAGGTGCCTAAGCACAACATTGGATATACCGTCAATACCCGCGGATTTTTTCTTTTTCAATGACTGAAAGATCATCTGGAGATCTTCCGTCGAAATGAACAGGGTATTAGCCCCCTCACTGGCGATGGCATTGTTTGCCATGAGATCTTCACTGAACCTGGTATAACCAAGATTCTCGGATCGCCAATGATCGAAATCATTTCTAAGATAGAAGTGATGAAGCAGGACTCTGTTCTCCAGGTCATGGTTCGGGCGAATACTATCATTCACCTTGTACACTTCCTGGAAGACAGCTCCCACTGTCGCCACTTTCTCCTGAGGATCCTCAATCACGAAAAAGTCGTCATCCAGGATGGCGTTCTCTGGATCGATACTAACTGTTCGTAGCAAACGTTCATTGTCTGACGTTCTCGGAAGCTTTAGATCCTGAATGTCATTCTGATTGTTTCTCCGAAATATTTTATTTATTTGCGGGAACATACTCGCGCTGTTGGATTTTACAGCACGAATTCTGTTGTTCCAATGCAAACTTACAGATATTCTGTAATTCTCTCTGATCAACTGTTGGAGATTTTTAATCAGTGACTTCAGTGTCCTGACCTCCGAGTTTTGTCTGTCGGTAAACCGCCTGTACAAGAGTTTGAGTCTTGTCAGGAGTCTACTTTTTTGTCTGTGCAGTGCGTCGATTGTCGCGTTTCGGTATACGTTTGTGGTATCGTGCTGTCGTTGGCGTGGTATCGTACTGTTCATTGTCTGTTTAATGATATCGTCCATTTGTTTGAGGTACCTGTCAATCTCGTTGTTTGACAGGTTCCTATTAGACGGTGGGATGGAGGTGCTCGAAGTGAGCGCTCTCGTCAGGGAATTGGCGAAGCGTGGCCAGCGCGCCCTACTGTAATCGTAGGGATGCGTGTGGACGTACTCTGCCATTTCCGCGAACTCGTCAGGTACTGTGATCACGGCACATAGTCCGCAATGGTCACTGTCGTATACAATGGTCCGTAGACAGTTAATAGACCATTCGTTCGTGTCTGCCAGTCTCAGTCGAGAGTCTATCAGCATGAGATCCAGATAGGAGCCGCTCCTAGGATACGACGGACTATCCGTTGCGAGCAACTTGACTCTATATTCAATGTTGCGAAGAACCCACCAATGGCTTAGTAGGCTCCCCCTAGTGTTGGAAATGTTATTTCCCCAATCACTATGTTTGGCGTTTAAATCGCCGGCCAGAATGTAGAAGTTTTCTACCGAGTTTAAGCGCAGAGAACGAAAGAGTGTCTCGAGCTCTGCGATAAAAATATTGGGTTGAGGTGCTTCAGGTGCATAGGCCGCTAAAATGTACATTTTCTGTCCATTACGGAGAGGAATGCACACAATGCAGACTTCTAGCACCTGGAACCTCCGCACTTCACCGCTATATATAATTTTATGTTTTATATTATTTTTTATGAAGATCGCAACTCCCCCGCCTTGAGAAGCGTTGGGTCGGTCTCTTCTAATTATTTTATAAGAACTGTGCCGGATTTTGTGCTTCTGGTTTAGCTTTGTTTCGCTAACCAGGAGTACATCGGGGCCCAAAGAAATATATTTGCAGAAACTGATGATCAGCATCTGGGAATGGCAAAAATGACCCAGTTCTATGGTATATTTGACCTTGAATCTGTAATATTTTTGAAATACATTTGGATGACGAATCCGAATTTTTGAAGACATCAAATTCGAATATTTACATTCGATGTAAATAATTACCTTAAACGTCGGCATAAATCCATCTCTTATAATATTTTTAGCTCCAAAAGACGTCATTTGGTAGTATGAATTGTACTTTTGAATATTTGTTAAGAAATGCTTTGACGTTGGTGAATTGCCATAAATTAATGAATGCAAATTATCTTTGAATGCATTACAATGCACAATTTTTGTTTTATTTGGCCAATATAAGAATGCATACTGTAATTAATTATGCTATCATAATTAAGAGCTGCCAATTGTATTTGTTTTTTTTTTATATGGGCAAAATCAAATGTTGATATAAAAAGTCATAACTCACGAATGCGTCCACAAATTTCGTTCAAACTTTACATAACCATCTACACGACCATGCAAACAAACCCTGAAAATTTGATCAAATTTGGTTTGGCCGTTCCTGAGTTATAAAGTCACACCAAAACTTGCAACAATTTTTTATATACATACATATATCGATTTAATGAAAACACGAAGGTAAGCAACATTGTTAATTGACATACTTCATTATTTTAATACACTCAACCCATTTTACTTCAGAACTCTATGCAGTGAAAACGAAATGGATCCAATTGACGTACTACGGCATCACTCGAAGAATTCAGCTCCGGTTCGGCGGTGAGTTATTCACCACTCTCTTCTTCAAAACCGGAACGAAAAAGAAAGATGGAAGAATAACTTGTGAGACTTTATAATTAGTTGTGACAAATCCTGGAGAAATTCCAGAGCAATATTGCCGACGATATTTAAGCTTCCCAAACAAGGAGAAACGCGGATAAAATGTTTTTTTCAGACCATGTTGTCCCCCATGGACGATCTGCCAGGTGATGTAAAAAGTTTTATTTTCAATTGGAAATGATTAAACGAGTCATGCAACAGCGAACTGAAGATAAAAATAAGAGAACTAAGATAAAAATACCCCTTCGCTCTTCGGGCGCCTTGTCGCGGCGGAGGGGCTTAAGAGGTCAATGACCTCGAACTAAGACCCGGAGAACCCCGAGTTAGTCATGAATGAATGGACAACCAGATGGATGGAAATACTCCAGGTGGCACCCGCAATAGCGGAAATCCACCCGCGATCTCCCTGATCGCGGCCGGGGCAAGGATTTCTGGATTCTGGGCTACCGAAGCCCATCCGACCCTCTCACCTGCAGATCCCGCACTTCTTGCCGGCGCGCAGCGCAGAAAACGTCGGCGGCTAGTAAAGGCTGCTGCTGGAGGCACAAGCATGCCAGCACTTTCGGCATGCGCCTCAAACACTCCTCCTCTTATTGGTGACGGTCAAACCCCCAATAAGAGCGTGCCAAGTTCCAAAACGATGGAACGTGTTCCCCAGTATAAATACATGATTTTTACTCAGATCAACCTACAGCATTGCAAGGCTGCTACCGCTCTTCTAAGCAGCAGAATTGCATGCAGTAGTACAAATCATCACATTGTATCCATTCAAGAACCATGGGTATGGAACAAACGCCTGTGTGGTCTTGGTGGCATACGTGATGCTACAATCCTTTATGATGAGCGATCCGAAAGGCCCAGGGTCTGCCTCATCATATCGAATACACTATCGGCAACCAAACTTGGTCAATTCTGTGGTCAAGATCTGGTAGCTGCGAAAGTGAGCTACAAGGCGCACGGAGAAATTGAACACTTCGTCGTGGCGTCTGCTTACTTCCCCTACGACTCGGTACTACCCCCGCCACCTAAGGCGGTTTCCGAACTCGTAGAGTACTGTGAAGCCAGAAGGATTGGACTCATCATCTGTTGCGATGCTAACGCTCAAAACACAGTTTGGGGCAGCAGCAAATGCAACCGAAGAGGAGACCATCTTTTAAACTTCATTCTTTCGTCTGACCTTTTCATCAACAATGTTGGCTCTCAACCAACCTTTGTGACGGCGAGACGACAGGAAGTGATTGACCTAACCCTATCTAACAGGCATGCGAAGGCCATCACTAACTGGAGAGTTTCACCAGATGTTACGCTGTCAGACCATAGATACATCGAATTCCAATTGAAGTGCGGGATCTCCCCGTCGCAGCCCAAGCGGAATCCGAGAAAAACAGACTGGGTGCGATTCAGGGAGGAGCTTGAGAAATCCACTCAAGCCCCACCTAAGCTCAAAACTAATCAATCGGTGGAGGATGCAGTTCATAACCTGAACAGCGCCATCACCAAGTGTTTTGAACTCGCATGTCCTGTCAAAAAACCTCCCAACAGGAAGCCGGTTCCCTGGTGGAATGCTGAGCTCCAATGGCTTCGTAGGGAAGCCAGAAGTCTTCTGAACAGATCGCTTAAATCGAACTCGGAAGATGACTGGAATAAATATCGATCGAAGCAGAAGGAATATAAGAAGCTTATTCGAAAATCGAAGAATGATTCCTATAAGTCCTTCTGCGAAGAGATCAAATCCCTGAGCGCGACCAGCAAGTTGGTTAAAGTCCTCAAACGAGGAAAATCGACAAGGCTGGAGGTACTCAGAAAGTCTGATGGTACCTTTACCGAGTCTAAAGCAGAAACTCTTAGCTTACTGTTTCAGACCCATTTTCCGGGAAATCAGACTGTCATCGGCTCGTTGCACACTCCCTCATTGGATACTGTTGCTGTAGCGATGAAAACAACTCGGCGTAGCTGGTATGTTGCGTCACGCGTGGCAACTACTGAGGCCATTGAATTTGCCGTGGCATCCTTCGATGGCTTTAAGTCGCCGGGTACTGATGGGATATACCCCGTTATGCTGCAAAAAGGTATAAGACAGCTGCTTCCTACACTGAAAAGAATTTTCACTGCTAGCCTGGCACTTGCCTACATACCTATCCCTTGGCGCGCGGTGAAAGTGGTCTTTATTCCCAAAATAGGGAAAGAGGATTACTCACTAGCCAAGAGTTTCAGACCAATAAGTCTAACATCATTCCTGCTGAAAAGCATGGAAAGACTAGTAGAGTTGCACGTGCGCAAAGTTGCCCTTCGAATGCATCCTCTGTCGGACATGCAACATGCTTATCAGCGCGGAAAATCCTGCGAGACTGCGCTTCAAAACCTAGTTGGGAGAATTGAATGCGCTCTCGAAAGGAAAGAGTACGTACTAGGCATTTTTGTCGACATTGAGGGAGCTTTTGATAACGCTACTTTTGACAGCATGTGTAACGCTGCTAGACGGCATGGCGTAGATGAAGCACTGGTTTTGTGGATCAAAGCAATGCTTGTGCACAGGACATTGATCGCTGATACAGGCCTCGAACAATGTGTCAAGTCTGGAGTAAACAGGGGCTGCCCGCAAGGTGGCGTCTTGTCTCCGCTGCTATGGTGCATGGTGGTCGACTCTCTGCTAGATGCTCTCAATGCCTCTGGAATCTATGCCCAGGCCTATGCGGATGATGTTGCTGTTCTCTCTGTCGGCTCATGTTTAGCGAATGTCTGTCTCAAAGCGCAGGCGGCGCTAAACGTGATCGATGACTGGTGCACGAGAAATGGGCTGTCGGTTAATCCTCTTAAGACCGATGTCGTTCTCTTCACGAGAAGGAGGAAAAGAACTGGCATTGCTCAGCTGGTGCTAAAAGGCATTCCCATCCCTATATCCAAGGAAGCTAAGTATCTGGGAGTCATTCTAGATAACAAACTTCTCTGGTCAAAACATGTTGAGTCCAAAACCACCAAAGCGCTGTCAGCTTTCTGGCAATGCAAAGGTGCCTTTGGCAAAACATGGGGCTTATCGCCGAAAAAGGTCCTTTGGATCTACACGGCAATGGTAAGACCGATAATCTCATATGCATCGGTTGTTTGGTGGAGCAGGCTGACACGAAAACACGCTGTGGGTTCACTCACCAAACTCCAAAGAGCGGTCTGCCTCAGTTGCACGGGGGCTTTCCCCAGCACACCGGGAGCTGCTTTAGATGCTATGATGAACCTTCCACCCCTTGACATATATATCAGAGGGTGTGCACTGAAAACTATTTCTCGCCTAAAGAGGAATGGTCTTTGGTACAACTCGCAGTGGAGTGAAAGTGTACTTGAGAGAGAAATATCCTACGACCACTGTCTCATGGATATGCCCTCTGACGCAATGACACCTGCCATCCTACTGCGCTGTAACTACACAGTCACATTTCCTTGGCGTCAGGACTGGCTTTGGCCAGACACTGAACCTGGAATAGAATGTCTTCGCATCTTCACAGATGGCTCCAGGACTGGTCAGGGATCCGGCGCTGGAGTTTTCTTCGAGCGCGAAAACATTCGACTCCACTTCTCGTTAGGAAAATATGCGTCTGTCTTCCAGGCGGAGATTTACGCAATCCTAATGGCCATGCACTATGTTGTGAAACACAGATGGAGGGGAAAGAGCATATGTGTCTGCAGTGACAGCCAAGCTGCACTCAAAGCTGTATCCAATCCTCTGTCCAACTCCAAACTAGTGCATGAACTCAAAATCTTTTTGAACAAAGTCGGAAGACTAAATTCACTTAGGCTTGTATGGGTTCCAGGTCACTCTGGAATCCCAGGAAACGAGATCTCCGATGAACTCGCTAGAAAAGGCTCAGAGGAGAGTTTCTCAGGGCCTGAACCCGCCTTAGGTCTACCAGCTTCAACGGTTAAATCTGACATCAATGACTGGGTCTTTAACGTACACAGTCGCAGATGGAGGGATTATCCAGGATGCAGGATGACTAAGCGCGTACGCCCTGACGTCTGTAAAAAGTCCGCAACATTCTTCTTATCCTTAAGGAGAAATGACTGCAGAAGGCTAACGGGCGTCATTACGGGCCATTACACTTTTGCCAGGCATCTCTACGTGCTTGGCATCAGTGAGACGCCTATCTGTGCTGCTTGTTGCGAGGAGGACGACACAGCGGAACACTTTCTCTGCGACTGTCCCGCCTTCGCTCGTGCACGGTGGCGCACCCTTGGGGCCGACGTGGTGGGTGCCGAATCTCTTAGCTCAACATCACTGAAGCCCCTCCTCACTTTTCTCCGGACAACGGGGAAAATACAATAAAGACAAGGCGTCTGTCTGGTAGTACAATGGACCAGTACTTGTGTCTGAGTGCTCCAGCAGATAGTAGAAGCCTCCAACAAAAAAAAAAAAAAAAAAAAGATAAAAATAAAAATCAAAATTTAATTTGCTTGTTTAATTTTATTGTTCATTTAAAAAATTACAGATTTCGTTTTTTGTGTGAATAGATTTTCTACCACCGGAATACCGTATTGTAGACGGCGCAACAGATGGTACATTTCTACGAACTGCTTCCCTCCACAACCCATCCGGTTGTATGCCATTAGAGTTCACCCAATCAACATAATTTGCCGGACAATGCCATGACGATATTTCTTATTTAGCATTATATAATCATGCAACCCCTCACAAGCCAACATTTTCAGCGTTTTCTGGGACCATGTTAAGAGTATTTAATAAAACACACCAACGAGCCACAAGAATTTCGAAGGAATTCTCAATTATTTGATGCGTTCGTTTATGTGCTGGTAGAAGTAGTGTAACTATAAAGTTGTGCTGATCTTTAACTTTTGTTCCTGGCAAATATTTCGGGGGTGGTGACCTCAGAGGTTCTATATTTTTTCTATATGAATACGTTTGCTGTTGGAGCATACAGATCGCCAAGAAAAATTTTATAAAAACTCAACTATCACCAAAGTACAGAAGAGAATAAGTGAAAAATAAAACCGTGGATGACTATGGATCTTATCGCTAGACACCAAAAGACACTCCGCCATCTTTGGTCCATTACTGTGTGCATTAATAAGCCTCAGTCTAATACAAGCAGAGAGCTATAGTAACACTTATCTATAAAGGAGATTATAAAAGTGAGTTAGGTAACTATAGACCAATATCGATTCCACCAATGATTGTTTACGCAGCTATATTGAAAAACACTCTCTAATACATAAAAGTCAGTACGGATTCCAAAAAAAAAAAAAAATTGAAGCACGGGAAAACTTCTAGGAGAATTTGCCAACTTTATTCCCGAAAGCCTGAATAAAAGCCACCATCTATTAGTATGGATTTGAGTGAGGCCTTAGATACTTTAATTTATTCGTGGCCCCTAGGGGTGTTGTACTAAATAGGAATACAAGGATAATGGAGAATTGGCTAAGACATTATCAACAAGACCCTCGATTCTATAGCAAGATAAAGGGTTTTTTAAGTGAAGGAAATGATGTACAATTTGGAGTCCTTCATGGATCAAAGATTGGCACAATCCTCTTTATTCCTCATACAAATGAATTGCTGCGCACCTTCCAACAAGGCATTCCTTATGCTTTTATCCTTGGATACTGTGTCCTTGGATACTGTGAAAATAATTATTGGGAAGAGTTTAGTGTCGGAGTCAAATAGCGTCACGATAACGGCCTGGTGCTCAACGTTGAGATCTAAGCAAACACTCGAGATAGTCGATAGCTATGAGTTTTAAGCAGTTATCATTGATTGATACTACTATTCACTAGTAGAGCCCATGCTACGATACGGGATGCTTGAGGAAATGCAGCCACAACTTCCGAAAGTTGCAAGGGTTGTAAAACACAGTATTTAAGCAAATAACCCGCAATTTTCATAGCACTAGACGACATCATTTCAAGGTATTGTATTGTATCAATGCATTACAGTAGTGCAAGCTGATGATATCAAATTGTATTTATTTCAAGGTACTAACTTCTTTAAATACTGTATGCATTTGCATATGCACTTACTGGAAATCTTTTACGCCATAAACAAACTGTATCATATTGTATATACAATTTGTATACACTCGTATAATGTACAGATTTCAATCAAACAGATGTGTTCAATATAGAAGATAACACAACTGACACTGGATTCATCAAATGTTGACACATACTAAATGGCAAAATTGAATACGAAAACCAATTTAAACTTATGTCCCATAGTTGGTTTACCGAGACCTAGTGCCATTCTATTAATATCAAGTAGATTACGGTAATAACGTTCTACCCGCACGATAACACCTAAAATAAGTACACAATCAATCTGCAGTTTCTGCACTCCGGAAGTACCCAAAATCATTATCAAAGAATCGAAAACAAATGAGTCACTCCATCTCATAGCAGAGCTTTATTCTTGTCCAATGAACTGGTATATGACCCATTAGCATCCACAGTCATGGTCATGGACCCAACAGCAAATGGTCATCGATCGGCCATGATATACAAAAGGATTTTCAACAAATATGTTATGACTATTGAATATCAATTGCAAAGGATTCAGTTTTCAGGGTAAATGAAAATACTCTAAAGGACAGGATATGTCGTATAGAAATTCAAAACTTGTCAAAAAGAAAACGAACAATTCGATAAAAATTCCAATCGAAAAAAAAATGATGCTGTCAATAGCAGCCGCCCGTTATGAGAAAAATGGATATAACGACATGTGCCAAATGTCTCCATATTTTGTCAACTTGACTGTGGAAGTTGGTGGACGGGTTGAAACGTATTGGCTATGGCACTTATCTCGAACGCCCCAACCTATAGATCGAATTCAGTTCCACGAAATTTTTAGTGACGCAGGCAAATGGATGTAATAGTTATTTAGATATGGATTTGCTGTTTTTGTAGATACCTAGTCTTATTTTACGTCATGATGCTAATACTTATGCAATCGTCTGTTAATATTATTATCTGTATTAAAGATTGTCAAATGATGGTGAAGGTTTTCAGGCCATATGTCATCATGTTCGTCATTTGTTAATAGCGCCCCTAGCAGTTAAGTGCCCCTTTAGTAGTTATAATTTCCGCACCATACATTAATTTTACACTGTTATCAGTATCGCTAATGCCGACGATGTGATCCATTAATTTGCAACTGACAAAGAGGAAGTGCTCAACTGATGTGCTTGTGGAAAAAAGTTTCTTCGTTCCATAGGTGGGGAACCCCGAGCCAAATTTCGATATGTTCAATTGTCTATAATCAGATTGAGATAAATTCATTTCTGTAACAGAGGCAGGCAACTGTGTTTACATTCGTTGCTTGGTAAATGCCTCTATAACACTCAGTCTGAATTGCAGAGATTGATGTGACATTCCTGTTTTGATATGATGATACTCTAGATAGAGATTATTGGAATAGACTACCAGTACCAATAGCTCATCTAACTTTATACAAATACTGACTTTTTCAACTACCACAATTTTACTGCTAGTGATACCTTCCTCAAATGGAGCATGAGTTTACTACTTACCAAATGATCTAGGCTATATGGGTATAAAGCGCACTGATAGGTTTCAAGCAACACTGACACAATAAAAGAGACTAAAAGCACAAGTGCAAATTTAAAGTCTAACTAAGCTGCCTTATCCGACTCCGTGAGCTATGTGGCAGCTTTCATATTTTTATTTTCAACTCTCAAATGAAAGACTTTACTGGCGCAATTAAAAAAAAAGAGAAACAATACAAGTTCCACATTTTCAAATCGAGACTGAAAAGAAAATATTAACGAAGCTGAAAAAAAAAAAAACCGGAAACAATTTGATCAATTGTATTAATAGTTCAATTTATTTGAAAGTGAAGTAAAATGGAACAAGCAGTGCAACACTATTACAAACATGGCCAATAGCTTCACAAAGTAAAAACAAAAACAAGGCATGAAGGCATGGTGGACATGAATCTATTTATATTAATCAAAAACATTCAAGGTTTGTCAGGTTTGTCAGGCTTATTTATAAAAAATCGAAAAAGTTAAAGATTCGCCAAACTTAATTTTGTTCATTAATAACAATCCAGCAATGGAGGAGCTATTTCGATAAACTGCTTAATATACTCGTATATGGAGAGCAAACAGCAGAAATTCAAGTAGCACTGCCAACCATTGACAAAAGTACATGGAATTTTCGGAATCCTTTTAATTTGTTGCTTTGATACGTAACGTTATCACTTCAGGAAAATGGGAGGGGTACGACCTTTAAAGTAATAACATCCGTTAGCTTACGCTGCGAACTGGACAAGCTGGGAGAGTGTGAAAACAATTAAGAGCAATGCAGAAAATAATGGCAGGAAAGGAAGTAGGCTTAGTAGTAAACGAAGAGAAAACCAAATATATGGTCACTGACCGAAATGGATCTTTCCAAGCCTTGCACCTGACTGCGCTTGTGAAACGCTTTGGGAAAGTGGACGAGTTCAATTATTTGGGAACCATATTGACTAGCAAAACGACATAAAGATCCAAAACAATTTTTTTTATTATTTTTAATTTTTTTATTTATTAGTTTCTTATTCCATTCATTGAATCCAGATAACATATTTCAAGTATTATTGCTAAAAATTAATATTTACATTGTATATAAAATTATCTTAGAACATCTAGTTATATAGGCGTCTTTTATAGTAGGCTCAAAGAGGAATATTAGAACATCCTTTAGTTATAAGTAAACTAGTGTCGGATGTAGTATGAAGCAAAAAAAGAAATCAAACAAAACAAACAATAGATTAATTGACTGTGTGGTGATTAATATTTTAATATAGTTAAGAAGAAGAATATATTAATATTTTAATATAGTTAGAAAGAATATAGTTAATGAAGAAGAGGTAAAAATTTAACAAGATTCAATTATCAGTAGCACTTTACATATGTGAAACCTGGTTTCTAACTTAGAAGGAGGAAAACAATTTTGGGTCCTTGAAAACAGGAACTGAAGGAGGATCTATGGTGGAAAAGAGAACGAAGAAACAGGCGAGTCGAAAAAATTACAAAATAAATGAGTCGAGGAACTCTATTAAATTTTAAGGTTATTAAAATTAATTTAGAAATCCAGTTGAAGAACTCGTTTTCCTTAATAAAACTTAATATATAAACCGACTTAAGCCTAGATACTCCTTATTGCAAGACGACTTGATAGTTTTCAGGTTTCATTAAGTTTCTAGCATTTCTAAATTAATTTTTAAGGACATTTTTAATATACATAGATCATTTTTATGGGTCTTTTTATAATACAAAATCACAGTGATCATCTTTTTTTGAATAACAACATTGAACTTAGTAATATTTTATTTGGAAAAATCTTCCCCAAGATAATATCCCAAGACACAATATACTAAATTTAACTCTCAATAGATAATGAGAATGTACAGCAACGAATTTCAAAAAATAATTTGCACCATAACAATAAAACCGCGAGTTCGTGACATTACAATTTTGTTCAACGAAATTCCCTCGAATTGGATTTTAGTACCTCACAATTCAATACGAAAAAAAATCCCTTACATTTAGTTTTCAGTGTTCCTACCGCTTCGACAAATATGTATAAGTAGTCAGAAAATCTTTAAAGATATAGGATATTGATACATATAATAGAAGAAATATTACTTTTAACTCATACTATCCGAAACACAAAAATTTTGTAGAATGTTATAATTTATATAATCACAGTTTCATATCCTGAATAATGACAGAGTACCAAAGAAAAATGATATTGCTTTATCTTCTAAAAAAGATGAGGTCTATTACGGTGGAAAGGGAACTTCCGTCAATAGTATGGGCAACAAATATTTGAATTTGCTTGGTCTCGAATTTAAGATGCAAATTGACCAACACTCTCTTCATAAGAGAAAATTTTCAAGGTCAGATACTGGAAAGATATTCGATAGAAATCTTAAGCACAACTGTATAACATTAAGCAAACCAGATACAATTGTTCCTGACAATGAATTCAAAATATCACATATAACCATAAAATCTAATAAACCTCTTCGCATCTCCAAAAAATAATAAAATATATTAAATATAATATAATATAAATAAAGACAGCCTAAATATTGATGATGATATTAATGTAGTTGAAATATACAATGACACTATTCATTCTATCGCAAACATAAAGCAACTGATCTTAATCAATTCCCTTAGTGCGAATGGAAAGGATTCAAGTCTCGAGACTGTGGGAAAAACAATAAGACAAGATATGATAAACCACACGCCACCACCACACACAAGTGAGAGGAAATGGGCTGGGAAAAGTTCGTGGCTGATGATATCAAATTGTATTTATTTCAAGCTACTAACTTCTTTAAATACTGTATGCATTTGCATATGCACTTACTGGAAATCTTTTACGCCATAAACAAACTGTATCATATTGTATATACAATTTGTATACACTCGTATAATGTACAGATTTCAATCAAACAGATGTGTTCAATATAGAAGATAACACAACTGACACAGGATTCATCAAATGTTGACACATACTAAATGGCAAAATTGAATACGAAAACCAATTTAAACTTATGTCCCATAGTTGGTTTACCGACACCTAGTGCCATTCTATTAATATCAAGTAGATTACGGTAATAACGTTCTACCCGCACGATAACACCTACAATAAGTACACAATCAATCTGCAGTTTCTGCACTCCGGAAGTACCCAAAATCATTATCAAAGAATCGAAAACAAATGAGTCACTCCATCTCATAGCAGAGCTGTCCAATGAACTGGTAGATGACCCATTAGCATCCACAGTCATGGTCATGGACCCAACAGCAAATGGTCATCGATCGACCATGATATACAAAAGGATTTTCAGCAAATATGTTATGACTATTGAATATCAACTGCAAAGGGTTCAGTTTTCAGGGTAATTGAAAATACTCTAAAGGACAGGATACATCGTATAGAAATTCAAAACTTGTCAAAAAGAAAACGAAAAATTCGATAAAAATTCCAATCGAAAAAAAAAATGATGCTGTCAATAGCAGCCGCCCAGTTATGAGAAAAATGGATATAACGACATGTGCCAAATGTCTCCACAGTCAAGTTGGTGGACGGGTTGAAACGTATTGGCTATGGCACTTATCTCGAACGCCCCAACCTAGATCGAATTCAGTCCCACGAAATTTTTAGTGACGCAGGCAAAGTTACATGGATGTAATAGTTATTTAGATATGGATTTGCTGTTTTAGTAGATACCTAGTCTTATTTTACGTCATGATGGGAAGTTATCTGCTAATACTTATGCAATCGTCTGTTAATATTATTATCTGTATTAAAGATTGTCAAATGATGGTGAAGGTTTTCAGGCCATATGTCATCTTGTTCGTCATTTGTTAATAGCGCGACTGGCAGTTAAGTGCCCCTTTAGTAGTTATAATTTCCGCACCATACATTAATTTTACACTGTTATCAGTATCGCTAATGCCGACGATGTGATCCATTAATTTGCAACTGACAAAGAGGAAGTGCTCAACTGATGTGCTTGTGGGAAAAAAGTTTCTTCGTTCCATAGGTAGGGAACCCCGAGCCAAATATTGATATGTTCAATTGTCTATAATCAGATTGAGATAAATTCATTTCTGTAACTATCGCAAACATAAACCAAGTGATCTTCATCAATTCCCTTAGTGCAAGTGGAAAGGATTCAAGTCTCGAGACTGTGGGAAAAACAATAAGACAAGATATGGTAAACCACACGCCACACACAAGTGTGAGGAAATGGGCTGGTAAAAGTTCGTGGCGTTTTACCCGATAGATAGCGTCAATAATAAATAACTTACGAAACGCAGCTAATCAGTACCAGTAATAGCTGTTTGCGTTCAAAAATGGGCAAAAGTAATGAAAAATTGGGATACATTTTGTGATTGTGGTAAAAATGTGTGTTGTGTGAAGGAACTTTATCAAAATTTGCTGCGCTTACTCACTCTCGTTCTGTTTAGTCTCGCTCTGGTCGTCCAATCAATGATAAAGTTTTGACCACAAAACTATTTTAAACTATTTATACAAAGCTGACTTGAAAAAGAAAATCGGTATATGGGTTCTTCATTGAGCACCGTTGAGCACGAAAAACATTATAGACCAAGCCATTCATGAAAAAGTGTTGTAACGGGTAATTGATCAAGAACGACAATCAAAAAAGTCAAAGAAAGTGGTGATCGATGGTAAGTCATCACAAGCGTTTGCAAAACTAGGATTGATGCTGAAAATATGATGCTATATGTGTGATGAGACACTGGAAGGAAATCGTCCACCAGTTGGCCAGGCGATTAGTTCTTTATTCTACTCTAAACAACTAAAAAAACGTCTCAAATTGAATGAAAGGAAAGATGTTGCATGTGAACGCCCGACCACACAATTGCGAGAACTTTGTTGGAAAGTTTTTATGCATCCACCTTATAATCCAGATATGGCACCTTCTTCCTATCACTCAATGGGATTAAGCTGTTTTCAAAAGAAGCCTGTGAAAACCACTTGATTCAGTTTTGCAACCACAGAAATTCTTCACCATTAGCATTGTATTTACACATTTCTTATTTCCTACACAATACATAATAAGTATTTACTTAACGCAGACTATAAGATTATGAATTCGGTCTCTCTTACTGTGACCGGCAATTAATACAGTTGTGCCGATTTAATTCTAGAGTTTCATTCACAACGATTTTGAATAAGAGCAAGCCAATACTGGTTCTATGCTAGAATTTGTAGCGTTTTGGAGACATACTTAGGTCTTTCCCTCAGCTCATTATCATTATAGTATCAAAAGAAAGTTTATTCAAAAAATAAGGCAACTTTTTGAATTTTGTGAGCTAAGTAAATTCGAATTTAATTTTTTTTTGCTGGTGCACATGTCCCTTAACATATGTTAACTTACTTTGTTTTTCACAAATATAAAGTTTAAACGTGTTTTGGTGTTCCTGGCTGGTGTGAATCAAAGAATTTGTGTTAAATTTTGAATGTAAAATAAAATTATGTGCTGTAACGTATTGTATATGAAATGTTTAGTGTGGTTATTGGCGAGAAGATATTAATGACAATGCCTTGGATTTTGCACATCAACAAATTTGGAGAAGTAGAGAAAAATGTTACGGTGAATCGTCGTATTACTATAAGAGAAGTGAACGATATTGACATATCGGTTGGCTCATGCCAGGATATTTTTTTAGATATGTTGGGCGTGAAACGTCTGCCAGCGGAGTTTGTTCCGAAACTGCTTAATTTTAATAAAAACAACTGTTGCATGAGCATCTCGGAAGCAACTGGGAGAGCCAACATCGAACAAAGCACGTCCAGTTCGATCAAATGCGGAAGTTTTGCTTACTAGTTTCCTTCGAGTACAGTGGCATTCTTACAGGAATGTCCTACAGTCAATAATAAATACGTTAAAGTTATGCGCTATTTACGTCAAGCAATGCGAAAAAAACATCCGGTTTTATCAAGGTTATTGCATCGCGATAATGCACGTTCTCACTCATCGTAATTTCTTGTTAATAACATATAATAATTGAAACAAATGAACAATTAAAGGAAACAATTTTAGCATCTTTTAAAATCTTTTACTAATCAAATGTACTGCTGATAGTTTAAATATTTTAGACGAATGGACTAATCCTGGGATTGGAATATACTTTGGCATCCAAAACATTGCACAATTTGCAGATGCAAATCAACCAATTACCGATTTGTATCTATGATTTCCACAACCCCATATCATATCGTATTTTTATTCAAATATCGATGAATCTTGCTGCTTAAATTTGCTTTTCAAATGAACTCGTTAATGTATAATTAGCGGAAGTAAGACTGAGCTACGTAAACGAATGCGAAAACGTCCATCAACAGCTAGTAAACAATATCAAAATGCCACCAACAATGAAATAGATGATGACTTAGAAGTGCATGATTTTGGAAACCCCGTAATAATAAAAAGAATTGCAAACCAGACTCAAATATGCTTTTCCTAAGAAAAACGGCGATGAAGAATGAAAATGAAGAGGACGGAAACGAAGATGGCGACGAAGACCATAATTGCGAGAAGGCGAAAACGGCGAGCACGCAAAGCGACGGGCTTAGAGATCGGACCGCTCACAAAATGAAGCAATTCTCGCGAAGAAACGACTTTAACATTCAAAGATGTAAAAGAAGCTCCAAAATTGTATAGCGGTGATACTTCACAAAATATTCAGCATTGGATTGTAAGTTTTGAAGAGACAGTCGCTTTATGTAGCTGGTTCTCAAAAAAGTAGCAAGAAGACGATGTTTGGCACTTACATGCCAAAACATGGATAAAAAAAAAAAAACGATGAATCAAGGACAATGAATAGCAGAGAAATCCATCGGCGCCTGAAGTTCATCATGAAAAAAAACGACGAACCAGGAAACTACTTTAGATGCAGTAGAAAATATTAAAGAATTATAATAAAAAAGAAGTTAAGCCAATTCTTGGCTAAATGAAGCCGACCGACAGTAATAATATGTGGCGGTCAAAACCGCAAAAACGACAGATGACAGAATGAAGCTTTAATTGTGGAGAAGGGGCTCAAATTAGTAAGGATTGCCTTAATAAAAGTCGCGGCACAAAATGTTTTGTATCCAACGATTTTGGAAAACGTGCTAAAGAATCGTAAGGATACAAGCCACAGAAGTCTGAGGTTACTGGAGTTAAAATGCAAAATGTGTAGAAAAACGTAGTGCCAGTTTACCAAAACTACAGAAGATTATCAGCAGATTAGCGATCATAAGTCTTTGAAATCGTCGAGAAGTGGATAAAGGAGGGAGTTGTCAGGTTAAGTGCATCGGACTATGCAGGTCTTATTGTGCTTGTGAAGAAAAGAACAGCTAAATGCGATTTTGTGTAGATTATCAGCAATTAAACACGAAATTCATATATGACCGATACTGTCTGCTCTAAATTCAAGACGGGATGGATCGGACAAAGCGAGCAAAAAAGGAAGATCCAAAAGTAAATGAAAAAATAAAACGCACATCTAATGAAAAAGAAAGATTTCATACTAACAAGCAAGATTCTCTACCGGTGTTGCGGATGACAAGCATTTTTAGTGATACGAAGGGCCACGTAGGATAAAGTCATCAGACAGTCGCACGAGCAATGGCTTCAGTTATAGGGATTATTGATTTTCAAATATGTAAGGCAAAGTCAGTTCGTGCATGCGTATTCTGGCGGAAAATAAAAACAGTAAGGGTTTGCAAAGAAGGTGTTTAGTGGCTTTTCCTTCTAACTGAAAGCATTTCTGTGATATAATATTTAAGTAATTATATAAATATTCTAGATGTAAGGTAATGGAAACCAAATCTCTGCAAAACGAATATTGTATTTTATTAATTGTATAATTTCTGCCACAATAAATAAATATATATACGAAAAAACGGTTAGGGTAAAGATTTTCTTCATCCGAAAGACCGTTGATCAGAACCTGTGACGGCAATCAAGACTTCGAGTCGATTGAATATTCAATCTATTATATTTCAATCATTGCATTATATTGGCAACCATAGGTGCCTACGATAGCGAACAAAATAAATATTGTATATAACATTTTATTTTTGTGGTCGGAGTTCCAAGAGCCCAAGTTGCAAGTATGAACCGAACAATCATTCAAACAATTGCTGGCAATCGCACGGTTACATGATCATGGCTCTATCACTAGAGCACCGATTAAAGTTGCAGCAGTCTACCAATGGATACGTAAGAAAGTGAGTCATCTCGTGGACCGAAAATGGGAGCAAGTGAAACAGTTGGATTGTTTTCATCAGCCGTTCCAAATTTAACATGGATTCATCCTATTATTCCTTCTCCACCGAGGTATAGTACGGAAGACATTCAATTATCCGGTCCGGAAATTGTAGAATGTGTTACAATTCAACTAGCATTAATTCCAATTGTTTATCTACCATTTTATTCAAGTTATTCCAAATTTGGATTTTAAATTGTCGAAGTGTCATCTAAACTACTCCATTTGAAAATAATTGTATTCAGAAAGGTTCAGAATTGCGAGTGAATCGAAAAACGTAAGAATAAAACTTATCAGTACAACGTTGGAGGTATTGATTGGATCTTGTTTGAACTTGAGTCGTAAGTTTTTGGAATTATACATATATGATAGTAATACGAGGGATGATCCAAAGTAATGACATTAAAAGTAAATATCAAAATATTCCATTATAGAGATCCCTGTGACCTTAGCTATGTATATGCCTTATGGTCACCCATCGATCTGCCAACACGATATTTTCGACTTTTTCAAGTTATCTTCAGGGAGGGACTTAGACGGATGTCCTATGGAGGAGCGGAGTCCCCCAATGTTTTCGCCAAGACCCTGTGTATGTCTTTGGAAGACAAACGTTCCCCTAATTTCGTTTTTCTCCATTTTGATGTTATCCTTTCGACAGTTCGTATTCAAATGATTGTACCTCCTGGGAATCGTGGTCTGTTATATGATTTTTAACTTAGTGGGAAACTTAGTGGGATCGGAAATAACCGATGATCATTACTTTTGGATTACCTCTCGTAGATGTGAGTTCGTTAAGTTGTTTTTAAATTCCTTTCCTTAAGGAAGAATATGTATAAGGAGTTGAAGATGAAATATCAAATGTTCAAGAGGTTGATCCGGTCCTCAAGTTTTTTTATTCTACTGTATATATTCTAATAAAAAAAAAATAATTTCCTTCATTAAAGTAGACCTTTGTTTTTTATCTCTGCGACATAAACTTAAATTAACACTGTATTGTCCCTTGCTTCTTTGCCAGTAGCCTGTATCTGACATCAAAAATTGATAAAAGCAAAGAGCACGATACAAATCCTTATTTAGGACTGCCTCTGTCATAATTACTATTTTTGCAAAAAAAATTGAAAAAAAAAACTCTTTTGTTCCTGGTCATCCAGCGATTATCGTACTAATCAGCTAAAATGTTTTTACATATTTAATCACATTTTCTAAACGAATTTATAATTAATTTTTTCTCCTTACAATATACCACTGTGTCGCGCCCTTTGCGATAGAGAACCGTTTTGCTTTTTTGCTTTTACTGGCGTTACTCTTTGCTAAAGTGCGTTTTGTTCGATACTACTTTGCTAATTAATTTTACGCCATAAACAAGAATAACAATATCCATAGACATGTAAATATACTACGAACACTACAATGTGAGTTGTAAAATTCCACGTCTAAAGGCCGAATTAAACGCGTATATCAATCTTAAATCATTGTACAATTTGTTTTCTTAATTAAATAAATGCACGACTATATCCCTTAAATGTGAATGAACCGATGTCGTGCTTTATGGTATTCAGACTTGAAGTTAATAGTTATGATTAATGGTGAGATTCTTCTTTTGGGAAACATTATTGTCGGATATTGTAGGACTGGGTGGGGGCAATATCGACCATGACAAGTAATTGTATTATTAAATTAATTACTTCTATCCTGCATTTGTAATTAGAAATAACTCAGATATATGTACTTGTACATTGATTTATAAATACAACACTCGGTAGCTCTTTCATCATAAACACTCATCTGTAAGTTTCCTGCAAGCGTTTTACCCCTGCAGAAGCCTGAAGCAATCAGCTGTATCAACTTAAATTAAAGCTTACACACGGAACAATACTCGGAAGTGCAGACCATCCGGTCGCAAATACCCCATACTGAATGGTGTAGACCGGATATGTAGCAAAATTACATGAGGCCATATTGAAATGGAATGAATGAAGTGTAATTTTTATCAATGCCTTGGGTACACTCTTGCCTATGGATATACTATCTGTATTTCATGAAACGAAAAGTAAACACATAAAAACCGATTTCGTTCTAGTGGTTTAACTCGTATTTTTCTTCTCCAGACTGCCGTTTGTTCAGGTATTAAATTTCAACAATCAACAAAGATACATGTTCATTCGAAGTACTATACTGTATTTATGGGAACACCAGGAATAGAGAACAATACACCAAGCTGAAGGAAATATACGTCAACATTTATCAAAGCTACCGTTTTAGGTTGCTGCAATATTTAACTTTCTAAATGTTTGTCCTAAGGTGCCATGAGTGAGAGACCATGGTCGAGGGCTGCAAGGATACCGTAGTGAATCATATTTTGCGAAGTCAGAGCGAACCAAGTATAATAAATGGAAGCAATGAATCTATCTTCGTTAATTGGAGCCCTTAAGAAATGAACGCCAACGTATGCTCGTACATTCATTTTTATTTTTTTTTCAATTTTCGGTATATACATACATACAACTTAATTTACATCTCACATAGAAGCATGAAGATTGAAAGCATGTCATTCGAGGTGAGCAGGAAATTGATTGAGGTGCTTCAATGGGGCGTTTTGTTTGGTGATATTGATTTTAGTGGCAACGCAATTAGAGGTTTCGTGGTAGAGTAGGATTCAAAGGAGTTCGCGGTGTATGTACATTTTGCTGTGCTTTCATTGGAGTCTGTAAACGAACAGTAGGTTGTTGTTACGGACAATTGGAAAATGCTCGAGTCACAATAAAGCCAAAAGTTTTGTGGAAACAATTCGTAGCCCAATCAGTGACAAATACCATACTCTGTGTGCCTTTATACTCCGCTTGATTAAATTAGATTCGCTTTAAACAGAAAAGTACCTAGCACTTTCCATGAATTTATATGTACATCTACTGAACAGTGGCTCACAGTCAAAAGACAATTAAACGAAATATGTATGTTCATAGAATGGAATATGAGAGTGCACATTTATGGTATAAACATTTATTATATTTTTATTTAAAAAAAACAGACATTTAATTCACGCTAGCAACAAAGGAACAATGAAAAAAAAGGCGCAAAAACCAAAAAACAAATTCAGTCCCTCAGTGAAAATGTCTCACGATAACTTAAGCTTTTAACAATTGAAAAAAAGAGTATTAAAGGTACTCTAATATTTTGATGGAAGTCCTTTCTGTTTGATGACTGATTTTAAGCCACTCTTTTTGGTTTCGTCGAAAACTTTTTTAAATCGTCTTTGTTGGAAACTTGATGCTTCCGAATTTCAAATTCTAACTTTTAGCATAAATTCTTTATAATATTTAAGTCTGGTATATTAACGCTCCGCCTGCGGGATAAGGGTTTGAATATACCCGCAAAGCTGATGACTCCGTACTACGCACACTCACATCACTATAACAGTACAGCATAACCACACTCAAAACAACATCAAAAATCGTTGACCCACTGTTGTATTAATTAACGCTGGTCTACCTTAAAATATACCGGAGGTAAACTCGGATCGGGTCTCCGGGTGGCAACTATCCAAGAGAGAGATCATTTAAGAAAAAAAATGTACAGAAATTAAGGACCGGGTACTTTCCAGTAAATGTGAATTGATTATGGCACCGTTACAAGAAGTTCGACTTTCAAACATAACAACCGTTAAAGACGGGTATGCTTTTGTTTGTGGCGGTCCGGATATCCACAGTCTTGCAACAGGATTCTTCATCAGCAACAACATTGTACAGGACGTATGTAGTATGTACATACGTCCAGTACATAATATTTTACAGCGGCCGAATGCCAAAATCTGAATTTTCCCGCTACAACTGTGTATTTATAAACACTGTCCTAAGGAAGATAAAGATAAGAATGTAAAGGGCGCGCTTTACTCCTGGTCTTCAACGCGAAAATGGGAAAAGAAGCGATATATGTATAGGCCAACAATAAGAGAACAATATGAGAAGAACGCAACCAAAGTGATCATTTTCTGATAGAGAGAGAGAAGACACCATACCAACGTAATAGATATTAAAGCATACAGACGTTTGGATTGTGGTTCAGATCACATCCAAATTATCGCCATAATTAAATGCCGAATCTAAATTCACAGAAGCGGATTACAATGTACAAACAAATTCAACGTTCAAAAGTTAAAGGACCCTCGTATGCAGCGTCAATATCAATACGACAATAAAACCCGGTTCGCCCTACTAGATGTTTATGGGCGAAACAAGTCAGGCAAATGGGTATGACCAACAATAAAAAGTGTTGTAAATGAGGCAGAGGAAAACAAAGTAGCCCCCAAGGAAAGTCTTGTTTCGACAAAGAATGCGAGGAAAAATTAAAAGTCCGTAAAGTTCGAAGACTTTAAACCATGGAAAACACGAAACGAAGTCAGCAACCTCCTGGCTGATCTAAACGACAATGGCAAAGGAAAAAGTTTGCTAAAATTCACAGTTAAAAACACGAGAGCAATGTATGCAGGGCTAAATGCTGTCCACCAGCTGAAGATTTATAAGCAACGATAATGTGGAGCCTTTTTCGAACAACGAAATGGTTGTAGCCCAATGGAGGAGATATTTCAATTAACTGCTCAATGTATGTACATGGAGAAATTTGGTGTAACCGCCAAACATCGATAAAATAAAGGAAGAAATCCATCGATTTAAGAATAACAAGATAGAAGGGGTCCAATTTTACCATCGGAATTAAAAATGTAGGAGAAAAATAAACAGAGGAGTAACATGGGCTCATCACAAATAATTGGTGACTGAACACAATGCCACAATTACCAAGGAATATCTCTGTTACTAAGTTGTTACAAGATGCTGTAAAAAGTTTTCTTAAAGGGAATGACAACAGTGACACGCTAAGGAAAAATTCGGAAACTACCAGTGTGGCTTCAGGATGAATAGCGCAACAAGGAACTATACAGCCGCTTTTAGAAAAAAATGGGATCTCTACGAAACGGTATACCGGATTTTAAAATGCGTATGACTCTATAGATCGATCGAAAATGTATCATTTCCTTGTAATCGTAGCCTAGGAATCTCGAAAAAGTTGGTCAAACCGATAGATAAGGTATTAGTAAGGGATACAAAAGACAAGTTAAAGTAAGAAATGTCTTATCAAAAAAATTCGAGATATGTGAAGAATTAAAACAAGGAGATGCCTCGTCACCACCTCTTTTTAGTTTGGTGCTAGAGTTCTTAATGAGTTCGCTCCAAGGAATTGAGGATCCCTAAATGGAATCGCATCCGTTCTATCTTAGGCTGACGATCTGGACTTGTTGGGAGATGGTGAGGGAATAGTTAAAAGAATTGTAGATAGTCTAATAATGGCAGGAAAGGAAGTGGGCTTAAACGTAGATAAAGAGAAAACCAAATATAAGATCACTGAAAATTTAAACCTCGCACCTGACTGTTCTCGTTAAACGCTTTGAGAAAGTGGACATATTAATATGTGAAGCAAAAACTTTGTACTCCTTTTTACGAAAATTGCGTGGACGAAGGAGTATAAAATTTCGCATACTTATATTGTAGTTTATATAAAGAAGGAGTGCTGAATGCTAATATTTTTTTTAAATTATGCATAAAAAATACATTAAATCAATAAAAAAACATTACACACACTACCATGTATATGACACACACACGCATATATACACTTTCGTCTATCTATAAATTATATTAAACCTAAGTAGTCAACCACTGTCTATTGTTCTACTCTGAAGTCACTTTAGGTGACAGAACTACATTCATTTCATGTTGTCATAAGGGTAAAATTTGTATTTTTTACTATTGTGGTGGCTATTAAAATCTTTTTCTCTTCTCGATTTCAGTAATTTCATGAAGGTTTTTTTCTACTTTTGGTATGCCTCGACATAGAATATTAACGGTTCGGAGTGAGAGACAAAGAAGAAGGAATCTATATTGGCGGGCACATAATAATAGTTGTGAAAATTCAAATAGTTTACAATACAGAACGAAGAAGTGAATTTGAGAGATACATTTAAATGTGCACGAAATGTCATTCCAAAAGCTTTTCATAGTTATGATTGTGGATTAATGGATTTAGAATGCAGGTTTTGCAATGCGAAACATTTTGAATCTAAAGTCACTTTCGGTGACAGAACTGCATTCACTTCATGTTGTCATAAGGGTAAAGCAATATTACCGCCCTTAAGTCAAAATGAATACTTTAAATCATTGTATGATGGACTTATTTCAAATGAACCTTCAAAAAAAAAGTAAGTCAAAAAATTATTTTGAAAATATTCGCAAATACAATTCATCATTTGCTATGGTTAGCTCAGAAGCTAAAGTTTCCGAGGCAGTTACAAGTGGAGTATATCATTTCAAAATACATGATGTTTTTTAGCACAGATCGGGTCCAACAGACTACTTAGAATCGAACATCAATGCCAGTTATTTTACCATCTTCGTTCAATGGATCCCCAAGAAATATGTATCAGAATTATTTAGATGCAATGTCAATTGTTCAACATTTCGGAAAACCTTCTTTATTTATTACAATGACTTGCAATTCAAGCTGGCCGGAAATAGTTAACAATATTGGTGTAGGTGAAACTGCTAATTTTAGACCTCATATTATTGTGCGTGTATTCAAATCAAAATTGAAAGCATTAAGTGAGGGCCTTATACAAAAAAATATCTTTGGTAAAGTTGAAGCACTCATTTATACAATTGAATTTCAAAAAAGAGGATTGCCTCATGCTCTCATTTTACTCACTTTAAATGAGCAAGATAAAATTGTTAATGCTATCGATATTGATAAAGTTGTATCTGCGGAGATTCCTAACATTCAACCACATCCAACATTACATGAATATGTTGTAAAACACATGATGCATGGTCCATGCGCAGTACTTAATCCTAATTCTGTATGTATGAAAGATGGAAAATGTATAAAAGATTATCCAAAATGATTTAATGAATTCACATGTGAATCGTTAAATGGATATCCATTATACAGAAGGCGTGATAATGGTACGCATGCAAAAGTTCGTGGTAGTTGCCTTGACAATCGGTACGTTGTACCTTACAATCCATATTTACTTGCCATATAAATGTTGAAGTATGTACTACAGTCAAAAGCGTTAAATACATTTATAAATACGTATATAAAGGCTTTGACAGTGCGTCCGTTGAATTAAATTCTGGGAGAAATGAACAAGACCAAAATATAGAAATTAATGAAGTTACAATTTTTTTAATTGGTCGTTATGTTGGATCAGCTGTAGCTATATGGCGCATCTATGACTTACCAATGCATTTTCAGTCACATGTTATCATCAGACTTGATATTCATTTACCGCGACGACAGAATGTTTACTGTCGAGAAGGGCAAGAACGTCAAGTAATTGAAAATGTAAGACACACAAAATTATTAGCATTTTTTGAATTAAATCGATCAGATCCATCAGCACGAGAATATAAGTATATTGAAATTCCTTTGCATTATGTGTGGGATGATTCAAGAAAAAAATGGAAGAAGAGAAGCCGTGGAGGTGATAAAATCATTACACGGATTTATGTAGTGTCACCAAAAGATATCGAACTTTTCCACTTACGATTACTTTTATTACATGTTTTTGGTCCAAAATCATTTGAGGATGTTAGAACATATAATGGAATTATATACACTTCTTTTGTTGAAGCGTGCCATGCTCACGGAGTTGCTTTAAATGATAATGAATGGCGCGAATGTTTAAATGAAATAAAAGAATTACATACACCAAAACAAATGCGAAATTTATTTGGTTACATTTGTGCAATAAATGTGCCAGCCAATGCATTAGCGTTATGGAATGAGTTAAAAGTATATCGTAGTGAAGATTTTCTGAGACTTTACAACGAAGAAGAATCCTTTAATAGAGCTCTATTAGAAATTGATGATATTTTGAATGCTCATAATTTGTCATGTCAGATACTTGGTTTAACAGTTCCCACATACTCGCAGAGAATAGAAGAAGCAAATACGATTGATATAATAGAACAAGAGATGCTGTTTTGTGAGTATTATGAAACTGCAAATATTGAACAGCGTTATCTCGTGAAATTTTGTATCATGATATGATATATCCAATGTTTTTTGTTTAACCGCTCATGCAGGTTCACTCAAACAGCAAATATTCACAAATTAAATTCGCTATTACTGCAAATAGTAGCTATGGTCGTTACATAAATTCATCATCATTGATAATTATAGATGAAGTTTCTATGTGCCCTTTGCAAATGTTAAAAATCATAGACAGATTATTACGGACAATCTTACCAGTTATCCCACATGGATCACGTGGAACTTTAATTGAAAATTGTGTCACAAGTTGGTATGAATTTTTTTATTTTCATAAAATTACGTTTACTCGAAATATGAGAGTCTTACCAAATGAAATAGAATTTGTAGAATTCTTAAACAAAATTGGTAATGATGAAGCCCCACAATTTCCTCAGTTTGGTGAAAATGTTATCGAAATACCTCAACAATTAATAGGAGATAAAAATAATATTATTGACGAGGTATGGAAATATTTCCGAAAATATACTCACAGAAAATATATTGAACTCCGTTATTGTAGCACCTACAAATGATGATTGTACTTTGATTAAAACTGATATACTTAATCACCAGGAACAGCGAACATATCATAGCTATGATAAAATAATTTGTGATAATGACAATGCCATCAATAACTATCCGGTAGAGTTTTTAAATTCTTTGAATATTAGTGGTTTATAACTACATAAGTTAAAGTTAATTGCATCGTTTTGCTGATCAGAAATAAATAAATACAAAGGAGCATTAGTCAATGGAACAAGAATGCGCATCAAATGTATGCATCGAAATGCAATTGATTGCGAAGTTTTAACTGGGACAGCACGCAGTAAGAGAATTTTGATTCAATGTATAAATTTAACATACTCCGGAACTATTTTACCATTTAACCTTCAAAGAACTCAATTTCCTATAATACCTGCATTTGCCATGACAATAAATAAGTCTCAAGGACAAACATTCGAAAAAAATGGAATTTTATTGAATCGGCCAGTTTTTACACATGGGCAGCACATGTACTTATGTATTTTTACACATGTATGTCGCAGCAAGTAGAGTTCGATCATTCGACGGTTTGAGATTTTATATCAAGGACATTCAGAATTTTATGTCAAGGACATTTAGCAAACGATGAAAGAGTTTTTACAAAAAACATCGTTTACAGAGAAGAAGTTTTGTATCATTAATTAAATTATCGAAATATGTATATATGTCAAGTTCAATGGACAGCATTTTTTTATCGCATGGTTTTTTGTTTCAATAAAAAAGATTAAAAAAAAGATATTCGTTATTTTAATCATTTTTTAGATTTTTTTATTTAAATTTCATGTAATTTGTTTGAAAAAAAATAGGCAAATTAACAGTCTAGCCTTGGCAAAATCTTTGACTATAGAAGTATAGTCTTTGACAATAAACCTTAATAATGTTCAAACTTATAAGTTAAATTAATTATGGTCGAAGTTCGACCGTTGGGCGACCACTAGTTAAAATAAATGAATGATTTGTTGATATTTGGGCCAACGTGTTTGTTTTGGCAAATTTTTACTTTATTAACTACTCTTCTCTTTTTGGAATTTTGAATAAAATTTCTTACTGTTTCCCAAGTCGTATTAAAAGTTTTTGAAATTTGCTCTTTCTTTTCACGTTTTTGTAATACTCAATTATTGATTGCTGAACCTCAATTGCAGCATGACGTCGCTAAAACTGAAAAAAAAATTCAAAACTATGTTAAGCAATTGCGTACAACAAATAATATAGTGGATTTGAGATAAATGAAATAATGTAGTTGAAAAAATTGTTAAAAAAACAATTTTTTTGGGAAATAGTGATAGGTTGGCCAATTTGATTGTGAGCCACTGTACCTATATATCACATAAAACTTAATGTAAACATTTTCCTTTTGCTAGTTGGCCTTGCTGTTTTGGTCATCGTGGAGAATTGTCAAAAGAATAAAACATTTCATTTAGCAATCTACGAAATTAGGTCTTTCGACCGCGATGAAATTACACCAGGACTTGTCTTTTCTATATAACAATAAATTAAATTACTTAGAACGGATCTTTGAGGAAGCCGTACTCTTCTGTTATTCTAGTTTTGTAATTTAATTAACGCTTGCTTCTAGATATGTACGGGTATACTGCGAGCGAACAACGTCTTTAATATACCTGATGGTGAATTGAATTTGACATGAATTCGGAAGTACGTGTGATACCCTCTTCTCAACTTAATTTAGTTTTCACCGTCATTTTTCTCACATATCACGAAGATTAAGATTGTCGTGTCACATATTTATTGTTAAAGTTTGATGACTTTGGTGAGATCTTATCTGCTATATTTAGGTATTTCACGTCCCTTTGAAAAAACAAAGAAAAAAACATTGACTTGGGTAGGAGTAAGTTTTTTTGTCTTTGAAATAATGCAACTTTATACATATATATCAATACATTATATATCAATAAGAACTATAGCGGAATTAAAATCCTTTCGAAAGCTATTTCGTTTACAATGCTTACAAGGGCTCGTATAACTCGATAACATATAAGGTATTTTTGGTGGGGGCATTGTGTAAGATTTTATCCTCATCGAGGTTGAAAGCTGATTAATTGTAATTTAAAATCAAACAAAAAAAGAAAAAGTAGCTGAATCGTAAAGGATGTTTATATGTTTTGCCCTTTACGCATACGATAACAAGCATACAAGAGGACTTATGAATGGGAGTTCATCCAGAGATAAAAGCAGTAGGTATCACTTATTCATCATACTTGAATGATCGCATAATCCGAACTGAAGTTAATATTCAATGACAAATGAGGGTTTGATGTTTACTAGTTTCGTGAGGATTGTTTTATTTATGTGTATCAATGAATATATATTCTGATACCAATGTATATGACTGCTATGAAAGAGGATTAAGAGAAAAGAAAATAGTGGCAGTACTAACAGGCATGACGCTTAAATGAGTGTATTGTATGTAAGTGAAAGAAATAATCCGTGTGCATTGAATTATATCCAATATATTATATTGGACATAATACCAGAAGACATTTAGCTACAGTTAAAGACATCAACAGCATATGAGGATAAGGTGAACAATTTTCAACCTGACAATGAAAGACTGCGATTTTCAATCAAAAATTATTTTATTTTTCTACATAATCCCCCCTGACTTCGAAACACTTAGTCCAGCGTTCCCCAACATCAGTATCCCTTCCCGGAGGTGAGAGTCTGGGAGGCTGTGAAAATATACAACTTTTTCAATATTTCAACTTTTTCATATTTTCATATTTCATTCATAATTCACATTTGCACTAACGTGCGTTGATTTTTGAAGTTTTTCTTCTTCGAGCCAAGCCTTCTCTCGCTAATTTTGGCACCAAGTTCATCAAGAGGATTGGAGTAATTCATGAAATAAAATTATTCGTAATTATGCTGCCCTTTACAATGTAATCAGTTAACAGGACAGTTAACACTCGTAGCTTGGACTGCTGTAACGTTTCTGGATCCTTATTAAGGGATCCAAACATTGCTGCTTTTGATCGGCACTCATCTTGCGTAGAGCTATCGCATCCGTAATTCTTTGTGCAAGACATTTCGTACCCTTTCTTCGGATATCTCCATAATCTCAACTATCTCACTTCTTCACTCCCTATCGTCCAACCTTGAACTATGCACTCTTTGTATGGTTCTCGGTATGGTTGCGGCCCTTGGCTGCCTTTCACGTGAATCATCTTCGAGGGATGTGCGATTTAAATTAAGCTGCTCACTTTTTAACTCTCCGTAAACTTTTGTCAACTTCGTATGAATCTCCTTAGGGGTTAATACATCCAAAACGAATAATTTTATGACCGCAAGATACGAGTATTTGGATTGTTTATCTATACGAACAAGAACCACACAAGGCGGCAAGTGCAAAAATTGGTGCAAACAAACTATTTGAGAGGACAAGTTGAAAATTGTCGTAAAAACTAATGGCACGTGCACCCAGGCAGGAAACATTCTTTTTTGCTGATTGGAACATTTCAAACTTTTGATTAGATAAAGAAATTTTAATCTCAAAAGATTTGAGGTTAATTTATCAACGACAATGAGTTGTTAAAAAGTGGCTCTGAACAGAGAAAATTGCGTAAAGAATGACCGCATCTGAGTATTCTTCCTTGGTGTAAAGAAAAACTTTATTCAATAGGGGATAATGGAAGACTTACAAGGAGAAGTAACTTTGTGGTTCGCAGCATTAAATAAATAAAGAAATAACAAAATGATACTAACGTAAAAGCTTGTGCTATGTTTGAAGATGTTTTAAAATCTTATGTTTCAAGTTTTATTCCACTAAAACGTATAAACCATATTGCGCCTCGTTGTATCTGGTTTACAAAAAAATTATCTCTTCTGAAGAATATCTTGTCTATAGAATGCAAAATAAACCGTAACAGTATATGTAGGTTTCTAGGGGCAAGTCTGCAAGTTCTTCTCATACCATGGCTTATAACGGAGATGTAAATAATGATTTAAGGGGATCTATAATATTTTAATATTTTTGTTTTTCAAATCTAATTTTATAAATTAAAATATCGATTATTGGAATAACTTTAGCGACGTTCCTTCTGTAACAGATGTAAAGTCTCTTGTGTTTACGGAAGAGGATATTTTCTTGGAACTATCAGCCCTTGGGTTCAGTGCCATTATTGCTCCTGGTAATTGCCCACCATTGCTTATAAAATCTTGTAGGTGGTGGAGGCAAGGCCTCTATGCATCATTTCTATGTCACGGTGGCGCCAGAAGACCTGTATTATTATGAAAACAACAAAGCTAATTCGAACAAACCCGTGGCCCATTGTTAGGCCAAGATTCCTAAGATTTTTGAAGCAATCATTAAAAAAAGGCTGTACTCGGTTTTACATAACGCAAATCAGTGGTTGACCTTGAAATCCAAATTAAGATTCATTCTACTAAATGCCAATGACTTATTTGACGTAGTAACTGGAGAAAGGCCTCAAACTAAGAATGAAAAGAAATATAAGAAATGGCTTTAAAGGACGTTACAGCTTAAAAATTAATTGCGACATCAGTTGGAGGACAAGTCTTAGTACACTTTATTAACTGTTCCAACGCGAAGAAAATCGTTATATATGTTCGAACACTAAGTTTCAAGAATCTACAGCAGAAATTTTATAGTTTTGAGAAAGATCCGCAGGATGATATTGCCACACATATTAACAAATGATTTTAATGACTATGCCAAAAAAGTTCTCACATTTTTCTGAAAATTGAAAATCTCACATCTCGTTTAGTCATGGAAAAGACACGCATCAAAAGCAATTCGTTTTCTTCATTATCATCTAATGCTTTAAATGCTGAAAGTTCCTTAGTTATTCAAAGAGGAAAAAAATATTTTCGTGAAATTTTATTCAAAAGAAACTGGGAAAATGTATTCGGTATAATCAACTAGGCCATCGGAAGACTGTCAAAACAAGAAACTTCAACGAGTTAATTTTGCAAATTACATAGGTTTTGGTGATGCTCTTATCTGCGACTCAGTGTGTCTTAATGAAAGAGGTTGGTGAAACTTATTAAAGCTTTTTGATGCAGATGCAAGTCAGCATAGCAAGTTTGAGAACGTTTGGTAGTGAAGTGTTTGTACACATATCAAAGGAGAAGAAGAAGAAGTGGCATAAGAAGAGCTGGCAGTGTTCTCGTTGGATACCCCGACGATATGAAAGGCTTTCGTATTTGGCACAGAGCGCCGAACAAAATAGAAGTCTGAAGAGATGGTATGTTCAAGGAGCAATCGCATGTTTAATTAGAAGAAAATTCAATACCATCAGAAAAAGGAGCGGCAGAAAGTCAATCAATGGAACAAGTAGTAAACATACAGAGGCAAGATGACATAAAAGGTAGTTTCCAGTAAGAGGAAGAAAGTGAACAGACATCGGATTATTCAAATAATAATGTATTAGCCGCCATCAACAGGCGACTCCGTAATCATACACAAGTTACAGGATAAACTACGAGTCATTTTGCATGTGCATTAGAAGAAGACGCCTTTGTTGCTCAACCGAATAAACCACTAACATACGAAGAAACTTCGAGGTGAAATGAAACAGGAAAGTGGCAGCTATGTCAATGAATGTAGAAATCCGTTTACATCAGGAGAACTATACATGGAACCTAGTGGAATCACGGCACAATATGTAGACAGATAACTGGCTATAAATGGAAATGTTAAATCAAACTCGCTCTAGAGAATGAATGAATGGTTTAAACGAGCAAAAGGGATTGGATTATGAGGAAACATTTAGCCCGTTTCGTGATATGCTTGTTCGATACGAGCTTATGTGGCCCGTTTTAAGGCCTCTCGATGTTTGAATAACCGCCTATGATGGAGTTATTGCTGTACTCGTAAGTATGATGGTATGTGATTACATATTATGCAACTCTTTATCATTATCAACGCCAGGCTAGACGTTTTCATTTTTGATAATCGATGGCTTAAGACTTTTCGATTCAGTGATGCAATGGGCAGTATAATGTTTTTCATGCTTGCAACCAGGGTGGACATAGCTTATTTTATTGTTATATGCAGACATTTAGACCGACCAGCAAACCAACCAGGCTGCGTCTATCTATTCAATATATTATTATATACAATCTAATTACTCATTTGTTCCCAAATCTGCTTTTGAACTAATTTATTTTTGTTAGGAGTTAACATTTTTAAAATATTCGCCTTCCTCACAACGGTACCTTCGTTTAGTATTTTTTTTTTTATTTTTTGGGTGCTAGGAGTTTATATTTTATGAATTTATTGCATATCGTCTTTAAGATTTAAAAAAAGGTCTAGTATCGAAAACTGTTCTTAGATTGTAACATAATTTATGGACCCTATTGAATTAGTATGGCTTAGAATGTACGAATGTCTAGTATGTCAATGAGCGATAAAAGAATTTTTTTATTTACACGACCTTCATCATATTAATACCCATTTAACGTCCATTGTGACGCAAAAAAACTAAATTGAATATCACAACAACGCTATTGACTGTTATCATCGGCGACTACCGTTTTTGTGAATACTCCTAATCTTCAATATATATCACACCCAATCAATTTTAGGGAGAGCAATGGATGAATGAATAAGCTTTTCATAAAGATTACCGGAGCCAGATTTGACGGCCTTTCGTTGAAAATCCTTTTCTATATATGTACATATATCCAATCAATGGTCGAAAAAAATGTTTCCTCCTGATGGTAGTGGGTAAGTATAATAGTTTTTTTGTGATTTGGGATATTTCACTTCGAAACAATAATTATTTATTTAATTCCAAAATATTTTTCTGAATATATTATATGTGTGTTATCGCACAATTTACAATAGTCGTGGTACAGAGATACATACATATGATGTAGAATAACATATCTTTCAACTGAATAATTTTTATAATAGCCGTGATTTTATACTATGTATTATTTTTAATAAAATTCGAAACAACAATTATGCGTTAATCAAAGAAGTACAAAAATAAAACTCATTGGATTTATTGTATACAAGTCATACTCGTAGTCATAAATATTTCTAATTGCTTTCCAACTTTAGTTTAGTAAATCCATTCAAGAGCAAATAGAATTTCTCTTTGTATATTTATTTCTATAAATATTTGCTAAGGTAGGTTATTTTAATTTCACTATACGCTGTATAAAATCATTTAATGGGCCAGCACATAAGAGAGTATTTCTACCAGCAGAAAACTGAGGTAGTACAGGGCAGAAAACTAACACATGCACAACCCTTTATTTTTCGAGTCTGCACGTTTTTTGCCTGGTATAGCGCTTCAGTCGTAATTCATTACTAACACAATGCGATATACATTATACATCCAATAGCTTCACGAAACGGAGACTTACTCACTGTGTCAGAAGACTCGACATGCATTGCCCTCGGTGATCCTGCCGGCGTGCACACTGGATTGCAATTACATTTTGTTGAAAACGCCGAAAGGCATAGTCTTAAATTTTTCCGTTTGCCTTAGACTGTCCGGATAGGCATAGTAAGTTATTTTAAGTAAGTTGTTATTTCAGCTAGTTTTAAGCATTTTTTTCCTAGGGTAAGTTTGTTCTTAACAAATATATTGTAAATAAAAATTAAAAAAAAAACATAAATTAGTTTAAATGAATGAAACTGTGAATTTTATGTTCTGTTTGAAGACCCAAATAATATTCTGGATCACACAGCCATGCCTGCTAGCTGATTAGACGAGGAGTTTCTCTGCTTGCTTCATAAAGTTAAGAATGATTCTCTCAGGAGTCATAATTTCTCTGATGGCACGCTTCCTAAGTTGGAAGAGTATATTCACATAGTATGTCCTCAAGACTGAGTCGACTTTTCTATGTTCAAATGTCGAATTTTCCCTTTACCATGATCAAAAATTGAAAAACTATTGATCCACTTTATTAATTTCATCCATTTTGGTTAATGTGGGATTCACTGTTTTATATGTACGTAAGTATTATCAAGATTGGCAAATGGAATAAGATAGATCTACAGGGATGTATTTTAACGGAAAGTAAAAGGAATTTAAGGAAACCAAATATTAAAGAAGCCTGTAATTTTGAGTTTTTTTTTGGGATTTGATTTTTATTGCATTTTGAATTATTGTTTTTAGAAACGAAATCCCACAAAATGATCTCTAAATATACACAAATGAGTTAATAGAAAATATTAATTTTTTTTATTATCTTCACACAAAATATTAACATATTACATATTACATAAACATATTACTTAAACTTATAATTATGATATAAATGAAGTTTGTGAAGATCGTAATGGATCATTGACTTAATAAAAAAATATATACGAGTGTTTCCTTGAGATTTTTGAGAAAAACTTCAACGAAACGCAGCTTTGCCCTTGTTTGCACTAGTAAGCATTATAAATTAATGAGGGTATCAACATTTTTTTACGCTTTAAGCATGGCTTCGCGCAAATGTGTTAACTCTCGTGAACGTTTTTGTTACATTTGTGGTACGTATTTGGTATAGAAACAGCAAAACATCATAACCGAGCTTGTGAAAAACGTATGCTTACGAACTATATATCGTTGCTATTATTGGTAACTTTGAAAGGATTCAACGCAAAAACAAATAATGGGTTGTTTTTCCAAACATTCAATCAGTGCCTTATCCTGGGCTAAGAGAATAGAAAGAAGAACAGCCTTTGCTTCCGTTTTCTTCTGCTATTATGTACACTAGTCATATGTCATCGGAAAGTTGTAGTCTAAAAGACCAGGACCGCAAGTCTAGACCCGGTTCGTGATTACAAGAGAAATATTGACTTTTTCCCGGAGTTTCATTCCGCTGGTATCGTAATAGATACAAGGTATTTTCACAATTTTTGCAAAGACATTCCTGGATTAGTGAAGATGTTCGGCATAGATACCATGTTAAAAACTGGAGACTTCACCGATTTGTTGAAAAGCAGTTTTACTTCATTTTGGGAGAAAATACTCTTCTTACCGACTCTGTACATAAGGAGTGTTACGAAAATTTGATTATCATTTTGACTAAAATTAATGAAGGGCTTAGATGGATTGTGTGTGAAGATTCAAAATACTCCACGTTTTTTATGTGAATGAGAAAGCAAGAATAGAGCAGAACATTATACACGACAGTGAGTCAAGGCAGTGAAAATTCATAAGAAAATAATTAAGAGCTCATACTTTAAATAATGACTGTAATTTTTATACGAAATAAAGAATATCTATCTATCTATCTATCTATCTATGACTGTAGGTTTAATTAGTTAAAAATTACTTAAGTGAATAATTAAAAATAGAATATATACGTATATATTGAAAAACAAAGCAATAGTCGATACGAGCAAATAAATAGTCTTGCGTTGTCTATTTTCAAGGTTCCAAACTTGGTCCAATATTATTCATTATTTTCACCAATGATCTTCTGCGTGTGTTTAAATTATCGACTGCATTTGCCTACGGAGACGACATTGCCATCGTAGTCAGACACCAAAATTTACAAACAGCAGGAGTTCGATAAATTGTCAAAATGGTGCCACGATTATAACCTAGTAATTAATTCGGAAAAGACAAAATATTCGAACACCACATCAAACAACAGCTGTAATTAATATGTTCCATCAAAACGAAAGCTGCCCAACCACAGGGAGAAGCCCAGCAATTACTAAGTCGGTAGATCGGTTAAATACCTGGGAATAATCATATATGAACATTTTACATTGCGGGAACAAATTCAACGTCTGCGGTTACAACTAAAAAAAATCTGCGCAAAAATCCTCTTCTTCTAGTCCTCCTCGTGGGCGCCCGGTTGAAATGACCAATTATCGGTCAGTGTCAGCTAAGGTCTTACTCGTATGCATCACTCATGCACAGTGGACCATTAAGAAAGAGGTAACAACAGATACCTAACTTCCTGGTGGTGTGAGCGAAAGAACCATGTCGAGGGATGGAGGGCCGTGGGTTAAACCAGCCCTAACAAGCTCCTTTGAGTGCTTTGGCAACGCCCATAATATACATCCCTTACCAGTAGAACCGGCAATGCTGTGGTGGACCTTTTTTGCACTGTCTTACTCGTGGGATCAAGATAAAGACCAATAAAAATAAACAAAAACCCTCTAAATACTCAGAAGACTGAGAACAAAAAAACTTACCAGGCAACGACATCGGCCCCAAGGAAGCACATAAGAGCCAGCACGACGGCCTATGTGCTGATTTTCAAGACCATATCCGACCCGAAAAAAGGGTAAATACATACAATTGGAATGAGAAGAACGCAGCCTCGTACCACTGGGCGTCAGAAACAATAGAAGAGCGGAAGAGTCGACCTAGAAAGGGACCTTCCACATCTGCTACCACAGCTAAAAGAAAACAACAAAAGGCATCGACCTCACAATGAAACCCCAACCACCTCAAAGAGGCATAGGAGCACCGCTATGGCGCGCACTCTCAATGAGGTGGTGAGGGATTATCTAGCTGTAGTGATAGTAGATCGGAGCCATGAGGAGGACCACCAACCTCAACCTTCTCTCCATATGCAAAAATAGCACGGAAAAGAAACTTAATGGGTTCACCGATGGGGGTATTAAAAACTTATTGCCTGCGACGACGACAGCGTTGCAACCTTTCTAAGGGCCACTGCGGCCGCGGCGGACAATTTGTGGGAAGGTGCCAAGCCGGAGGTTGTGAACAAGGACGAGATCCCGCTCAAGTGAAGGGCCCACGCCCGCGGAACCTGGAACCTAGCGACCCACAAATTATTTTTCTTCTGTTGCAGAGGCAAAATCCCGATCTTCCGACTACCAACTGTAAGGTCATTAAAACGGAGGTTGAAAAGGACTCGGACAGGACAGTTACCATGTTGCTGAACAGAGACTCCCTCCCTCCATTAAAAGCGAAGGAAGTCAAAGTTCGATATGGCCTTAAAACCATTAGGTTGAAAGTATACGAACAGGACGAGAGGCAGGCAATAGCCACGATTTCCACCACCTCAGCCTCCTTCAGAACTCCGATATTCCATCTTTTGACTCAGAGGCTTTGGATGCTACTGTGACAGAGGCATCTGGTTTAAGCGATAGTTCCAATTTTACGTGTAACCCAGATAAACCTTCACCACAGTAAGGTTATTTCGCCAACCTTATTCTCCACTTTGCAGAAAGTGGAGATGAGATATCCAGAAGCCATGGATTAACAACATTCGCATTGACGGATTAAGGACAAAGCAAAACAAACTGCTGCTCGCTAGCTGCGAAGATACCCTTAGAATCTGCATTTTAACTAAATTCCATAATAGTATATTTCTTTTAAGTCTTCCGTGCAGGGACGGGTTAAGAATATCCCTGCAGCGATACCTCTCGCTTGTCGTAAAAGGCGACTAAAACAAAGGTAAACAAAAATCACATCTAGGCAATTTAGAAAACACCAAGGTGAGCCTAGGGACACATATACCACCATTAAACTGCCCCACAAGTGTACATGCAAATCAGTGGCTTGACACGACTGGAGATCACCGGTGTTGTAAGAGTAAGATCAAACAAAAAAAATCTGGAGCATGCCCGTGTCACAAAAAAAAAAAAAAAAAAGGCAGGCCGAAAAAGAATTGGTGCCAAAAAATGCAAAAACACCAACATTTGATTGGCCTCAGCGATGAAGTAATCCCAAACCGGGAAGCCTGCCGCTACTTTCTGAGGTCAAACCGGCGGACCCCACAAGCGGACCAGTAGGAATGCAGTTAAGTGGGAAGGTTATGGTCCTACACTTCTGACCATAACAACGCCGGAAAAAGGAAAAGAAGAAGAAGAAGAAGAAGTATATTTCTTTTAAGTAATTACAGCATCTGTGGCCTCACTACTCCCAGAGTAGAAGTCTCCCGTGGGGAAGGCTTATGGATCTCCGTAGTATACCTGGCCTACGACGACATCGGGCCCTTACCATCCACAACAATCAGAAGGATGGTCAGTGAGACAGAACGGACAGTCTTGATAGGATGTGACGCGAACGCCTATCACACTGTTTGGGGCAGTAGCGGCATCAACAAAAGAGGGGAGGTATTACTAACTTATATTATCGAAACAGACCTTGTTATTAAACAAGAAATAGGCAGGAAGTTTTGGATATAACCTTGGTATCCAATTCTTCCAATATCTAAACAATATCTAAACTAAAACATCCTTTAGGAACTCTAAACGGTCAATGGGGATAAATATGAGGCTAACTTTAAAGGTGCCCTTGACCCCGCTCAATTAAGTATCTAACCTCAAATCGCATGCAGACATTGAACCTCTTGCGACTAAAGTTACAGGAGCTATGAAGAGATCCCTTCTAAAGTCTTGCCCAAGTAGAAGATCAACAAAAGAAACCAAGGTCTGCAGATCTTGGTACCCTTAGAAAGGAAAGCGGTCGGCTTTTCAACCAAGCAACAAAACTAAACAGAACGGAGGACTAGAACTGCTACAAGAACAGCCTCAGATTATATCTCGAACCATGGCTTTTGGTATTAGTCGCATCCAGTTTAGATTGGGGCTATATACCAAAAGCAGGTAAACCCAACTGCAAAAGGCTACAGACCTATCAGTCTCTCCTCATTTCTTCTTAAGACGATAGAAAGACTGGTGGACCTGTACATTCGCGAAAACCTACAAGAAAGCATCCCTTCGAAATCGCAACATGCTTATGTTGCGCATACTCTGCACAAGGCGGAGTATTATCGCCGCAAAGGGTGCTGGTTGTAAACGAAATACTCCTATCCCTGGAGGACAGCGGGTGCAAAGTCATTGCATATGCAGACGATATTACACTAGCAATTAGCGGTAAACAACTCCCAACAATCAGGGACTAAATGGAAACATTCCTAGGCAAACTGGCCAATTGGGCAGATAACTGCGGACTTGGAATAAATCCCTCCAAAACGGAGGGAGCCTAGTCCTAGTCTAAACATTCCTAGGCAAACTGGCCAATTGGGCAGATAACTGCGGACTTGGAATAAATCCCTCCAAAACGGAGGGAGCCTAGTCCTAGTCTAGTCTTATTCGCAACACAAATGACTCCACCAAAACTCAATGGGACTTACCTTAGATTCGCAGAAAACGCCAAATACCTTGGCGTGATGCTCGACAGGAAGTTCAACTGGAAATTGAATGCAGAAGAACGCATCAAGAAAGCAACAACTGCGCTATACACCTGCAAAAAGGCCTTGGGCACAAGATGGGGTATCAAACCCAATATTACCCACTGGCTGTATACTGCGGTTGTTAGACCTATATTAATGTATGGATGCCTTGTCTGGGGGCCGGTGCTGTGCAGGTCTAACTGTTGCAAACTCCTAAGCAGAGTTCAAAGGATGGCGTGCATCGCGATAACAGGGGCACTGCCAACAACCACCACTGCAGCCCTCGAGACGATGCTTCACCTACTCTCCTTGGATCTCTTTGGCAAGGAAAAGCAAAGAAATCGGCGCTGCGACTTAAGGAATCCGCTCACTGGAAGTTCGCAAAAGTAATGATCTAAGTGAAGTGACGGACTACTTAATCCCGTCCCTTGACTTCAAGATTCTCTATAAAACAACAATTCCCCACCGACGACAATGAGAGGGGAATGAATTTCCAAAAAGGCACTGCACTGGAAATATACACAGACGGGTCTATGGCAGGCAATGGTGTGGGCGCCGGTGTCTATGCATTACACCCTAAAAATCAGCCAATCCTTTAAACTGCCGAACCAATGCAGCATATTCAAAGCTGTATTAATGGCAATTCGTGAGGCCGCAGACTGACTGTCTGTCTCCACGTCTCCAAATGAGACATCGAGCAGATGCACTGTAACTTTGCGATATACCAGGTTACTGTGAAGCGGACGAACTAGCAAAAATAGGCACCACACTGGAGCTCTCAACTGTTAAAGGGGGAATCCACCCACAAATGGAAACGCAAAAATATAAAATCTCGAAAAATGCACTGCAATAGGCAAATGAGAGATGGCGGGACCTTGAAACATGCAACTATGCGAGACAAACCTGACCCAGGTATTGTCAACGTAAAACCACAAGCCTGCTAAAAATACGCAGGCAGAATAAAAGCAGCCTAATCGGAGTCCTAACAGGATATAGCGCCTCAGGGAAACATGCATCAAGATTAGGACTGCCGTACAACGATACTGCAGTAGGTGTCATGATGAGGAAGAGGAAGTATCTCCATCCCATCTTCTATGTAATTGCCCTGCTCTAGCCGCCTCAAGAAGATGATTTCTGGGAGAATATTTCCTCAATGAACTGACGGATCTATCCGAAACGGAGATCTACAAAATATTGAATTTTATTAAGCACTCAAAATGGTTCCAAGAGTAACGATGACCAAGCCTACTCAAGTGGTAGGGAGGGAAGATGTCCAAAGGCAGGTTTACTTTTCATTGGTTAAATCCTGAATTAGATACAGCATTCTAGCTTGGGGAAATGCGTCTAAAACTCATCCAGATAAGATCCATAGTCCCCAATGACGTCTTATTAAAATTATATAAAATAATGACACTCGATTGCAGTTTTTTGATATACAGGCCATTCAAGATGTTCTGGAATACTACGAGGACACACATTTTCAATAACTTATATTATACATCACACTCAAAATACCATAAGACGAGCGCAACAGCTACTCGAATTATCTGAAATATTTAACAATTATGGAAAACGCAACTATCTTATACTATCTTAACAATAATTAATTTAATTTTAAAAAACCTGATAAAGATATTAAATTGCACTTAGTTAGTTAGTTAGTTTTTAATTCATTTTTATTCATAACTTCTTAGATCTATCTTACCCTAGACAAAAATGCTTAAAAACTAGCTTAACTATCTTAACAATCTAGATATCTTACTGGCCCTAGGCGGACACTCTAAAATAGACGTAACAACTTAAATCTATGTCTTTCGACGACTATATCAACTTACCACTAACATTACTATATCTAGCTTAAGCTAAGAAAAATGTTTTTTTTTATTAAAAACTTAGCATATGATCATTTGTATTATATATAAAACTTAAGCCTACCTTAATGTAACTAAACCTAACTTATTCTACCTTAACAAAAATATATATATATAAATTATATACATAATATATATTTAATATATATATCTTTTTTTTTTTTTTTTTTTTTTTTTTTTTTTTTTTTTTTTTTTTTTTTTTTTAACGTATATATACCTACTACCTACCCTACCCTACCTTACCCTACCCTAGCCTATGTAAGCCTGCCATTGGTGTTAGGCAGGCGATGCCTTGAAGAGACTGAAGCTCTCAAAGTGTCCACTGACGTAGCTCTCTCCAGCCACCAAAAGCGTTGATGCTGTCGGACTACGTCTCCTCGATCCCGGCGTGAGACCGATCTACAGAACCTGAGGCGCTCGGGCTCACGGAGCGCGACATCGGGTTCGTAGAGGAATCGCCGTTCCACGGAATTGCGACCCACGTGGAAGATTAGCGGTACCGCCAATCTATCCTGGATCAACCCACGTCTATCTAAATAGAGGAATGCTTCTGGCGGCACAAAGCCATTAAGGCGCACTCTCTCGTGATATAAATCGTTGGGGTAGTAAGCCCCGAAGATCAGGCTATTGACCGAAGTCATTGCTCTCGCAACGTGGCTTCGAATCAGTTTGATCAAAAAATTATCTATCCGTACAATCCTGGCCCTATTGTATAGGACCTCGTTCGGGTAAAAATATTAAATTGCACTTTTTGAACTTAAATGCCAACCTTACAAAATAGATAAAACTTAAATATATTTTAAATTCTTTTAAAACTCCACTTAATATGATCAATCAAAGTTTTTGTTTACATTGATCATGAAAGAAGTACGTAAATGTGAGAATAAAATCACCTGCAGATAAGCCTTAAGCTTCGCAGGTAACCTAATTATTTGTAATTATTTTGTTACTATTCCTTTAATTATTAAAATGAAAAAAAATTAACAAAAATAAAATAAAAGATATTTTAGAGCCAGGAAGTACAAATATATAATAGATCGACAGGATTTAGTTTAACTTGATAAAAAAACTGCCACCGTTGCACATAAAGCTTGGTCTTATTAGGCAATTTGGAAAGGCCTTAGATAAACAAGGCAACCCATCCAAGTATATACAAAGAGAATTTCTTGACGCTAAACTGAAGGATAGAATTTTTGTTTGATCCAATATACGAAAACTAATGAAGGATGAAAACTGACTCTTACAGAATTGTCAGCAAAAGTATCGTTGGAAGGAATTGTTAGAAAATTTTTAGGAAATCATAAAAGTCAAGATTACGGAAATATTACAAATAACATGCTCAAAAATATCGAAAGATTAGGTTGCCTCAAGAGTTTCAAAATCCACTCAAATTCGGGTTACTTCCCTGAAGATTTAAAAGCAGTTAGTGAAGAACAAGGCGAAAGATTTCACCAAGAAAATGGAGCGAAGGTGCCTAGAGAAGTGGAATTCTGCTTGATCCTAAAGGTAACAAAAAAAAAAAGCTTAACAGACAATAATGATTTGGTTAATAAAAATGATACCAACTCTTTCAGTTACCTCTTAATTTATAATTGTTCTTTTTTTCTTGAAAACCCTAACGTTTATTGTTCATTCTTTTTATGAATATGTATTGTGAAAAATTCTGATGTGAGAGGAACAAACCGACCTCAAGTTTCGTCATTAAGAGATACCAAAATCCAATAAAAGAGCTTTGATATAAAAAAAGGAAAAGAAATCGAATTTGTAGGACTGTGTTATTAATCCCAGAACAAAGCGAAAGATTTCACCAAGAAAATGGAGCGAAGGTGCCTAGAGAAGTGGAATACTGCTTGATCCTAAAGGTAACAAAAAAATAAATGCGCAACAGACAATAATGATTTGGTTAATAAAAATGATACCAACTGTTTCATTTATCTCTTAACCACTAATTGTTCTTTTTTTCTTGAAAACCCTAACGTTTATTGTTCATTCTTTTTATGAATATGTATTGTGAAAAGTTCTGATGTGAGAGGAACAAACCGACCTCAGGTTTCGTCATTAAGAGATACCAAAACCCAATAAAAGAGCTTTGATATAAAAAAAGGAAAAGAAATCGAATTTGTAGGACTGTGTTATTAGTCCCTCGCGACAAATGTCATGTGGTGGCCAGCACCTGATACAGATCCAATCGTCAGGTGTAACCAAGTTGTCGTTGTTTACAAAACAATTAGATACCAGCACATCACAATCATCTGTTTGTGCAAAATTAACTGCTGGTCTTTTCCTCATGGGACAGTTTCGCTTCTAACGTCCATTCTCTTTACATAAAAAAACACTTGCGCTTTCTGTCATTATTTTTGCTAGCATTTCTCTTCTTATCATACTCCCTATTAGGCTGTTTTTTCGCTGTTTATTCTTGCGAGTCCCGAACAGATGGCGTCGGCATAGTATGTTCGTTGATTGTGCTGAGTCGACTTTCTTCCATTATTTATCTGGATGTAAGATTTCCTAACGTTTTCTCCTCTAATGACGTGGACTCCCAAATACTGAAAAAATGATTTTATCTCAGTGGCAGAATCATCAACATCATAGTCATTACCATACTGGGCTAAATTGGAAATATAGCATGTGTAGCTATGTCATCTTATCGACTCCTTCTGAATGAATAAAATTTTTGCTACTTAAACTCTTGTTCATAAACTGATGCAAGTTAACCGAAATTTACTTTGTTAAGAATATGACGAAGCGGCGGTTGCCTGATGTTTCTTTCGGTCTCTTGAGATCCATGTAGCATATCTGTTTCACTTTCATTCTGATTCCCCTTCAAACCGGCTGTAATTCGTCTCCGGCTACTACGTCAAAAGGTTGCTGGCGCTGTGTACGATCCTGACCTGGAACTTCCAGCTACTCCACAGATCGTTAAACACCAACTTTTTAATGTTGAATATTACTTTCTTACAAAATAGTTCACCAAAGAGATTATTTAATCTGCAACAATGCAGTTCTATAAAAAAATGGTGGTTATCCAAAATAATGATAATTAAAATGATTTACAAAATGAATTACAGTTAAAATAGTGATTTATTTTTTAAGACGATTTTTGCTAAGCCCAGTATTCCCTACAATTTCTTGCCTCGGATATGTCCCTTGAGCCGACGAAAGAGGTAGAAGTCAAGAAGCTCAATCTGGTATGTAGGGCGAGTGTTCGAGCAGTTTCCACTCCTTAAATAGCAGCCGGTGCGTTGTCTTATTTAAACAGCACTCCAGTTGCCGCGTCTTTTTTCTTTAATGACCTCCTCCAATCTTCTTATTTGGTCTACGTAGTATGATCCCGAAGTAGTGGTTCCCCATCCCAATATTCCACCATATTAATATTTTCAGCGTCTCAAAAACGGAAACTTGAGATTTTTAACTTCCTCGGCGCCCGTCAGGTAGCTCACTTCCAAGTCATCGATTGTTGTTTGGTTTCAGGATCAAAACGTCTTGTCTATGCTCAAAAAACGTGACAAAAACATTTGGAACTTCGCAAGATTCACCCTCGAAATTGATTTTGACGAAATTGATTTGCTACAATTCTTAACCCCCAACGCAAAAAGAGGGGTGTTATATGTTTGACGTGTCAGTTTGTCTGTTTGTCAGTGTGTCTGTCTGTGGCATCGTAGCTTCTGAACGAATGGATCGATTTTGATGATTTTTTTTTTGTTTGAAAGCTACCGTGATCGAGATGGTTCTTAGCTACAATTTATGAAGATCTGTTCAGACGTTTCAAGTTTATTACCACTTTTTGTTAGCTGTGGTAGGGATCTTAGTGGGTTGGGTAGTTCAGGACATGTATAGTTCCAGGAACTATGTCCTCAGTCGGAAACATTTCCGATCGTTCCTCAAACTGAACGATACAAACAATAATGTCCGCAATCGTGTTTCGTGAACGAATTAGGTATGAAGGATCGGATATGGATCTCTCTTTCATACTAATAGTTCCGATAGTTCCGACAGTTCCGATGTAGTTCCGAGGAGATAGTTCCAGGAACTAGTGCCCGGAACATGACAGAGAACATTCCGGGAACTAGTTCCGACTGGGAAAGGAAACGTTCCATGTTCGTTCCGGGGTTGGAACTATTTTGCGCAACTCTAGATCCTAGACACAATGGGTACTTACATTACTTTCAAACATATCTGCGACCTAACATTTTAAAACACCCATGTATGCTGGTACTACTGAGCTGGTACTCTGATGATGGAACTCGAAGGTAGGAGACGGTTGCCTATTAGTAAATCTATTAAGTATGGGCTCATTACATTCGTCTTAACTAGTTCTGTTTATAGCTAAGGTGCTGTACTTGCTTTAAAAACAATGAGTTTATTCCGGAATCGGGATATTAATAACAAAAATAGCTTTATTATAAAAAAATAGACACAGTTCCGTCGTAGATTAAATTTTTGACACACATGTGTAATATAACGGGAATAAGTCATGCTGAATCTGGTAAATTATATGTATGCGGTAAAGTGTTACGAAGAATTTAATTTAAGTAGTTACTTGTACCTATCTGAATTAGGGCGAGTAATTTAAAAAGAATGAAATAAAAATAAAATTAAAATTTTTAAGTAATTTTAATTAAGAAAAAAAAACCCCAAAAAGTAAAAAAATAACTTTTTTTCTCTCGGCCTTTTGACTTCAATAAAAGAACCTATTAATATTTTTAAGATGATGTCGTCGCGTCGGGGAATCCGCTAAGTAAATAAAATAAAAAAATATAAATAAAAAGAATATTGAGAATGATAAAGTATGGATTATACAAAGACCTACCCTTTGTAAACAACGTAAGTAAGTACCGAAACAACCATATCCAATCTTTTAATTAGTGTTCTGTGTTAATAATTTAATCTGAAAAATTCGTGAACGCCTCATACAGAAGTGGTACAATATCGAAACACTGTAGGAACTTAGTAGACCTAGTCAAATAGATTGATGTACAAAACTATTATAAGTTCATACGTACAATTTGAAGCTATAAGTTTTTTTGTTTTTTTCATTACACCTATGTAGATATAACTCACTTAGCGGTTCCCCGTCGCGGCGACGTCATCTTAAAAATATTAATAGGTTCTTTTATTGAAGTCAAAAGGCCGAGAGAAAAAAAATATTTTTTTTACTTTTTGGAGTTTTTTTTTATGTCGGGGGTTACCTACTTAAAATTTTTAATTTTATTTTTTATTGTGATTGTGTGAAGAAAATTCTGCGACATGCCTTTCTGATATAGATTTTTAAGAAAGCCGTCTTTGGTATCAATTTTCCTTACTAAAAATTAAAACATTCATTGAAATAAATCATTGAAAGAATGTGTTTGCTTTTTATTGGGCAAGAAAGAGCGGTATTCCGAATATTCCTGGCAGTTTTTTGTTTACTAAAGAAATTTCAATCGACATAAGATTGTTTTAGTTTTTAAGTTCCCTATTTGATGGAGTAACACTCTCAATCTTAATAAATTCGCGTGCAATACTTTGTCCATTCCTTTATATCGCTAATAATCAATTAAGTGGAGGACTCACCCACCCTGTTTTTAATGAACACTATTGGTAATTTAATTTAAGCTACCAGTAGTTAGTTGTTAAAGCGATTGCAAATCATCCCATAGCTTAGTTCCCGCCTTTCATATTATACGTACATTGTAATCCAATCTATCCAATAAAAAGAAATTAAAAAGCAATTAAATATAAAGCTCCCGCTCTTAAAGATACCCAACAGCTTAAATAGATTAATGGCATAATTTCATTACATTTCCAAAGACACAAAGATACTTAAGCGGTCTATTCACTTTATCCGGAAGGTCGTTTAAGGTTTGCTTTTCTTATTCGTTCGTTTATCTCGTAAATCAATTTATAGTATATCGGCATTGTAAAGTCATTTTCTGCATGACTGATGACATATTTAAAAATTTATTGAACCTTGGATAGTATTCCGGGATCTGATATGCGGGCGTCAAATTTACATGAACTGCTTAAAGCTATGGCCTGTAAACTAAATTAATCTTTTTTTATTATTAAATTTACGAAAAAGGGAAAATGGAACGAAGAAGACACCTCAATTAATCACTTTGGATAAATGTGAAAATATTTTACGCTGACTCTTTCGTCCTTCGTAAATTACATCGTAGAAATAACATAGTCTGAAGTAATTAAATAATATACATATGTATGTATAACAAAAACTCCCTCATCTTACCAGTATATGTATGTAGAAATGCGGTTTATTTCATTTGATGGCGAATGGCGAAGCGTAAAATCTTCCCCAAATCTAACTATGGTATATGGTAAGTTTTATATGCTGAAATGCTCTAGATAAACTTGAGCTGCACTGTTGGATATATGGTTTACAAATTGCTGGCATTTGTTGCATTAAATTTTTATTTTTGGCTCTCTTGAAAGTAATTGTAATGTTTTGGGAGCTTGTAATGATCTCGGGATCTTAGGGAGCGCCGTGGCGCAGTGGGTAGTGTGTCGGCCGCTGACGCAAGATGAGCGAGTTCGGATCCCGATAACACCAACGCCATCGAATGATTATTTCGCGGCGTCCCTCCTCGGCGGGGTACTGGCAAAACCCCCCGTTGTATACTAGCCATGAAAAAGCTTCTCGGCTCTCGCCGTTCGGAATCGGCATTAAGCTTTAGGTTCCGTTCACTTATGTATGTGAAAAAACAAATCGCACACAACATAAGTGAGTAAAAAGAAGCTTGGCTCTGGCTCCACATGAGCTCCAACGCCATCTAAGGTGTCTGTCTGGCAGTACAATGGACCAGTATTTGTGTCTGAGTGCTTCCACAGATAGCAGAAACCTCCAACAAAAAAAAAAAAAAAAAAAAAAAAAAAATGATCTCGAGTGTGTTGTATTATTAAAATGTATTTGCTCTAATTTAATGTTTGGAACTATTTATTTTTCTCTTACATTCATGGAAAAATGGCTTTTATTTTATTAAATAATTTCCGAATTTTGTTCTTTATTATTGCAACTTATAATAAATTATTGCAAATATGAATGAGATCTACATAGGCAAAGTGAAAAGAGCTCGGCTTGATAATGAGATGACGTCCCATTCAGCAAAAGCGTATGTTTCCTACCTGGGTGAACGTGTCATAAATTCGTATGACAAGTCATTTTGTTCTCTCAGGTGGTTTGTTTACACTAATTTTTGCAGTAGACGTTTTGCGTGCTTTTCGTTAAAGTTGATAAACAACACAAATATCGTGCGGTCATAAAATTCTTCGTTTCGGATAAATTAACCCCTAAGGAAAGTCGTGCAAGGTTGTCAAACGTTTACGGGGACTCTGATCCTTGTCAACGGTTAAAAATAAAATTACAAATTTTGAGTAACTCCCGACATAAAAAAAAAAAAACTTTAAAAAGTAAACAAATAAAATTGTTCTCTCGACTTTTTGACTTCATTAACCGGGTAGTCTCATGTGACCACTTCGAAAAATCCTATCGAAAATATGCTGTGAAAAATTCCGACCGAAACTCCTACTATTAAATAAGTTACAACTTATAGTCGCCGACGCGCGAGTTTCTGACGGTCAACTTTAGGATATTACTTACCTGTGAAACTTTTGATGCTCTGTGTGTCAACATCAAACAGGAAAAAAAAATAAAAATGGATTGACAAGGCTCGAGAAACTCCACAAGATATCGAGGGCAAAAAGAAAGAAAAAAGAGTTTTCGAGGGAATCAGTATACTGCTGATGCCGATACCGAGCTTGTGAGCACATCAGCTGAAAAATTAAAAGACAAGAGAGATTTAGATACACCGATTGACGAAGGATTCAGCTTCTGTGTTTCTCGCTAGTGTTTACAGCTTTGCAATAAATTTTAAAGTGCAAGCTGTGCACTAAATTTTTGAAAAAAACACCGCGAGGACTAGGATTCCAGTTGTGTGTAAAGTGTTCATCAATTTGACATCAATTCTTCTCCTATGGTCAAAAATGCTTACGAAATCAATAGACGTCTTGTGTTTATTATGTGACTACTTGGAGTGGAATAAATTTATTTTGTTCGCTAGTGAACTTGTGTGATCCAATTAGTAAAAATGGATATTATGGTATGCTCGACCAAATTTATATTGCTGTAAAGTCAGTAGTTGATACTGTTGTCAAAAAAGCCGTTGCAGAAGAAACAAAATTAAATATTGAAAACGGTTGTGCTGAAGATAAAATCATGGTTTCTGGTGATGGATCATGGGCCAAGCGTGGTTTTACCTCACTGCTGGGCATTGTTTCTTTGATAGGGAAATATTCTAATGAAATTGTAGATTTAATTGTCAAATCAAAAGTGTGTAAAGCATGCGAGTAATGGGTTGGTAGGAAAGAGTCAAACGAGTTTTTGGAGTGGTATGAAAATCACATTGAGCATTGTGAAGCAAATCATGAAGGAAGTTTCGGTAAAATGGAAGTTGACGGTGTGATCGAAATGTTTCAGCGGTCTGTCGAATACTTTGAAGTAAAATATGGTAAATACATTGGAGATGGTGACAGCAAAACATTTAAAAATTTACCGGATGCTGATCCTTTCAACGGCGATCCTGTGGTAGAAAAAAGAGAGTTCGTCTTGCACGTCAAAAAAAGAATGTTTAGACGAGTGAAAGAAGCTAAAAAACACATAACCAGTATTTACATACAAGCTAAAAAAGGCTTGGAAGAAGCTGAAAAAAAGAAGGCCAAAAATAACCAAAAAGATGAAGCAGGTAAAGTAGCTGTCACAAAATGTACATCATTGCATTGACCAATGCCATGATGGTTAAGCTAATTACATACTATTGGCTATTTTGAGAAATCCAGATTCTCAAGAAGAAATGAAGAAAGCAGTGTGGGTTACATACTATCATTACATTTCAATCGATGAAAACCCCAGCACCCGTACTGTTCAATTGCATGGTGTAAGTATTTAAAACATAGGGCAGAGAATACAGAGGAAATTTACATACATCCTCCAGCATTTGATGAACAGCAAGATTTTTGAAGCCAATTTACGAAAAATTATCATCTGATGATCTGATACAAAGGTGATTGGGAAAAAACACTCAGAACAACAACGAGTCGCTTAATAGTTGCATCTGGAACTTGGCTCCAAAGCATCATTTTGTTGGAAAAAAGACGCTGGAAATTGCTTCATGGACAGCTGCGTGTATATTTAATGAAGGATTTTCACCCATTCTTAAAATAATGGAGATTTTTGGTACGCCGAAACGTATACTGAGAAGTACCATGAGCGACGAATAACCCGTGCAGAGCGATCCACGTCCGAAGCATCCAACAAGGCAAGGGCTTCCCTCAGGTCACAAAAACTGGCAGCAAATGATGGGTATGAAGCCACCGAAGGGTTATTGTATGGTCCAGGCATAACAGATTAGTGTAAGCATAAATTTTAGGCGAAAATTCTGCTCTTGAAACTTTAAACGCATTTTTCTAGAAACATAATTTTCCAAACCTGCCATGGTCCTAAAAAAAAAAACTATTCAACCGATTGCTTTGAAATTTATCTATGTTCTTCTACTCATTAATGGTTATCGGCCGTACCAAAATTGCTTAATTTCGAAAAGATTTTCTTAATTTTTTTAAACGAGTTTTAACAAAAAACTTAACAAAAAAACAAGATTTTCTTCTACAGTCCGCCACTTTTTTTCAATGAAATTGATTAATTTTTGTAGGGGCAATAGACCTACTGAACAATAAGCCATTCGATATTTTTATTTCAGATAACATGAACAGCCACTATTACCATGACCAGTGACCTGCTTTTTTTTCTTATGTCTAATTTAATTTAAAAAAATATATATAAAATATGTAAAATAAGAAAAAAAAAAAATTGTTGTACAGTTTAAGATACAAATAAAAATATATAAAAAAATTAAAACGATTGAATTTTATTGTCTTATGACAAAAAAATCCCTAAAAAGAGGTAAAATTTATGCGTTTAAAGGAACCTATTATTATTTTTAATATAAGCCTCGCCGCATCGCCCTAATTGCAGTAGGTAACTACTTAAATTACATTTTTCATAAGTATTATGCAACAACGCATAGGCTTCTCGTATGTACAAAGTGGCGCAAAATTTATCATTCAATTTTGTTTTTGAATAACTTTTTTATGGATGGAAATTTTTATTTGGACATTTACACTTTTTCTATTGTATGGAAAAGATGGCTACCGTCAGTGCTGATATACATTTGTACTCGTTTTATCACATTTTCCATGACTTTCCGCAAAATTTCCGGTGAAAAATGTTCGTATTTCTGTCGAAAAATTTCCTTAAGGGCTGCGAACGCGAACGTTCGAGGCTTGTTGGCATAAGTCTGTGACTTCAAGTAGCCCCAAAAAAAGACGTCTGGGATGACTAAATCTGGCGACATTACTGGCCATGCTAAATCGCCAAAACGGGAGATTACGCGAACAGGAAACGCTTCTTTTGCAATATCCACTTTGACTCGTGGTGTGTGTGGTTGCATCGTCTTGTTGAAATCAAATATTCATCAGGCCCCACTCATCCAATTCCGGCAGTTAGAAGTCATTTATCGTAGCCCTGTAGCCTTCGTCAGTAACATTGATCGTATTGTCGATTGCGTCATCAAAAAGATACGGTCGAATCACTCCTTCCACGTGAACGCCGCACCACACAGTGGCTTTGAGTGGATGTAATGGCTCTTCAAGTATCAGACGCGGATTTTCAATGCCCCAGAAATGAAGATTTTGCTTATTGACGTAACCGCTTAAGTGTAAATGCCCCTCGTCGTTCATGATGATTTTCGAAACAAAATTGTTCTCTTCGTTGTTGATTAAGGAAGACTTGACAGTAATTCACACGTGACTGATGTTCAGCAGGCACTTACCGATGCACTTTTTATACTTTGTACGGGAAAATGTGTAAGTTTTTTCACTATAATTCGCTGTAGAGTCCGTCTGGTTATGCCCAATTGCGTGGCCCGTTGTCTGGTTGATGTTGCTTCGCTCTCAGCGACATTGTTAGCCATTGCCGCGATATTCTCCGCCCAACGACCAGTCCAGTTTGGTCAAATCGAGTAGCTAAGCGGAGTCTTTGCCCAGTTGGGGCGACACGAATAGGAAATCGACATCGAAATTCACAAAATTCAACCAAACGATTATTGGTCAAAAAAATCGACAAAATTATTCCATGCTCTTGCGAAGTATAGCGCTCCATTGCTTATCTGTTTGTATAATGCAGCTGTCTAGTTTATTATTGCTAAATATGATTGGGGTACGACACCATTTGCAAAAATTATAACATCTTCCGATAGGGTGATTCATTTTGCTAAAAGAGCTGATGGCCTAGAAACGCCTCAACAGATCTTCATAAATTATAGCTCAGAACCATGTCGATCATGTTAGGTTTCAAACAAAAAAAAATCATCAAAATCGGTGCTACGATGCCACAGACAGACAGCAAAACAGACAAACAGACACGTCAAACTTATAACACCCCTCTTTTTGCGTCGGGCTAAAAAAGTGGTCAGCTGAATTTAATCGTATTTGCACATCCCTCGAAGATAACCCACGTGAAGGCTGAAAAAACCACAACCACACCGGAACACATCGAAAAAGTGTATGACATGGTGTGTGAGATATCTAAGCCTGTGGCGTTATCGGAAAAAAGGGCACGAAATACCTTGAAAAAAGAATTGTGGATGTTAAAGCTCTGAGCCAAATGGATGTCGAATTGCTGAATGGCAATTTTGGAGCGATTTAATAGGAATCTGACCGATTTTTTGCTGCGATTTATTGTCCATTGTCCATTATACATTAATATGACATGGATCAATCACTACAGTCCAAGCATTGGTTGAAAGGCGTTGATTCAACGCCAGAGAAAGCGAAGCACATCTGCAGGAAAGGTCATGGCCACAACGTGTTTTGGGATTTTTTTTTTTTCACCTGGACAACGCACATTTACACATGGGTGCGTTGGCTATGGGAAAACTCCGGGATTTGGGGATTTGTTCGACCATCCCCCATATTCTCCTGTTTTGGTACCATTAGATTTCCATCTGATCCCAAACTTGAAGAAATTTGTGCCTGGCAAGCGTTTCGCATCTAATAAAGAATTTGATACGGACATAGATGAATATTTTCACAGCTTTCGAGAGTCACAGTTCCGGGAAGGAATACTGATGTTGGAGAAGCGTGGACTAAGTCGGTTGAATTCAACGGAGTATATGTAAAGGGTTTTTCAATAAGGGCGGATAAATGTTGAAATAAAAAATGTGTTTTTTTTTATTTGAAACGCCCATGCTATTATGTAAAGAATATGACATCGTTCAAATGCCCGCCTCGGCTTCTTACGGCGGCACGTATCCGAGTGGTCCAATTTTCAGTGACTCTTCTGCATAGATCCGACTCAGTTTGAACAGTAGCCTGTGTTATGTTCACATTAAGGGTCGATTGTAGCCTAAACCTGCGACTTCAGAGAGCCCTACAAGAAAAAGTTTAGTGGGGTCAAATCGCATGACCTTGGTGGTCAATTCAAGTCACCTCTGCGAAAGTTAATCTTACACTCAAATCGTTCATGCAGAATGTCAATCGTGGCATGCGCTATGTGGCACACAGCGCCGTCCTGCTAGAACCACATATCGTCTAGATACATATGGTTCAATTTGCGCCTTAAGAAATTGGTTATTATCGCTCTGTAGCGCTCGCCATTGACGGAGACCGCCTCACCAATATCTTTTCCGAAAAAATGCGGACCAATGACACCGTTAGCCCAAAATCCACACTGCCTCGGGTTCAGCTGTACACTTTCCGCGGCGATTTCTCAGCCGGTCTTGCATTTCTTTGACATATGAATGTTGTCTAATTGTCGTCTCAAATTTGGCCACCAAACGTTGATTGTGAAGGGCACCACGTCAACACTAAAATGACATAATATTGTAGTGGAAGGAGTAAAAAAAAAATAAATTAATCTTTTTTTTATTTCCTTTAATTTATTAAGCAATATTCTGATTACTTATTGCTTTACAACGCGACGGGGGAATAAACTACACATTATCCAGCACTTGACAACTCTATTTATTGTCGCTAAAACTATCAATACAATATATCAGCACAATTGCATTTTCTTATGAACTGAGCTAATTATTTTGAAGTTTCAGAATCAATCGCCTGAGAACAAAAACATTAATGCTTACTAAGCTGACTTTGCTACACTTTGAATATGTTCGTTGTACTGGTCAGGGTAATGTGTAACTTCTCCCTCCTGTGGATTAGAATTCTCCTGAATTCGATTTGTAATATTAAGTTGTATTTTTTTTTTCTTTTTATACTTCGATCCACTTGTGCACAGGTGAGATCAAACACCTTCAGTCATTCTCGCTCAGTAGGCCGTGCGAGCAAGTGCAAAAAATAAAAAAATAGTAAAAAATTAAAAATCAAATAGAAACCAAAAATTTTAAATAAAATAAATTTTTCAAATACACATTTCACCGTAATTCGAAAATAATAAAAGTGTCCAGTGCAGTGCAGTACCAGTGCAGTGGTAGCAGCAGTTACGCGAAAAGATGTCGCGAGACGGCGGGCGAAGACCCGTTCGTCACACGGAGTCGGAATCGGATGATTTATCATCTGATTTCGCAACTCCGGCCGCCGTCATGAAAAAGCGCAGAAGGGTCAACCCGAGGACCGATGTAATTAAGCGCCCCTGCCTCACTACTTCGACCGAAAAGCTGCAGGTCGATGCGAGAGAAGGGGCGCCATCTCCATCGCCATCGACGTCCAAGGCAGCTGGACAACATCAACAACAACAAAAAGCAGTGATTCCCGTGGAAGCGGATATTGGCTGCCTCTCAAATGGTAGGGAAGGCCCCTACACGGGCCGCAACAACCCCTTCGCCCCCCTTTTTAGTTCGGCTATGGAGGAAGAGCGTAGCGAACTTGAGGAGGAAAAACGCATCCTATGCGCCAAGCTGCAAGCCGTAGTCTATAGGCTTAAGGAGATGCAGCAGATGGGGAGAGAGCAGGCAACAGCCGCCACACATCAAAAGCAGCAACAACAGCAGCTGCAGGAGAAGCAGCAGCAACAACAACAGCCACAGCAGCAGAAACAGCAGCCGCAGAAAATGCAGCAGCAACAACAACAGCCGCAGCAGAAGCAGCAGCAACAACAACAGCCGAGGCAGCAGAAGCAGCAGCAACAACAACAGCCGCAGCAGCAGAAGCAGCATCAACAACAACAGCCGAGGCAGCAGAAGCAGCAGCAACAACAACAGCCGCAGCAGCAGAAGCAGCAACAACAACAACGCCCTAAAAACGAGAAGGTGCCACCCATCTTTACTTATACCATGGCCCTACGTGAGACCATCGATCTCTGTAAGTATGCTATTGGTGTAAGTAATTTTCATTTTAAATGTTTAGGTCAGAAACGCTATGCTGTTCAGTGCAAGACACTGGAACAGCATAAGCGGATTAAGAGCCTATTGAAAGAGTCTACGACGGAGTTTTTCTCCTTTACACCAAAGGCCGAGAGGTTGCAGACGATGCTCCTCAAAGGCGTGGAGTCGATTGCAGACCCCGAGGAAATGCTCTCACAGCTCAAAGAGTTCGAGAGTGACGACCTCAAATTCGTGGGGGTTAAGCCATTCTCCACGGTGGGCTCCCGAAGGGAGAAGCGAGTGATACCCTTCTTCTTGGTGCAGCTCACACCCAACAGCAAGCTGGAGAGGCTAAGGACTATCACTTCCATAGCATCCCAGACTGTCAAATGGGAAAAATTAAACATTTTACAATGTATCCGCTGCCAAAGGTTCGGGCACGCCGCGTCGAACTGCGAAATGCAGCCTCGATGCGTTAAGTGTGCAAAGAATCACAAGAACGAGGAATGCGACCTTGGGAAAGACAAGGTGGCGGACAGAGAGCAGCTCGTGTGTGTCTTGTGTCGGAACCGAGGACACCCTGCAAACTATCGGGGATGTCCTAAGTTCCAGGACATCAAGAAAGAAAACCTGGCCCGTAAGCAGAAGGTCGAGGAGAAGCGTCCCTCGGGTCGCTTCCAAACACCAGCCGTCACATCCCAGTTGACCTACGCCCAAATGGCGGCAGGCTCGGGAAAGACGGTACAAAAGCCCATGGCTGTTCCTAAAGCCCCAGTGCCTGTCTCCAAGGCACCGGAGGCGGAGGTGGATATCTGTTCGATCTTGCTCGCAATTCAAGGGCAGATTGGGCAGCTCCAAAAACAGATCCATGAGATGGCGAACCGAGTAGATAGTATTTACTCGCTTCTGCCGGGCCTAACGCACCTAAGGTCGTGATGGGTACGCTGGTAGAGAGCCCCTTGAAGATCCTGTCGGTGAATGTGAATTCACTGATAAGGATTGAGCGACGAGCCGTACTTTTTAACCTGTTGCAACACGAAAGCCCCGACGTACTCTTGGTTAGCGAAACAAAGCTAAACCAGAAGCACAAAATCCGGCACAGTTCTTATAGAATAATTAGAAGGGACCGACCCAACGCTACTCAAGGCGGGGGAGTTGCGATCTTTATTAAAAATAATTTTAGACATAAGGTCATATATAGTGGTGAAGTGCGGAGGTTCCAGGTGCTAGAGGCCTGTATTGTGTGCATTCCTCTCCGAAATGGAAAGCGAATGTACATTGTATCAGCCTATGCACCTGAAGCACCTCAACCCAATATTTTTATCGCAGAGCTCGAGACACTCTTTCGATCTCTGCGCTTGAACTCGGTAGAAAACTTCTACATTCTGGCCGGCAATTTAAATGCCAAACATAGTGATTGGGGAAATAACATTCACAACACTAGGGGGAGCCTACTAAGCCATTGGTGGGTTCTTCGCAACATTGAATATAGGATCAAATTGCTCGCAACCGATAGTCCGTCGTATCCTAGGAGCGGCTCCTATCTGGATCTCATGCTGATAGACTCTCGACTGAGACTGGCGGACACGAACGAATGGTCTATTAACTGTCTACGGACCATTGTATACGACAGTGACCATTGCGGACTATGTGCCGTGATCACAGTACCTGACGAGTTCGCGGAAATGGCAGAGTATGTCCACACGCACCCCTACGATTACAGTAGAGCGCGTTGGCCACGCTTCGCCAATTCCCTGACGAGAGCGCTCACTTCGAGCGCCTCCTTCTCACCGTCTAATAGGAACCTGTCAAACTACGAGATTGACAGGTACCTCAAACAAATGGACGATATAATTAAGCAGACGATGGACAGTACAATACCACGTCAACGACATAACGATACTACAAACGTGTACCGAAACGCGACAATCGACGCACTGCACAGACAAAAAAGTAGACTCCTGACAAGACTCAAACTCTTGTACAGGCGGTTTACCGACAGACAAAACTCGGAGGTCAGGACACTGAAGTCACTGATTAAAAATATCCAACAGTTAATCAAGGAAAATTACAGAATATCTGTAAGTTTGCATTGGAACAACAGAATTCGTGCTGTAAAATCCAACAGCGCGAGTATGTTCCCGCAAATAAATAAAATATTTCGGAGAAACAATCAGAATAACATTCAGGATCTAAAGCTTCCGAGAACGTCAGAAAATGAACGTTTACTACGAACAGTTAGCATCGATCCAGAGGGCGCCATCCTGGATGATGACTTCTTCGTGATCGAGGATCCTCAGGAGAAGGTGGCGGCAGTTTTCCAGGAAGTGTATAAGGTGAATGATAGCATTCGCCCAAACCACGAATTGGAAAACAGAGTTCTACTTCATCACTCCTACCTTAGAAATGATATCGATCATTGGCGATCCGAGAATCTTGGTTTTACCAGGTTCGATGACGATTTCATGGCAAATAATGCCGTCACCAATGAAGGGGCTAATACCCTGTTCATATCGACGGAAGATCTCCAGATGATCTTTCGGTCATTGAAAGGGAAAAAATCCGCGGGTATCGACGGTATATCCAATGTTGTGCTTAGGCACCTTCCACCAGTGGCTATAGAGAGGTACACCATCCTGTTCAACAATGCACTGAATAATGCATATTATCCAGTGCACTGGAAGACAGCGGTGGTGCAACCAATCCCCAAGAGGGGTAAGGACACCTCTAACCCGGCAAATCTCCGGTCGATAAGTCTTCTTCCGAGTGTCAGCAAGGTCTTCGAGAAGGTGGTCCATAGAGCCCTGTCTAAATGGGCTGAGGACAATAAAATCATTCCGGATAACCAATTCGGTTTCAGAGCGGGGCATGACACAATTCATGCTGCTTCGAAACTCGTGTCGGATATCCAATGGAATAAATGCAAGAACCAATGCACGGGTGCCTGTCTGATCGACTTGGAAAAAGCCTTCGACACCGTATGGCTAGAAGGTCTTTATTACAAGCTCAATCGGCTGAGCATAAGTAAACCACTGCTATATATGATTTTTGACATGTTAACAGGTAGAAAGTTCGTAGTGAAAATTGCCAACGTGACTTCTACCCAAGCATTTGATATTAACAACGGACTGCAACAGGGTACGGTGAACTCGTCGATCCTTTTCAGCATTTACTTCAGTGATTTGATAGCTTCTCTTCACCATTCAATAGCTTATGCGGACGATATAATCGCGTACAGATCAGGTCCAACGATCGACGTCATTGTCACTCTCTTGCAGCGTGACTTTGAAAAAATTCAGCAGTATTGTGATGACTGGAAGTTAAAGATCAACTGCCAGAAATCAGAAACTATTTTGTTCAGAACGCCTTTGTCTAGAGCCTCTCGGGACACTAGAAAAAATTGGCGCGGGTTCTCAATTCTTGGACAGGACGGGCGCCCACTGGCGAAACAAAGTGTAGTCAGATACCTTGGGATCTGGCTAGACCAGTATCTATATTTTGACAAACATGTAGATGCTGCTCTGGCAAGGGCCCGAGGCGCTTTTGCTCTGACAAGATGGCTGTTTCATTGCAGCCAACTTGATCCCAGGGTGAAGGTAATCTGCTACATGGCCTTAATCAGGCCCATGATTGCCTATGGATGCCCCGTCTGGTTCAATGTGAGAGCCAGCTTAATGGAAAGGATTCGGATGTTTGAGAGACAATGTCTCAGGACTTGTCTCGGGTTACATAGGACACCCGAATCTCAGTACACGAAATTTTACCCGAACGAGGTCCTATACAATAGGGCCAGGATTGTACGGGTGGATAACTTCCTGATCAAACTGATTCGAAACCACGTTGCAAGAGCAATGTCTTCGGTCAATAGCCTAATCTCCGGGGCTTACTACCCCAATGATTTATATCACGAGAGAGTGCGCCTTAACGGCTTTGTCCCGCCAGAAGCATTCCTCTATTTAGATAGATGTGGGCTGATCCAGGATAGATTGGCGGTGCCGCTAATCTTCCATGTGGGTCGCAATTCCGTGGAACGGCGATTCCTCTACGGACCCGATGTCGCGCTCAGTGAGCCCGAGCGCCTCAGGTTCTGTAGATCGGTCTCACGCCGGGATCGAGGAGACGTAGTCCGCCAGCATCAACGCTTTTGGTGGCTGGAGGGAGCTGCGTCGGTGGACATTTCAATGGCTTCAGCCTCTTCAAGGCAGGGCTTGCCTAACACCAATGGCAGGCTTACATAGGGTAGGGTAGGGTAGAGTAGGTTAAGGTAGAATAGAACAAAAAAAATAATATTAAAAACCAAAAAAAAAAAAAAAAAGATATATATATATATAATATATATAAAATATATATTTATATATATATATATATTAGTTAAGTTAGAATAAGATATGTTTAGTTAGGTTTAGGTAGGTTTAAGGATTATATAAAAGAATGATCATATGCTAAGTTTTTTTAAAAAAGAAAAATTTTTCTTAGCTTAAGTTAATTAATTATAATAATGTTAATTGTAAGTTATTTATTTAGTAGCCGAAAGGCATATGTTAAAATTATTCAGCCGCCTAGGGCCAGTAAGATTCCTAAATTTGTAAGGATAGTTAAGCTAGTTTTAAACATTTTTGTCTAGGATAAGATAGATATAAGAAACTATTGTATAAATAAAAATGAATTACAAAAAAAAAAAAAAAAAAAAAAAAAAAAACACCTTCAGTCCCTCCCACAGCCTTTTCATGCACACTGCAAATCCCAGCGAACCTGACACACCTAACACATTCCTTCACCTACGCGACGCTTCGCTCTAGTTTAAGTTAGGTGATAAGTACATTTTACTCGTATGTTACATCGTAAGTTAGTTCTAAAAAAAAAACAGAAAAGAAGACAGACGTCCCAAAGGTGAAGAAAAATTAAATATATTTTTTTTTGGAAATCTAAAATTATATTTTGTTAACTTACATATTGTATATGACGAATTATCTTATGTTACTGTATTATCCGCTCTCATATCGACCCATAGTTCCGCAAGCTATATGTATTTTAGCATACATATCGTTTTATAAAAATAAAACACTCAATAAAGCAGTCCGTGGTCTCTGTCGTTGATATAGATTTGCTCTTTTAATTCCCCATCTCCTACAAAACTAATAATATTACAAACATAATTAATAGTATAACAACAAATATTATGTTTATCTGATATGATAGATTATTTTTAAATTCAATTTCTTTATTCTCTTCAATATTATCCATATGAGTTTACAAAATTTTCGAAATTTAAGGTTTTGTTGGGTTTATAACTTTCAATATAACTAACTATATCTTATGTTAAAATCTCAGCTTTTGTATCTGCTTTTCATTGGAAAATATGTGGTCCATTAAATATAATGTACAATTGGTGGATGTTATCAGATAGTTACCGTTAATTTTAAGCTGTCTATCAACATTGTCATCACATTACAAGTGTAGTTTTGTCATCAAATGGTACACTTCAGTTTGGCTATTTATCTTAAATTTACAATTTTGTCTAATTATACAATGTTTATGTTCATTTATTGCTTTTTTTGGTTCAAACTCATATATTTTTAATTTTTATATTGTATTTTACTATTGTAGCTAACCTGGCGAACTTCGTACCGCCTCAGAATCAATTCAGTTTTTTACTAAGAGTACTGAAAATGAAATAAGTTCAATAATGGTTAAAAATCAAAAGCATATACGCTTCCAACGGATCATACAATGAAATGGCTCATTGCTTATTTGATGGTCAGGTGGTCAGGACAGATCAACACGATATTACTGCTCGCATATTCCACGTTGAATTGAAATGGCATGTCTGTTGGTATTGATGGGACCCGCGGTATCAGTACAACTTCGACTTTTGCTTTCCCGGTGAAAATTGTCGCTCCGATTAATTCGTTTAAATTTGCTTTAAAATTGTCATTTAACATGCAAACGATTGAAACTCCAACGTGTAATATTTCAAGAAATTCTAGAATGGTCAAAGTTGTGCAATAAGCAGCAATTATTCTATGGGATGAATGTCCAAAGGCCCATAAAAAATCTTTGGAAGCATTGAATCAAACATTACAGGATCGACGTGGAAATCAACGGTGCATTAATATTGCTATCTGGTGATTTTCGGCAAACGTTGCCCGTCATTCCCCTATCAAATTAATTAATATTACATCCATTCAGAATGCGAGTTCGATAAAAAAAAACCGTATTATAATCCCTCACTCATAGCTTTCAATGTGTATGCGTGTATGCCCTATACAACGTGTATTTGCCGTGGTATGACTTCAGCACACAGAATACACACAGTACGCACTCATAGGCGCCTATGTATTTGTTGTTTTTTTTTTTATATGGGAAAAATCAGATGTTGGTATAAAAAGTCATAACTCATGAATGCGTCGACCAATTTCATTCAAACTTTACATAAGCCATCTACACGATCATATAAACAAACTCTAAATTTGATCAAATTCGGTTTGACCGTTCGTGAGTTATAAAGTCACACCAAAACTTGCAACAATTTTTTATTTAGGTACGAGGGTGGTCCGATAAGTACTTAGCATCACCGCTAGATGGCGCCAGTATCGCAAGAGCAACTTACCATCGTGTAGTAGACGGCTACTGTCGAAATTTCAGCCGGATCGGACTCGTAGTTTTGTTTTGACCACGTGTGGAAGCGGGAGTGTCCGCGGATATTAGAAAAATGGAAAAAGAGCAATATCGGTCGGTGATTCGATTCATGTTTTTGGAAGGGAAATCGCGCAGCGAAATCAAAGAGCGTTTGGGTGTTGTGTACGGTGACTCTTCTCCTTCGATGGCGACCATCAAAAATTGGTTTAACGAGTTTCAACGTGGTAGCACGTCGGTTTTTGATGAGCCACGTCCAGGTGCCCCAAAAACGGCTACCACGGAGGATAACGTGACAAAAATCCCCGATCTCGTATTGGCAGACCGACGATTGAAGGTGTGCGAGATAGCTGAGACAATAGGCATTTCAAAAGATCGCGTAGGTCATATCCTGCAAGCGCAACCGTGAGACCACTTCAGATCAGTGTTTGACGCTGTTTAAGCGCAATCCTAAGGAGTTTCTGCGTCGTTTCGTGACAGTCGACGAAACATGGATCCACTGGTACACACCAGAGACCAAGGAACAGTCGAAACACTGGACTTCACCCGGCGAACGTGCTCCGAAGAAGGCGAAGACTGTCCCATCGGCCGGAAAGGTGATGGTCACTGTTTTCTGGGATTCACAAGGTGTGATCCACATCGACTACCTGGAGAAGGGTAAAACGGTCACAGGGTTGTACTATGCCAAATTATTGGGCCGATTCGACGCCGAAATGAAGAAAAAACGGCCCCACTTGGTGAAGAAAAAAGTGCTCTTCTACCATTATAACGCACCGGCTCACACCTCCGCCCTCGCCACGGCAAAATTAGTCGAATTGAGCTACGAACTGCTGCCCCATCCACCGTATTCTCCAGATTTGGCCCCGTGCGACTTCTTTTTGTTTCCAAACTTGAAAAAGTTACTCGCCGGGCAGAAATTTCAGTCGAATGAGGAGGTCATCGCTGCCACGGAGGCCTATGTTACTTTGGAGAGCTCGAGAAAATGTATTTTCCAGACGGGTTAAAGAAGTTGGAGCATCGCTGGGTCAAGTGTATCGAGCTAAAAGGAGACTATATTGAAAAATAAATCGCCATTTCTCCAAAATGTTTGTTTTTCTTTTGTAGACTAAGTACTTATCGGACCACCCTCGTATATAGAAGATAATGAACTCATTGTCAGCATTTATGTACTTCCATTAATTCCATTTTTTTAAAGCTAGGGTACTGGGATTATTTATCGTAATAATTAGTGACATCTAATTTAATGAGTTTCAATTTTGAAATATCTATTTTATATTTTTATATGTTTCAATTTCTTCACTAGTTAAGTCACTTGGATGCAATATGTTATTTTTTACTGACACTATATTTTCCTGAATGTGTTCTACCCTACCGTTCATGTATTTAGATTTGAAAACTTGATCAAAATAAATTCGCTTCATTATAATTCTTCTTTCTACTCTTTGTATAGAATTAACTTGTCTTAATATTGTCTGTCTATCGTTATTAATAGTTTGTTTCAATATTTGGAAGGTATTGTTAAAGTATTCGTTTATCCTAACTTGTTTATGTACTACATTAATAATATTATGGTCATTTCATCGAATTTCGTCAATGTGTTTAATTATCATTTGTCTGGCCTTGTCATCCACTGTCCCAAATAGCAACTTTTGTGTGGTACCTACTAGGTTAATTAAATCTCGCCTTTTTATTTTATTTTTTTTTTTTTGCATTTTGTTTTTATTTCTTTTTCCATATTTAACTTATTATAGACAAAAATGCTTAAGCCTAACTTAACTATCTCAACTAATTATAATTACCTTACTGGCCCTCTGCGGGCACTCTAAAGTAGACAGGACGTTCTTAAAACTATGTCTTTCGGCTTAATTAATAACTTAATTAGAATAAATGAAAAACAAAAGCTAAGAAAATTTAAGAAAATCAAAAACTTAGCAACTGGTAAGCACCTTTTTCTAACGTTAATGTTCTAATTTTATGTAGTATACTTTTAGCTTCTGTGTTCAATAAGATTCTGTGTTCGCGTTCTAAGGGAGCTGACTTTAAAGATATATTTGTAAGCAATTTCGAATTTTCTGCTGGGTTAATCAAGTGAAGGATAATGTCTGTTTGGTTTATAATTATGATGTCGCCTAGTTTTAGTTTTATAAATCCGTCCTGTTCGTTTATAGAACAGCCGTCACAGTTATCAGTAGAATCATCCAAATCACTAGCTGAAAAAGTTTGTGATCTTTTTACTTATGTTACGTGAATTTTATCTAATTTTGCTTTCATATATTTCGGTAGGTGTTTATGCCTAACTGCTTTTTATTTTTCAATAAACCTTATTGTTCTTTCCTTTTAGTATAAAGTTTAATTAATCTTTTTGCCTTGGACAATTTTAAATTCTCGTAAACTTTTTCTAAACTGATTTTATGTGTTTGTATCTGCTGAGGAGTAGTTCTTATTGCTGAATGAAACCTTTCATTATAATTTCTTATTGCTTGTTGTACTGCCTATTTTGAAGTTATAGTACTATTGTTAATTAATAATATTCTTAGTTTTTCTGCCAAATTGCCAGTGTGCCAGTTCGGCTTTGTTGAATGTATAATAGGATTATCTCCTAATTTTCGAAAAGGTTTCCTATTTGAATTGATTCAAATTCGTTATTTGCTATAATTTTTTTTAGTTTACCTAGTTTGTAAAAATGTTCTTCTAACTGTTCAATCAGTGTCATATGGTTCCTTTCTGCCAAGCAATATGTGGGACTGATTTAGAATTTTTTCTATTATGGTTCAATACCACTTCTTGATACATACTTCTTGAATACGTGAGTATCTATATGAATAATTTGATTTATGTCTGTCGGTGTTTCTGTAAAATTAAATTTCGGCTTTATTGGGTTACGATCATACTTTACTTCTTTACAAATGTCACACTAACATCAATTCTAATAATTTGGGATAATTTATTTTGTATTTAATTTGATTAAATGTTTCTTGGATATCTGAGTGTAAACTTTCCCTAACATGGTACAAACAAATTTGTTTTACTGCGTCTACTTCCTGTTCTTAATTCCTGTGCCTTATATAAGCACATATGTATATATTTCTTCCTTGATGTATATATGATCAAGTAACTCTTCCTCCTGAATGTATGGAGGCTAACGTAATGTTGTCCTCTATGTTGAATAAAACATGTGAGTCTTCGTCACTTTTATTGGAAATTGGTAAAAAATGTTCTATGTCAGGGGGCTCCGATTCAACTTCTCCCTCCTTAGGTGTAAAGTCTCGTTATTCTTTTTTCGTCTTAGAAAGTCCGCCACTTTATTAGATATTAAATTCAAAATTGAGTAACCAACACTGATGTCAACATTTTCTTCTAGCCTTATATTTAAAGTTTTGAATTTCTGTTGCTAATTCACTTACCATATTTACTCTTAAATTGGTTATTCCTAGGTACAGCTCGATGTCGGACTTGTAACGCAGTTTCAAGTTTTCCTTGATGTGGTTCCAATTGTCTGGTTGAGGCACATTTATCACCGTGTTCTTCGCTTCTCCTTGGATTTTCTCGTGCTAGATCAGTAATGTGAATGCTCGTTTTGATTCTTCGGTGGTAGTTCCCGCAAGGTAATATTCCACACTCCGATTGAACGAATTTATGGTAATATCGCCAAGTCCAGTAAAAGCAGACGTGTGTTTCACACTATTGAGGATTTGCTCCCATCTGATGTCTCCATCACAATTTTAAACGTCTTGGTAGGCGTTTCTTAATGCTTCTAGTTGCTGGTGCCTTCGTTGGAGTTCTGCCAATATCTTTTCACTCTAGCTACTATCGGACCTGAGATCCAGGTAAAAGTTAGCAAAATTCAAGGCAGAAGACCTGTAATTGTAGCTTGGCTATCAGCGAGCTGAGCCCATCTTGTTTTTCATTAAAATCTTCTTTGTTTCCAGCAAACCTTTTGGCATTTGCTGTACGATTTCGTACACATTATACATTTGTTGTGTTGATACCTTTTTTAAAATATGAATTTATTTTATATTGTTAACGTACAAATAAAAATAAAATTAAATTGGACAGATGCATTGATTTTTCCCTCGACTCATTAAAACGTTATTGCATTATACAAATTTGTCATTTTAAAGTTTCTTAACATGAATTAAAGGTCTAAATATATAATACAATATTGGTCCATACATTTTTGAATCTTTTTATATGTAAAATATGGCTTTTAGTCTTATTACATTTAATATTGCAAATCTCAAGATATATGTAGATGCATACATTTTCGAGAATATATAAATAGTCATCTGTTCAGAAGGTCAGGCTTAAAAACACGTGCTTTACTAATTTAACATTAAACAGTCGGTTCATTTGGTTGGAATACAACAATACACCCGACCAAACTTATTTGCATTCTGATTTCCATTTCTATAAATGAGGCTTGATGGTTTTTACCGACACATTTAATTCATATTTCCAATTAAAACTATAATGGAATGTGGCTTGCGGTAATGCGGTAAATGTAATGTCAATACATTTGTGAATCTGGCAGATATTCAATGACATATTGTCAATTGTTGCGGAATTGCTGTTACAAAGCTCTTTGATCAATTCAATTATCGTACATACCTGCATAAGCCGATTAAAATATTTAAATAGTACAATTAATTAAGGAACTAATAGAAAATATGAAATAATTCATATCCATTAATAACGACATTACTGACAATCAAACATTGTAGGAGTAAAGTAAAGGATTTTAATGAATTATAAGACTGACATAATCGATTAATTTAAACTTATCATACTAGACCAAGCGTTTCATAGTATAAAAAAAACGGAAATATAATTCGTGACGTAAATGATATTTGAAAATCGACTGATAAATCCATTTCACCTAAGAATTATTTGCAAAATAATTAAAATAATTGTATCTATAATACTACAATAGATTCTCAAGATTTTATAAATTTAGGATACCTTATCCCCATACTTATTCTTCCATGAAATTATTTTTACTCCATTAGTAGTCTGCAAGCAATAGTTTTTATTTCAAATTTCATCTCATTTAGGAGACTCTGACACTGGCATTTTTGTTAGGAGAACCATTCAAAATTGTCAGAAAGTGATTCCTTCAATCAAAGGCTTATAAATGCAAAAAAACTGCTGGCCTTGATTTTATTAAAAACATTTATTAAAAACAAATGCGAAAGCTGGTTACAGAGCTTTAGCATTTGTTAAAAACGATTGTAGTCAAGTGAAATATGTACTTTCCCGATGAATGGAAAATTGCTGAAGTCGTACCAGTATTTTAAGGTCATATGACTAGGCCCATTAGCTTACTAAGCAGTATTGATAAAAATATAAAGGGTATTAAAGTAAAAAATTCTGCAACATCGCTATCCTAATGTGCAACTTGGATTTTCAGACTCTTTCGTCGTACGTCTCATACGTCAGTGCATAAGATATGTTTTCATAACAAATAATATCGTTCAATAGGCAGGTTAACTGGAATGATCCTGCTTGACATGGAAAAAGCTTTCCATACTGTCTGGTTGATCGACTTATGTATTTATAAACTAGTACGTCTAATTTTTGCACGCTGAGTGGTACCTTTCAGCATATGTCGTTCGCTGCGTTTATTATCCTCATTAGAGTAAGTCGGTTACAAGAAAATAAAACTTCTCTCTCGCAAGTCTGCAAACAGGAAGACATTGTTATCAGTGAGTCTGTTCTGGGCTGTTCCGGACAGAAGAGTAACCTTTTCGTGTTCAGTGAGAAAAATTTCTTTCCGAAAGGTTTCTGCTTTGTGTTCAATGAAGTTGTTCCGAATGGTTTAGATCGCGATTTCCTACACGTACTCTTGAATCAGAACAGATACATCTATGAAAAGTATCAAAAGCAGCTGTCATTGGACAAAACTATTGTGATTTAACTTGTGCCTTTGTTAAATTGTACATGTAATATAATATTCTATTAAATATGGAACAAATAGACAAGAAAGTACTCTCCCAATTAACGTCGGAATTCAGAAAAGAGTAAGTACAACGATAAATGGAACAACCTTGGCAATAATGCATATGCACCAGCGGACATTCACGGGACATTCACCGTGGGAGCCTTCAAATAGGTACAAAGTATAGCTTATCTTGTGATTGCACAGGTGAAAACATGATCTTGCTTAGCTAGCGTCAGGTCCAATTCCATATTTGGTTTCATGTCAAAAGAAAATTGTAAAAAAGCTCAGTTCAGTTTTGTACCCCAAAGTCTAAGCAACTAAATAAAATTTAATTATAACGTTTTTTTTTAAGTCGCGCCGGAGGGCAAACAGAAAGCAATGTAGATCTAAAAATACTGCAGACTCCTTATCGCACTAAGCGTGTATAAAGAGGAACACCCAAAGCTTGGGAGAAAACTCAATGTCAAGACCAAAAAGCTGCTATGGGAACGAAATGCCGGGAGAATGTCTGCTTGTTCAGTTTTCTCACTTCTTAACAAATTGAGAAAAAAACAAAACTCACTAAAGGAACGGGCAACGACAGGGCTACATGTCTTTATGAAAAGTAAGATATTTTAATTCCCCAATTTTTACTTTAAGTCATTATGTATGTACACCTGTTTATATTAACATTACAGTGATCTTTCCGACGTGTTGTTAGAGAGGCCATCTATGATTCCTACATATCGGTTGGAGAGTACCACTTAGAGTGGTAGATCACGAGAACAGATTTGATGGAAGCGGGATTTTGTTCCATTGCAGGTAATATTAAAATAAAAACTTATCTACATTCTGTCTACATTCTATTTCTTTCTTAGAACCATTACCATTGGGATCTGGTGGCAGTTATAGTCCTTAGTCAGAGGAGAAGATTTGAGAAGCACACCAAATTGAAGGTCACTACTGTTGCATAGATTGTGCAAAACAGTGCAAGCTCTAAAAATGTTCCTATCCCGCTCAGTTTGCAATACAAGAGCTGTCGGAAACGTTGCTTGAGAACACCAAGGAGATGCTCTATAATCATTCAGCCATAATAATTTTGCCTTAATGATAAGTGACCATTATTACGATATGGCGTTACTAAATACTGAGAACGTGCATAAGCCGAATCCCATAGTAGGAAACCATTTCTATATGAATCGGGCAATTGAGGATGCGAGTATGTATATATGTATGTATTTGAATTTTCGAAAACCATGTTGTCATGGGCCGATCCTGGACATCCAACAAAGATGTCTATAAATTTTCTCTTTAGCACAAGCTCGTCACCTTCTTTCGGGAGGGAGTATTTGTGAAGGCAAATTGTTATTCTCATACCGTCAATAGTCCCTGCAACAATGTGTATAATTTGCTTAAACTATAAGAATATACGAGTATGTATGCATGTAGACTTTAAATACCTATAGCACCTTGAATTCCGGTCTTAATTTCCATACGAGAGGTAGTTTCAATTTTCTCCTCCTCGGTAGGCCATCGGATGATTGAGTCGCAAAGGTTGCTAATGAAATATATTACTCATTATTAATGACAGAAACAGTTTCCAGAGCGAGGGTGAAACTACTGGCAATATTCTTGTTAGAGCAAATCTCGTGGCCAGAAAACCAAAGGAAAAGCGTTGTGTGCATTTCTGCTGAATACGTTTTACGGGTCTGTAATCTACCAAACGTTTTTTCGGTTTTTCAATAAACAAATGAACTATTTCTTCTAAAAAATGAGAAATGCAGTTTCTTTCGTCCTTTCCATGAAAAAAAAAACCACACACAGTCCTCGCTAAAGCAGCCATATCATCATTGGAATCTGTTGTTGTTGACGAGTCATTAATCGCACTCATTTCACTATCAATGCCAACTCACCACCAACTCTTCCAAAACAATTTTATTTGAATTCATTTTATTTTATTATTTAATTCTAAAATATGTTCAATACTTAATTTTTCGTTTTTTAAACAACTGACATACAATTGTTCTTTTCTGTTCTAACTTGATGTGACAGCTTTCCCGAATCTGTGCTGTCTAGGCCTTTTCTTTTCTTATTTTTTCCTCATCGAACACAGCTATAAGCAGAATAAAAAACAAAAGGTGAAACAAGTTTAGCGAAGGGTAAATAACTAAGCCAGTATTAGGAACTTTGTTAAAGGGGGAAATAAATTAATTATTTTTTATTAATTAAAAACTATTATACGTGTGAAACTTAGGTAGTCAACAGCCAGTAACTGAGGAAATGACATAGACAAATCTACCAGCTGATCACTATCAGCCACATAATGTAAGTTACATGTTAGTTTAATATCATTTATAATATTTCAAACATTCGAGCAACAAATACGGTAAGCCTTCCAAAGGATTCTAAATGCCGACGCTGATCATTTCGCTGGTTTAGACCAACCAATTATCGTAGAGTACCGAGACAGATTATCAGATCTTGACAAGATATCGGATATGGTAAGAAGAATTTTCCGGGAAATGTGGGAGAATATTTTTCTTAGAAGGAAAGTGTTGACAGGGTGTTAAGATAAACTAAAATATTCATGTATTTCAGTCCTGATTCTTAGCAAAATCATCAGAAATTCACACAATATCCCACCTCAATTGGAAGTTAGGAGACGTAAGTACTTTCGAGTACCAAATGTTTTCGTTCAAGGAATAAACGTTTCCTCATTCTGTCTAGGAACTGTCCACCTACGGATTTCGGGCATGGACACTTCCGCCGAAGTAATACGTGTTCTGACATAGGCATAAAGAGATTAAGCGATAGACGCGATAGACAAGTTCGATCGTGGTTTGAAAAGCGAAGCGGTTAGGAATAAAAAACCAGCTAATCTTCCACATGGCTTAACCTAATGTCTTAGGCTGGATAATAAGAGTTTCAAGTCTAATTGCGCTTATAATGACCAAAATTCAGTAGACCCACTTCTCCTATAAGCCCATATGAGCTACAATATAAGCTTCGTATCTCTAATACAACTTCCGAAGCGTATCTACCTCACCAAGGCAATATTGACCAAATGACTTCTAATCTACATAACTCGTCCTCGGCTCAATCAGATCCCAGAAGTAACTTACATATGTACCTTTCTTGACTTATTCTTCTTCTTAGATGGCTTTACAGCTCACGCACTGCCGATTTGTTTTTTTTGACACAAGTGAACGGGACCTACAGTACAGTACAGGCAAGTGTACTACGGGGGGATTCGCCAGTACCCCGCCGAGGAGAAAAACCGCATAATGAACATTCGATGGCGTTAGTGTTATCGGGATCCGAAAGGAGCTATCGTCGTGCCTCAGAGGCCGACACACTACCTACTGGCAACGGCCACCATTCTTGACTTAGCCGCAAAAAACAAGAACTTAGTGAAAGGCTCAATTTTATGTAGACTTACAAGGACAAGAACAATCAAACATAGTTGAACGCGTCTTTACCTAATAGCTAATATTAATAGATACTGAAACGAATCGAAATTATAAGTATACAATCCTGATTAGTGAACAAATCTACTTCCAATCAAGTATTCCTTATTAGGCAACGATACACTTAATAAATTAAGGGCACTAAAATAAAATCGAAATTAAACAACAGACCACACAACCAGTAAATTCCTTAAAGTTCCGAATTGAACATCTGGTAAAATAAACTGCTTTCAGACAACGATGCCAAATTAATGTCGGAGGAGAAATAAATACTCATGTTCATTCAAAGTATACCCCTCTCCCATAACTATAAAAGACGAGAGGTAGAGAATCACATAAAACAAATCCCCTAGGAAAGAGTTATTAGGTAATCAATAGTTCCATATAATTCACCGATATGGATCGTTTCGAAGAAGCCAGATGCGTCCAAGAACAAAAAATAGAGATTAGCTATAGATATTCGATAGCCAGAAATAAGCTAAGTCCTATCTCAATAGTTATAGAATATGTTAAACGAATCACGTTCACGTGTCTATCTTTTGGCCACAAGAACACGCGCTTTTAACGAGCTATCGACTATATGTACATATGTATACTTTGAGAGTTTGTCGGGAAAATGTGAAATACATACAGTGATTTGCAAAAATCTGAATACTGCTATCAAAGTGAAGTTTGGCACCTATTTTAATAAATTCAGAAAAACTTTGACCATATCAAAATAAAGTTTATTCAATACAATAAAACAAATTATTTTAATTCAATATAAACAAAAACCTCAATTCAATTAAAAATATGACTTTGCGAAAGTCTGAATACAAAGAACTGAAAATACTATCAGTATTTGGTTAGTCAGCCTTTGACATCAATTACAGCTTTTAGTTTTCGCGGCATTGAATCTGTGTTTTGCAGTCTCATCGGAAGGTATTTTGGCCCATTCTTCTTTTAGGACTTCTTCTAACTGATGTTTATTGCGAATATTTCGAAAGCATGCTTTTTTGTAGGCTTTCGCGAATGTACAGATCCATCAGTGTTTCTAGCCGCTTTAGAAAAAAGGAGGAGAGTCTGTAGTCTCTTGCAGTTGTGTGGGAGATTTTTCCTGCTCTTGGTATAAATTCAATATTTGCTTCCCTTCAGGATAGTGGTATATAGCCCCAGTCCAGACTGGGTGAGAATAATACCAAAAGCCACGTTGGGTCTTCCGGGTAGATTCCATCCGGACCTGCAGATTTGTATGGAAGGGAAGCTATTTACTGCCCATTGGAGTTTCCTTTTGCTTACTACTTCCTTTGAAGGAATGGAGGAACAAATTATAGTTACAAGTCTCCGCGTTGTCGGGAAAATGTGGTCTGAGAAAGAGATCTAGTGACTCTTCGCTGCTCACCGTTGTGCTAACATCTGGTTTGTTGATTAAGGCGTGTATAGTGGGAGCCTTCCTCACTCTACTGGCCTCATTATTCTCTTCTATTTCTGAGCAGAAATTGCGCCAGGATGTCCTTTGCGCCTTTCTTATCTCACTTTTACATTGTCTGAGGCTGTTCTTGTAGCGGTTCCAGCCCTCTGCTCCATTTTGTTCTTTTGCTTTGTTGAAAAGCCGTCTGCTTTCCTTTTTAGGTGTACCAAAATCTGCAGACTGTCATGGAGATTTGGTTCTCTTTGTTGGTCTGCTACTTGGGCAAGACTTTAGAAGGGATCTGTTCATAGCTCCAGTAACTTTAGTCGCCAGGCGCTCAATGTCTGCATGCGACTTGGGGTTACTTAATTGAGCGGGTCAAGGGCGCCTTTAAGGTTAGCCTCATATTTATCCCAATCGATCAATTTAGGGTTCCTAAAGGATGTTTTAGTTTGGATCTCAAAGTTTAGATGGAAGCGAATGAATGAGTTCTTATCTGATACCGACCAGTTTGCAACCGAGATATTGGAAGAATTGGATACCAAGGTTATATCCAAAACTTCCTGCCTATTTCTTATTACGAAGGTAATAACAAGGTCAGTTTCGATAATATAAGTTAGTAATAGCTCCCCTCTTTTGTTGATGCCGCTACTGCCCCAAATGGTGTGGTGAGCATTCGCATCACATCCTATCAGGACCGGTGTTTTTGTCCATTCTGTCTCACTGACCATCCTTCTGATTGTTGTGAATGGTTACTGACTGTATATAACGCATTCACTTAGAGAACCGTTTCATCTGAAAACGTGCTATTAAAGCAAAACCAAATTTCTAGTATGAATTTCACCTACATAATAATCAATACATTATACTCGTAGCTCTCAATACCCGTATGCCCAGAATTAGAACAGTATGATAAATCTATAACCTTAATTTCCAAACCCTCTTGAGGGCTAAAAAGAAAGAGATATTGGGCCTTGAGATCCCTAAAAATCCATGTATACCAAAATTCAGTCAGAAAAGGACAACATTTTCATTGAACACCAGCGGCTAACTTTCGTCGTTACAGCAATCCCAAAATGAATAGGTGCAAAAACATGCTTCCGGACTGTCATACAAGCTCGGCAAAACAAACGTCTATCTTAATGCCTTCTCTAGGTCACAATGTCTAACACATGTTAATTATACGGGGGTGGTCCAATAAGTACTTAGCCTACAAAAGAAAAACAAAAATTGGTGATTTATTTTTCAATATAGTCTCCTTTTAGCTCGAAACACTTGACCCAGCGATGCTCCAACTTCTTTAACCCATCTGAAAAAAAAACGTTTTCTCGAGGTCTGCAAAGTAGGCCTCCGTGGCGGCGATGAATTCGACTGAAATTTCTGCCCGGCAAGTGACTTTGACTTTTTCAAGTTTGGAAACAAAAAGAAGTCGCACGGGGCCAAATCTGAATGGGATAGCAGTTCGTAGCCCAATTATACCAATTTGGCCGATGCGTTATCATGGTGGAAGAGCACTTTTTTTCTTAGCCAAGTGGGCCGTTTTTTCTTCAATTCGGCGTCAAAACCTTCTTCGGAGCACGTTCGCCGGGTGAAGTCCACTGTTTCGACTGTTCCTTGGTCTCTGGTTTGTACCAGTGGATCCATGTTTCGTCGACTGTCACGAAACGACGCAGAAACTCTTTCGGATAGCGCTTAAACAGCGTCAAACACTGCTCTGAAGTGGTCTCACGATTGTGCTTGTTGTCCGGAGTGAGCAAACGCGGCACCCATCGCGCCGACAACTTTCTCATACCCAAAATTTCATGCAGGACATGACCCACGCGATCTTTCGAAATGCTTACTGTCTCAGCTATTTCGCGCATCTTCAATCGGCGGTCTGCCAATACGAGATCGTGGATTTTTGTCACGTTATCCTTCGTGGTAGCCGTTTTCGGGGCACCTGGACGTGGCTTTAACGTTGAAACTCGTTAAACCAATTTTTGATGGTCAAGAATCGAATCACCGACCGATATTGTTTTTTTTTTTCAATTTTTCTAAAATCCGCGGACACTCCCGCTTCCACACGCGGTCAAAACAAAACTACTAGTCCGATCCGACAGTAGCCGTCTACTAGAAAGTACTACACGATAGTAAGTTGCTCTTGCGATACTGGCGCCATCTGGCGGTGAGGCTAAGTACTTATCGGACCAACCTCGTATGTCTTCAACCTAATATGTATAGCCGGGAATCATAATAATTTGTCAATACTCCTGTAAAAGCTTTCAAAACAAAATTAATAGAAATTATAAATTGGAAAATCCCTTCCTCTCTTCGTCAATGGCATATTTTTTATTCAACTCGCTTACAAATATAATTTCCATACCTAATAGATTCCTTAATCCCTTTATAAAAAAATGATCTCCCAACGATTTCAAAAATTAATTTCCAGATTTAGGACCGCACAAGAAGAATTAATAGAAAAGGCCAATAAACTGGCCCGTTGGATCGCAATCGAAAACAAAGCCTACATTTTAGAGAACTTGCACATACAAGATTTGCGTATTGCACATACAACAACCAGGTTAAGGTCATGGATGACCGAACCAGGTTAAGATCATGGATGACCGAACCAGGTTAAGATCATGGATGACCGAAATTGTGTTGTGCATCATCTGCACACAAGAATGGCATATATGTATGTTGTATCACCCAGCAACATTGTTCGACGATCTTGTTGCTATGTGAGTTTCGAACCTTTTATGTATCTCTGTTGTTTGTTTTTTCTAAATTATGTATTTGGAGTTGTTTTTAAGTTTGGATTATGTGTTAGGAATTCGGTTAAGCTAAGAGCGTTGTTTTCGATTCATTCTGGATTGGACTGTGAAGACAAAAAGAAGTAAAAATAAAAAAATAAAGTAGAAGAAAAAATGGCAAAGAGTTTTATTTCTTTTGGCTCCCAATAAGTTTCACTGGCGCAGTCGGAAAAACAAAAAAAAATCATCTTGAAATTAAACTGATAAAAAGTGGTGACTATATAAAATTAAACTCAGTGCATTAAAAGGCCAGAAAAAAAAGAACTCAAATAAAATTTAAAATTCTAACTATAGCAGTTATAGTGGCAGTGTATAGATCAGTGCACAGAAAACAAAGATTAAGTTGATGTAATTTAAAAAATAAACTTTTTCACGTGATTAGTATATCCAAATAAAGTAAGTAATACTAGAAAAAAAAATTCAAACCCAGCGGAAGAAGAACCGGATCAGAAAAAAGAAAACTTAACTTATACATACATACATACAGAAGAACTCGATTTATTCCTAAAACATATAGATTATATATATACATTTAGTACTAACTTAGATGCAAATTCTCAAGGCTTTATTCATTTAAGAATAAGGCAAAAAATTAAAGGAAAAGCGAATTTAATTTTAATTAATAATAATAATCCAACTGATTGGCCTGAGATTAGAGACATTTTACTAACAAACTGTTGTATCGACGAAAGCGTTGAAAATATCATCACTAAAATAAAAATGTTAAAATTTGAAAAATCTCTAAGTGCATTGTTTGAAGAAAGTGTCAATCTTTTAACAAAACTTAATATAAAATGTCAAACCTTAGAAAATTCGGCTTGGTTTGGTTGTGCTGAAAATTAAAAAATGGTTCTCAAACTCCTTATAAGCAAGTTGCTAACAGAACCAAAACTTATTCTTAACGCTAGGAATCCTTCAAATTTACGCGAAGCCCTAACAATTCTTGTGGATACTGACACATTCAATATCCAATACACAGATAGACACTATGACAGTTCTATACGAGGCTTTCCCAGACAAAACCAATCTAAACAATATAACGAAGTTAGTTTTCAAAATTCACAATATATTCCAAATACCAACGCATTGAAATTTCAGAAATTTTCACACCCGTTTCGGCAAACAAATCCAAACAAATTTGATAATAGAACCTCTTTTGGAAACTTTGAGAAACATCAGGCCCCTTTTTCATCAAACACGAATAATCCTGAAATTTTGACGAGTAGCCAACAGAGTAGAATGATGGATGTTGATCATCTACAATCTACAGATTTGCCTACTTGTTCTGGATTACAAAATTTTCAATCATCAGGCCCCGACCACTTCCCTGTATAATAGTCCAAACAACACCAAATCCCATTAAACTCTTAATTGATTCAGGAGCGAGCACCTCAATAATTAAACAAAATCTCTTCCATGAAAAATTTAAAACTCATTTAACTAATCCACTCCTTCTAAAATCAGTAAATTCAGATATCTTAGTTTCCTCCAAAATTACTATCCCTCTTTTTAAGGAATTTAATAGACCGAGTACAATTGAAATGCTTGAGACCGAAATAACTGGCGACTTTGATGGAATAATTGCATGCAATATTTTGAAACCATTACAAGCCAAAATAGATTTAGAAAACTCAAAGCTCATTACAAAAGAAGCATCTCTTCCTTTGATATTTAGCGTTCCTGTAGCAAAACTAACCGAAGATGAAATCAAAAATCTACAAGAAAATTTGGAGGATATTCACTTTAAACCAGTTAATATATGTAGATTGCATAATTGATAGATTGAAATTAGACAACCTCAACAAAGAGGAAATCAAGTCTCTTATTTCAACTATTAAGAAATTTAAGCAGGTCTTTACCTCGAAGGTCAAAATTTGACTTCGGTGGTTAAATATAGTCACAAAATTCCAACAAAACATGACATCCCTATATTTTCAAAAACATATAGGTACCCCGAAGCACCTACACATGAGGTAAATAAGCAAATTTCCGAAATGCTCGATTCTGGTATCATCGTGAACTCCTCTAGTCCATATAATGCTCCAATTTGGGTGGTCCCCAAAAAACTTGACAACTCTGGTCAACAAAAATGGCGCATTGTTGTTGATTACAGAAAGCTCAACGACATGACAATAGAGGATAAGTTCCCGATTCCTAATATTGAGGATATCTTGTCAAAATTAGGAAATGCGCAATATTTTTCTACCCTTGACCTCGCAAAAGGATTTCATCAAATCCCAATTTGCAAAGAAGATAGGCATAAGACAGCCTTTTCGACATCAAACGGTCATTACGAGTTTACACGCAGGCCGTTCGGCTTAAAAAATGCGCCTGCATCCTTTCAAAGGATGATGAATAAAGTTTTGCAGGACTATATAAATAAAATATGCGTAGTCTATCTAGACGATATACTAGTTTTTTCAACGTCATTACAGGAGCACATCGATTCACTGAACAAAATTTTCAAAAGGCTTTCTAATTATAACCTTAAAGTTCAAATCGATAAATTTTCTGAACCACGAAACTGAATATCTCGGGCATATTATTTCGAAGGATGGCATCAAACCAAACCCCAACAAAATCGAAATCATTCAAAAGATAAAAATTCCTCGAACGGCAAAACAAATTAAGTCTTTTCTCGGTATTTCGGGCTTTTATAGAAAGTTTATCAAGGACTATTCAAAAGTAGCCCTCCCGATGACAAAATGCTTAAAGAAGAATTCGAAAATCAACATTTCAGATAGGCACTATATAGAGTATTTTAACAAGCTTAAAACACTTATATGTAGTTGTCCAATCTTAGCATATTCCGACTTTCGGCAGCCGTTCACTCTTACCACCGATGCAAGCAATGCTGCATTAGGAGCAGTGCTATCGCAGAACCAACATCCGATAGCATTTGCTTCAAGAACTTTAAATCGGCACGAATTAAATTATAGTACCATCGAAAAAGAGCTTCTATCTATCGTATGGGCTACAAAATATTTTAGACCCTATTTATTTGGCCGCAAATTTAAAATTCAAACTGACCATCGACCGTTAGTGTGGCTACCATTAAAAGAACCAAATTCCAAATTACAGCGCTCGAAAATAAGACTAAATGAATATGACTTTGAAGTTGAGAATATAAAGAATAATGTTGCAGACTTTCTAAGTCGTTTAGATATCAACAATATAAAGGAAGAAGATATTAAATCTGATGTTGCAACAGTGCACAGTGGTAAGGAAAATCTCGATGATCATATTTATATTTCGGAAAGACCATTGAATATTTTTCGCTATCAATTAGTTTTAGAAGAAGGCAAATCAGATTCCTTCGCAAACAAAATCGTGTACAGGCAAAAAAGGCGAACAACGATATTTTTACCCACATACAATGAAACATATGTTCTCAAAACCCTGAAAGAAATTTTACCAATTAAATGTGTCCTCGGAATTTTTTGCAAAAATGATAAATGGTTTATAGAACTCCAGAAAACCTTAGTTAGATATTTTTCCTGTTCCAAGTCTATGAGGATCCTAAGATGCACTAACTTTCTCAAAGATATTACTTGTCCCGAACAGCTGTTAAATATTATTGAAAAAAACCCATTTAAATAAAAATCATAGAGGAATAGATGAAACTTATTCTGAGCTTAAACGCCTTATTTATTTTCCAAATCTCAAACTAGAAATATGTAAATATATCAACAATTGTTTAACATGTAATATGTGTAAATATGATAGGAACCCTATAAAGCCATATTTCATGGTATCTGAAACACCTCAAAAGTCAAATGAAATCGTACACATAGACATATGGTTTTTTAACAAAAACACTATGTTTCTTACTTGTGTAGACAAGTTAACAAAACACGCGTCCATTCATTTCTTGTCAGAGAGGAATTCCATAACAATACTTGATATTTTAAGGCAAAGATTTGCAGTATTAGGCAAACCTTCTAAAATAGTTGCCGACAACGAATTCAATACGGCTTATGTTAGGAACTTCCTAAATAAAGAACAGGTTCTGTATCATTTTACATCCCCAATACACATACGGGTAACTCAATTATAGAACGATTCCATTTAACACTTAATGAGCATATGCGGCTATTAAAACTTGACAAGGAAAATGCGAACATTTCAGATGGTAACTTAGTTTATAAGGCTGTTGAAATCTACAATGACACGATTCACTCCGCAACTAAATACAAGCCTAATGACTTTCTACATGAAAATTTAAATGAGAACGAATGGAAAAGTCTTATAAAAAAAATTCATGAAAGTAAAGAAAAACGTATAAACAAACTTAATGAAAAACGAACAAAGCCAAATGAATTTAAAGAGCGAGAATTAATCAAAAATGTAGGTTTTCATAACATAAAACACTTGCCTAGGTATATTATTAAGGATGTGGAAGAAAAAGGTCCCACATATTTTAGAGATAAGAGTGGTACTAAACGTGACAGACAACTTGTTAAAAGATCTTACAAATACCAAAAACCTATCGAAAACATTACATTTGAGAGAAAATTTACTGGCAGAGATTATTCAAAGCGCAAAAAAAAAAAAAATTAAAGAGTAAAAACTTGTAAAGTCTACCCAAAGGTAACTTATATTTACGAATTATAAGATAGTAACTAAGATACGTTCTTCTTCTTCTTCTTTTCCTTTTTCCGGTGTTGTTATGGTCAGAAGTGTAGGACCATAACCTTCCCACTTAACTGCATTCCTACTGGTCCGCTTGTGGGGTCCGCCGGTTTGACCTCAGAAAGTAGCGGCAGACTTCCCGGTTTGGGATTACTTCATCGCTGAGGCCAATCAAATGCTGGTGTTTTTGCATTTGTTTGCACCAATTGTTTTTCGGCCTGCCTTTTTTTTTTTTTTGTGACACGGGCATGCTCCAGATTTTTTTTTGTTTGATCTTACTCTTACAACACCGGTGATCTCCAGTCGTGTCAACCCACTGATTTGCATGTACACTTGTGGGGCAGTTTAAATGTGGTATATGTGTCCTTAGGCTCACCTTGGTGTTTTCTAAATTGCCTGGATGTGATTTTTGTTTACCTTTGTTTTAGTCGCCTTTTACGACAAGCGAGAGATATCGCTGCAGGGATATTCTTAACCCGTCCCTGCACGGATAACTAAGATACGTTGTATTATTTAATTTAAATAAGTTATTATATAGTTCTTTATACATATCTGTAAGTTATTTTAAATAAATCAGAATTACGAAATATGTAAGTTACAACAAAGTTATTAGAAACGAATTTATGTAACACAGGGATAACGTAAAGCAAGGCAAAGATACTCATACGACACAGTCAACAGAGAATGCAACAAGTTGCAAAGTAAATATTATTTGCGTTTACCACCATCTTAACAAATGGACATCGCACTTACCCAAGCGTTTGTGTCCATTCTTCGGGGGGAGAAGTTACATACTTGGATCCAAACCCTTACCTCAAGATTTGCGTATTGCACATATAACAACCAGGTTAAGGTCATGGATGACCGAACCAGGTTAAGATCATGGATGACCGAACCAGGTTAAAATCATGGATGACCGAAATTGTGTTGTGCATCATCTGCACACAAGAATGGCATATATGTATGTAACTTAAAAAAAGACGTTCCGATCGGCGGAAAAAAACTTTTATTCATCAAACAAGATGCACAGTTCACAATCAGATCTATAACTAACTACAGTGGAGTTTATCCACTCTCTACGGCTACTTTGCATTATCAGCTTACCTGGTCACTGTGGGACCGCGTGAGCTGTTTACTCAGCTTTTTTGGTAGTTTTAGGTGTCCGGTAAGTGATATGTATCTCCGGGGAATGAAGGAAAATGGGAAAAAAGATAAAGGAAACGCAAGGTTGCGCGAATGACAGAAGTGAATGTACCCGTGCATTACTTGGAAAAAATAGATTGGCGGGTTGAGGAATGTGTCGAGTATGTAACCTCTCCCCCCTTAAGATCAAAATTCTCCTGGATTTTACGAGGGGGTTGTTTATTTTCACTGTGTGTGTTAATTGATATCTTAAGATTTTTATTTTTCTTTACTAATTTTGAAATGAAATTTATGATTATGATCAGGATACAGGTAACGGCTGAGCTTGCAAAGTAGCTTACATTTCTATGAAATTTTAATAAGTTTATGTGTTTTAAGTTTTCAATATTTCTTATAATGATATCTTCGAAATTTACATTTTTAGTGAAATTGTAGTTAATTTCATCATAGTAGTAAAATCTTTCTTTAAATTTTATATTGGAATTAGTAAATGTTTTGTTCATTATTTTAATTGTACAATTGTTAATAACTATTAGATAGTTTCCACTTAGTTTTATTTTTCTGTCATCACAATTGTTAATTATCTCTTGGTTTCTTAAATTTTTACAAATTATGGTGCTATCGTCAATTTCTTTTATTTCTATTAATTCATTTCGCTTTGTTTTACAATTTTTGTTTACAATACAGCTTTTAAGAGGTTTAAGATCTTTTACATATTGAACATTATCTAGGGATTCATATTTTGTGTTATTTAGTTCGAAAAAGTACTGGTCTCGTTCTTCTATTTCTGTTTTGTTGTCTGTCGGTATTGCTGTTAGTAATTTTAGGTCAACTTGCTGGTATTCATCCGGAATTTTTATTGCTAATACTAAGGTATCTACATTGTATTTAAGTAGTCCTACTTTTACATTTTTTAGTTTGTAGAAGTCCAGTCCCGTCTCGTTTATTTCCTCTGTCGTCAAAAGGCTAGGGTGTATTAACCCGTGTTTAACTAAGGCTATGTTATCAATTATTTGGTTTAACTTTTCTTCTAGCATTCTTAATTTTACTAACTGATCTATTTTGAGCTGTTGTAGGATAAATCTTCTTTCGTTCTCTGTTAATTCTACGTATGATCTGCTTAATTCTTTTCTGTCTGATAATATTGCTGATTTAAGATGGGAAATACTTTCATTTAGATGTAGGTTGATTTCTATCTGTTGATTAAGATGGCATGCTAAATTTTCCTGATTTTTTCCTAATACTGTGAGGTGATCTGTTATTTCTTGTCTGTCATTGTCGTCCATCGTTCCAAATAAGCATTTTTGTCCTATCCCTATGACGTTGACCAGTCCTCTTTTTTGTCTTTTTCCCGGTTCTATGGCTGTTATTTTAGCATACAGTGTTCCTATTTGTCGTTTTATAATTGGATCGTTATCTATTTTAAGCTTTCTGGTATTTTCAGCGAACGTGTTAATAGTTTGCATTATTTCTTTGGTGTTAATAATATGTAATATAGTCTTGGTGTCCTGAATTACTTCAGTCTGTCCCATGTTAATTATGGTATACCCGTTTCTTGTTGTCAATTGGTCAATTGTCAATGTCGCTAGAGTCTGTGCTGTCATTGTCGTGAGTATTAGATACACTGATACCGTCATCTGCAAATAAGCGTGGTCTTTTAATGTTTATCGGATGTTCTCTGTCCATTTTCTTAATCCTGTATCTAGGCTCATTTTTGTAGTAATTCCTTCTGTAGTTCTTGACTGGTATGACCTCTCTTGTTTCTTTATATACTTCCCTATTCTGGTTTAGTTTCTGGGTTCTTTTCACTTTTTCTAGCTGTACCTGCCTTACAAGAGTAGCTACGTCGGCATACATTGCTTCCTCGGGAGACATTTTTAAAGTGGAATGATACCTATTGTTATAATTACTAACTGCCCTGTGAACTTTCTGAATAAAGGATAAATCTGAATTTCTCATGGTAACTAGTTTTTCTTGTAACGTGGAGTGGAACCTTTCTATATCGCTATTTCCTGTATGGGTGTTAGGCTTGGTAAAATGTAATTCGACTTTTTGCTCGTTTAGAAATTCCTTAAAATTTTCTGATTTAAACTCGTTGTCCGTTATTATTTTTGTTGGTTTGCCGAACTTCGAAAAATGTTCCTCCAGTACCTCTATTTTCTTAGTCCAGTTTTTATTGGGTAGATAGTATGCGTATGCTTTCTTAGTAAGTTTGTCTATTAGCGTGAGGAATGGGTGTTTCATGAAATAGTAAATATCCATGTGAAGAGTCTCATTCGGCTTACGAGGCGTCTCGCTTATTTCGTACTTCGGTTTGATTGGATTCCGTTCGTATTTTGTTTCTAGGCATACTCTACAGTTGTTAATCATTTTTGTGATTTCTTTAACTAATTTGGGGTAGTAAATTTTGTTCTTAAGGGTATGATATGTTTCTATTATTCCACTGTGCATACTTTCCTTTGTGTGATAGAGCGAGATTTGTTTATGGGCTTCCTCGAGAGTTCTAATTTCTTTGGCTCTTTTAGTTGTTTTTATAAATTTTATTTTGTTATCGTGGTTAAACAATTCTATTAACAACTGTTGAATTTTATTGAACTCGGGGTATGATAATTCGGTGTATATTCCGGTCAGACCTGGTTTTATGTATCTTCTTAGTAAATCTGTCCAATATTCTTTATTTCTAGTCATATCAACAAATATTATTCTTCTGTTATGAAGAATCTCTATCTCCTTATCGGCATCATTGACTAGTATTAATTGTGTTTTGTATTTGTTGACTATGGTTTCCTTTATGGCTATGTGGTCTAGCAATTGCTGTTTCTGTGAGTGAATCGTAGCGTTATCGGATAGGTTATTTACGGTTTGGGTGTTGGTTTTTCCAATATCTTCAGGAATTCTACTAAGGAAATCTGCTATTTTATTCTCTTTCCCTTTCACGTACTCGATGTCGAACTGGAATTCCTGGAGTTTAAGTAACCACCTTTGATTCCTCTGGCTAAATTCTTTACCCGTGTATCTCTTGTTCAAATATTTGATTGGCAAGTGATCTGTAACTACCTGGAATCTCTTGCCCCATAAATATGGCCTAAAGTATGTGATCGCCCACACAACTGCTAAGAACTCTTTGTCCGTGGTTGAGTAATTTTTCTCGTGATCGTTCAGTGATCTTGAAGCGTAACACACCGGTTGGCCTTCTTGTGTTAGAACCGCTCCTAACGCATAGTTGCTGGCGTCGGTGCATACTGTAAATGGTTTATCGAAATCGGGAAATTTCAAAATAGGGTGTTTGGTTATACTACGCTTAAGGGCATCGAAAGCTTCGATGTATTCTGGGTCTTTTATGTTAATCTTCTTGCCTTTCTTTAGGTATTTTATGATGGGATTAGCGATTTTTGCGTAATCCTTCACGAATTTCCTGTAAAAACCCGTTACCCCTAGAAATCCCTTTAATTGTTTGTCTGTTTGAGGTAGCGGAAAGTCCTGTATGCATTTGATTTTATTAGGGTTGGGCTTCATGCCCTCGCTTGTTAGCACATGCCCTAGGAATTCGGTGTTCTTCTTAAGAAAGGAGCATTTACTAAATTGAATTTTCAAGTTGTGTTCCGAAAGTTTTGTAAATATGATTTTTAGGGATTGAATATGTTCTTTAAGGCTGGTCGAGAAGACCAATATGTCGTCAAGATAGACGACGCATATTTTATTGATTTGGTCCCTGAGAATGTCGTTCATCAACCTTTGAAAGGTTGCTGGCGCATTCTTGAGACCGAACGGCATTCTTACATATTCGTATAATCCATTTGGTGTTACGAATGCCGTTTTCGGGATATCCCTTTTATTCATCTTAATTTGATGATACCCTTTTGCGAGATCCAATGATGAAAAATACTGGGCTCGTCACAGTTTGTCAAGTATGGCATCGATATTTGGTAGCGGGTATTTGTCGTCTACCGTGATGTCGTTTAACTTCCTGTAATCTACGCACAATCGGAATTTCTGTTCTCCTGTGCCATCTTGTTTCTTTGCTACTAGTACAATAGGGGAGGCGTATCTACTATTTGATTTTCTAATAATGCCTTGCTTCTCCATTTCTTGTACCTGCCTTCGTACCTCCTCTTCGTGTTTCGGGGGCAGTCTGTACAGTTTCGAGTTAATTGGTTGGCTGGTTGTTGTAGTAATTTCATGAGTAATAGAATCTGTATTCGTCAGTTGATCGCCTTCTCTGTATATTAGACTTTTAAATTGTTCTAATAATCTTTGCATTTCCTGTTTTTCTTCTCCGTTAAGGTGATTTAAATCTATCTCCTTCTCATCAGAGATAAGCTCGAAGCAGTCAAAGTTTCTTTCGGGGTTCACAGAATATAGGGGTATTTTGGTACCGTTATTTAGTACGAGACACTTATTATCAAAATCTATAGTTTTGATAATTTTATTGAGTAAGTCCATACCAATGAGGACATCATAGGGTTTGTCACCTAAATTTCTTTTGTACCATTTGATGGCACCCCTTAGGCTGTAATTAAATTCTTTTGGTATGTTTGTCGCTATTCTTTCTACTATCTCCGTTGTTATCGTTGGTTTTTTTTTTTCTTTCGTGAAAGTATGTGATCAGGTAATTTTTGTGGGGTGGGTCCGACGTTGAGTTTTAACTGATTCGTAGTTAAACTATTAACTCGGTACTCGTTAACACTTATAACCGTCACTTTTCCACACGCGATTTACTGGTCCGTTCTCGTATGGATCCTTCAAATATAGTCAGGATCCTACCGACTGCGCCACTTAAAAAAAGATGTTCCGATCGGCGGAAAAAAACTTTTATTCGTCAAACAAGATGCACAGTTCACAATCAGATCTATAACTAACTGCAGTGGAGTTTATCCACTCTCTTATATCTACGGCTACTTTGCTTTATCAGCTTACCTGGTCACTGTGGGACCGCGTGAGCTGTTTACTCAGCTTTTTTGGTAGTTTTAGGTGTCCAGTAAGTGATATGTACTTCTCTGGAGAATGAAGGAAAATGGGAAAAAAGATAAAGGAAACGCAAGGTTGCGCGAATGACAGAAGTGAATGTACCCGTGCATTACTTGGAAAAAATAGATTGGCGGGTTGAGGAATGTGTCGAGTATGTAACCTGTATATACTTTGTATCACCCAGCAACATGCACTTTGTTCGACGATCTTGTTGCTATGTGAGTTTTGAACCTTTTATGTATCTCTGTTGTTTGTTTTTTCTAAATTATGTATTTGGAGTTGTTTTTAAGTTTGGATTATGTGTTAGGAATTCGGATAGGCTAAGAGCGTTGTTTTCGATTCATTCTGGATTGGACTGTGAAGACGAAAAGAAGTAAAAATAAAAAAATAAAATAGAAGAAAAAGTGGCAAGGAGTTTCATTTCTTTTGGCTCCCAATAAATTTCACTCCTGGTGCGCACACGTGACAATTAGGAAATCAAGAGCCGTATAAGACATAAGATTATCTTAATTAAGCTTCTTAATTTCGAAAATCATAGTGTTAAGCTAAGATTAAGATTGATGGTTATTGGCGACAATGTCATCCGCAAGATATTCATCATTGAATGCGGTGAAACCGTCATTCAGCTCGAAGCGGTGAATGGTTGAAAAAGTCCGCATTTTTAAGCTCGTGAACAGAGCTGTACCTGTTTACACAGATTCGAAAAAAGCGGCGATCCAACTGACTTTCTCCTGTGAGACAGGTCGACACTCTCTGGACGTTTATGGTCCGTCGCTGTATCGTCCATAGTGCGGATTCAGACATAACTGATAGTTCGTGAATTTTTTTTTTTATTTGCGGGAACATGCTCGGACTGTTGGATTTTATAGAACGAACTTTATTGCCCCGGTATAAACCTACAGCCTTTCTGTAACTTTCTTTTAATAACTGTTGGAGGTTTTTGATCACCGGTTTTTTGTTCCATTCGCTGTAAGAGTTGGTCAATTTCGTCGTTTGTCAAGTTTCGACTTACAAGTCTACTAATTCCACTCAGGCATATTTTTCTTTTCAAAGAATTTGAGAGGAGTGACCAGGGTTTTTCCTTTGGATTTGATTAATTGTTCGCAAACAGTTTCGATTGAAGTTATTTGTATTAGCCAGTTCAAGTCCGTGTCTGTTAGCCTTAAATCTATGTAAGAAAGATCCGATTTTGGGAAAAGATGGAGTACCCCTTGCATACAGTTCAAGTCTATACTCGGTCGAATTTCCCTATATTATATGTTTCTCCTTAAGGTCCCTGCCCAAGAAATAATAATTTTCTTCCGAATGCAATCGAAGGTGTCGAAAGAGAGTCTTCATCTTTGTTATAAACTGAGTAGCTTGAGGAGCTTTAGATGCATAAAGAGCCACCGCATACATTCTTCTCCTACTTTGGAGATAATTAGATATAATTCACACTTCTAACACTTAAGGCCTTCTTTCGAACTCTCCATACCCAACGCTATATCGCAATCCTTAACGTTGTAAGACAGAGCTCCCCTAATAAGATGGTAGTCTTCATAGGCCAATTTGTTTTTCTTGATTAGTTTAGTTACACTAAACTAGATCACATCGGCGCATTCGTTTAGCAACATATTCGAATGAGCTGCTCTTTTCTCAATTCTGACCAGTAGATTTACATTCACTGTAAGAATCTTAAAATTTGTTTCATCCAGTATACCCATTATGATTTATGGCGCGCCAGTCTGCAAACAACTGGAATAGGTAATGTCTATTCGAGGCACTTGTTCGAGTTGCTTCTGGAACTAATCGATCTTACGATGTTACTTCTGGACAGTAAGACTGTTTTCAGATCCATGTCTATTACCTGGGGCTTTTCAGAAGCTTTTAGTACATTCTGAGCCTTGCTCTTGTTCAATTCGGATGGCATTTGGGAAAAGGGCACGTTCGGTGGGACGATGGTGAAGAACGAACCATGTCTCTCTTCTTCAGCTGTTTGTTTTGCTGGATTGCTTTTTTTAGCTTCAGAAAAAAAGCAGATCACTCCCACGAGCTGACTCATATCCAGAACACCCAGAGGACATTTACCACATCTATATTGCATATTGCAGTCAGCTGCGGCATGACCGAACCTCTGGAAACGCATACATTGAAGTACAATTTCAGCCCTCATTCATTTCTCAATTCCCAGTAGTTCAGCACTAAATGGTTAAAAACTTCGACCATCATTTGCCAACCTGACCATCGTTGTTTTGAGTTTTTTTCTTGTCTATTGTATATTCTGTGTTTAAATATTCCGTTTATTATTAATTTCTGTTTATTTTTTACTTTTAATGCTAGAGAAACAGAGTCATATGCACATATAATAAATTAAAAAGTTTTTGGAAACAAAGAGACAAGGGAATATGTCAGAATGAGATATTACAACCACGAACAACGTCCGATGGTTTTGAAAGTTTCGTAACTCTAATATAAAAGACAGAGACACCATAGTTTTTAATTAACAACTAACTAGTAAGTTATGGTTCAGCATCTATCTTAATGTTATTTACTTGGACAAGGTAAGTATGAATTTGACAAATTTGACTTTGACGCACTTTGTTAGCATAATAGAAGCTATAACAAAAAAAAAAAAAACTGAGGCAATCCAAACCTAAAATATGCTGAAGTGAAGGACATTTCTTAGACAGGGTTTGGTGAGATGCATGTAGGTCAAAAAAAGCAGAGTTCACATCGCGCGGCATTCTGGACATTGGTTCACGGTAGGCGTAGTTCGATCGATCGAAGAGTTCCGGACTGAAGGTTTCGGTAATTCATTTGAAGCAGTGACAGTCAATGTAACCGATAAATAGGTCATGAATAAAAATAATGTCCGCGACCTTGCATCGTTCTTCTAGGGATTGTAGGTTGATTAGTTTTAACTCATCCTTATAAGGCGGTCAATTATAGGTGTCAGCCCAGGGAAGAGGAGGATCATACTTGAATAGCACAATAGAGAAGGAGTCTAGTGAAGGTAATATATAAGAATTTCGTGACGTAAGGGTTCGAGAACTCCTTTGGCCAACATTTCACAAAGCCGAGGTTGGAATTGGCACATTTGATAATGTTTTTGATGTGAAGTCGAAAGTTAAATTCTTGGTTACAGCTAACACCTACCATAAGTCAACCAAAAAGGTGACAGGAAGAACAATTTCACGACAGATAACGTAGGGTCTCGGAGGTGAAGAGAAGCACTAACGGGAGTAAGTGGTAGCTTTACGTATGTTAATATTGAGATCGAGGTGTCTTTTTGTTTACACCGAATAGTGAACCTGGTTGTGTCGGATTGAGACAGCAGGACGGCTAGAACGAGAGTTCCTGATGACACAGTTTACATGATTAGGATAAATATCAGAAATAGTAAGTTTGGAAATAACGTTCTACTCACAGCCTTCGAGGTATGATTTGGTCCATAGGATAAAGCAATACTGGTCTGTGGAAACAACGTATACTTCCTTAGTGATTAGTGGTTGTCGATCGACTTTTTAGAAGAAGATATACTTGAAGTGAAAAAATATTGTATCATAGACAATAATGCAATTACATGATAATGCAAAAGATAGTTGGGCACCTCATTCGGTCGTCCTTTTATTGTGGATTGGGATAATGTTAGCACTTTTCCAAATCTGAGGAAAGAGTCCCTGTGATATGAAATTTTGAAATAAGGCCGGTATGAGCAAATGGATGGCGTCGTCGGGACCGGATGAGTTACCTTTTTCTTAATGACTAAGGCAGGAGTTATATTCACAGACGCTAGAGACGCATGAGGCTGTCTTTCATGTCACGAAAGTAATCTAGCTGAAAAAATGGTTGACATATTTCGCATTAATGGAAGAATTATTGAAAAAATTAAACGCAGAGGTTTAGTTATCAGCTTTTGCATTTATAAAGTGATAGAAGCTCTTGAGATCGGTGGCAAGAGAGGATTGCGTTCGGTTCAGATTCGTATAATTGTGCAAATTCCATATAAGACTGCAGGTCAGCAGAAAGATCGGGTCAGAGGGGATTTAAGGTAAGCATGTTACCATCGAGCAGAGATTCGACCACCATGCAATATAACAATGGAGACAGGACGTCACCTTGGGGGCAGCCCCTGTATACGCCAGACTTCACACATTGTCATTGCATCAGCGATCGATGTCCTGTGCACAAGCATTGCTTTAATCCACAAAACCTTCGCCATGCTATCTAGCAGCGTTACACATGCGGTCGAAAGTAGCGTTATAAAAAGCTCCATCAATGTCAACGAAAATGACCAGTACGTAATCTTTGCTTTCGAAAGCGCATTCAATTTTCCCACCTAGGTTTTAAAGCGGAGTCTCGCAAGATTTTCCGCGCTGATAAGCGTGTTGCATCTCCGTGAGAGCATGCCTTCGAAGGGCAACTTTGCGCACGTGCAACTCTACTAGTCCCTCCATGCTTTTCAGCAAGAATGATTTTAGACTGATTGGTCTAGAACTCTTGGCGAGTGAGTAATCTTCTTTCCCTATTTTGGGAATAAAGACCACTTACGCCGCGCGCCAAGGAATAGGTAATATGTGCCAAGCTAGTAGTGAAAATTATTTTCAGAGTAGGATGCAGCTGTCTTATACCTTTTTGCAGCATAACAGGGTGTACCCCAACAGTACTCGGCGACTTGAAACTATCGAAAGATGCCACAGCAAATTCAATGGCCTCAGCAGTTGCCACGCGTGACGCAACATACCAGCTACGCCGAGTAGTTTTCATCGTTTCAGTCGCAGTTTCCAATAAGGGAGTGTGCAACGAGCCGAGGACAGTTTGATTTCCCGGGAAATGGGTCTGCAATAGTAAGCTAAGAGCTTCTGCTTTAGACTCGGTGAAGGCACCATCAGACTTCCTGAGTACATCCAGCTTTGTCGATTTTCCTCGTTTGAGAACGTTAACCAACTTCCTGGTCGTGCTCAGGGATTTGTGCTCTTCGCAGAAGGACTTATATGTAGGAATCATTCTTCGATTTACGAATAAGCTTCTTATATTCCTTTTGCTTCGATCGATATTTATTCCAGTCATCTTCCGAGTTCGATTTAAGCGTTTTACAGGAGATTTCTGGCTTCCCTGTGAAGACATTGAAGCTCAGCGTTCCACCAGGGAACCAATTTCCTGCAGGTAGGTTTTTTGACAGGACATGCGAATTCAGAACATTTGGTGATGACTCTCCTCAGGTTATGAACGGCATCCTCCACCAATTACTTTGTTCTGAGTTTATGCAGGGCTCCCTGAATCGTATCCAGTCTGTCTTCTCGGATTCCGCTTGGGCTGCGATATATCTATGGTCTGACAACGTAGCATCTAGTAAGACTCTCGAGTTAGTGATGGCCTTCACATGCCTATTAGACAGGGTTAGGTCAATCACTTCTTGTCGTCTCGCCGTCACAAAGGTTGGTTGAGAGCCAACATTGTTGATGATAAGGTCAGACGAAAGAGTGAAGTTTAAAAGAAGGTCTCCTCTCCGGTTGCATTTGCTGCTGCCCCAAACAGTGTTAGCATTAGCATCGCAACAGATGATGAGTCCAATCTTTCTGCCTTCACAGTACTCTACAAGTTCAAAAACCACCTTCGGTGGCGGAGGCAGTACCGAGTCATAGGGGAAGTAAGCAGATGCCACGACAAAGTGTTCAATTTCTCCGTGCGCTTTGTAGCTAACTCTAGCAGCCACCAGATCTTGTCCACAGAATTGACCAGACCAGAATTGGTTGCCGATAGTGTGTTCGATATGATGAGGCAGACCCTAAGCCTTTCGGGCCGCTTATCATAAAGAATAGTAGCATCACGTATACCATCAAGACCACACAGAGAGCAGGCTTGCATTGGTATAGATTGATCTGAGTAAAATTCATAGATTTAGACTGCGGAGCACGTTCCATCCTTCGACTACTTGACATCAGAGTGGAATAAAATCCTACCAAGGCCGAGGTGGATTTCAAGGTCTCGTCAGAGTCGTTATCCAATCCCACAATCGGAGCTGTTACTCTCTTTGCAGGAATAGACAATCCAACCCTCATGTCAAGTCCCGTGTTCTGCATACGTAATCATGTCAGCACATCCAGCTTGTTTCCAGGTCTCCCTGGAATCCAGCATATTCATTTTGGTAGACTTACTACCGGATAACTAGCAGTTTCCAGGGGAGGGATTTTCGGTACCATGCTCCTGATCTAGGCTGATGTCTGCTGTGACAAACAGCTTACCTCGAAGGTATCATTCATCAGAGCAGACCTCAGCCTGAATACAGAAGCCTGTTGCTGAAGCTAGCTCCAGTAGACGATCACTGGTCATTCTGCTGTCACTGTCAGCTTTCCCTATCCTCACCTTTTCAGAGGAGATGGCTGCCTCTTTGTAAGAGAGGTGCTTGTCTCGACACATCATAGTCACTTGTATCTCCTTTCCGGAGAAAAGGGTTTCGTTGTGTGAAGTGCCCGCCTCCGAGGAGCTGCTTTTGGTCCTCTCCGTCTTCAGGTTTTTGCTTTGATCTTTGTTGATCGTCGCATTTACTTTCAGACTCCGATTACCCATCGCCAAGGTTGACCCCGGCGGCCGTCTTACGTTTGCGAGCGCTTTACCTTTTCGGTTCGAGCTCCTGCTCCCTTCCAACGCCGCTTTGGAACAGCTCTGTCAGTTTGAGGGTTGTTGGGACCTTCTGCCTGTCAGCATCACTGCCTTTTTCGGCGGTAGCGCCGGCAATAGCAGGACCCTGAACACCTCCAGCTCCGTCAGTTCATCGTCACCAATAAGAGGAGGAATGTTAGAGGCGCATGCCGAAAGTGCTGGCACGCTTGCTGCAGCCTTTACTAGCCGCCGACGCTTTCTTCGCTGCGCGCCGCCAGGAAGTGCAGTGGCCGCAGATGAAGGGGTCGGATAGGCGTTGATAGGGGATACCTCCGCCGATCTAATCCTCTTGACTGCTTTCCCCAGAGGTTCGCCTTCATCCTTCGGCTGTGCCAGCCTTTTTGCACGATTTTCGGGCACGCTTCTCTCTTCTTCTTTTTTGGCAGTTAGCAGTGCAATCTGCAGTACGTGCCAATTCTGGGGCTCGTTCAATCTTAGCGGTTTCCCGAGCCGCGCCATCGTCGGTGTCGCCTCTGTTGGGTGCACCACTCATGCTCAGTCGAACCAGGTGGTCGGTCAATGAGCCGCAGAAGTCGGTGTCGTTCCGGGCTGCCGGAGAGTTAGGAATGAGTGGTGGTGCCTCCAGAATTCTTGCCCCAGTCGCGATCAAGGAGATCACGGGTGGATTTCCGCTATTGCGGGTGCCACCTGGAGTACTTCCATCCATATGGCTTTCATCCATGTTAATTCGAATTCAAGGGGTCTTGATTCGACGTCATTGCCTTCTTAAGCTCCTCCGCCACGACATGGCGCCCGAAGAGCGGAGGAGTCACCAGTCAATAGACACGCGCCACCTTGGCTGGATGGATAATGGTGTGTGGATACGCGATTTGGAGGTTCTCTCATGTACTGTTGTCATTGCCGCAGACCATGTATTCAATATTACGTTTCTAATTTTTAGTACCTACCTTTTATTCCAGCGTCGTTATGGTCAGAAGTGTAGGACCATAACCTTCCCACTTAACTGCATTCCTACTGGTCCGCTTGTGGGGTCCGCCGGTTTGACCTCAGAAAGTAGCGGCAGGCTTCCCGGTTTGGGATTACTTCATCGCTGAGGCCAATCAAATGCTGGTGTTTTTGCATTTGTTTGCACCAATTGTTTTTCGGCCTGCCTTTTTTGCGTGTTGAAATTGGAACGTTGATTGATATTGCCTTTTGGACGGGGTTCAAAGGATCTCTCCTTTGAACATGGCAATACCAACTGAGTCGGTCACGCTCTATCTTTCTTGTGATGTTTTCTTTTACGTGGAGGCTTCCTCGGATCTTTGAACTTCTAATTCTGTCACGCTGTCATGCGAAGCATCTTCATCTCAGCTGCCGTTAATTTGCTCTCATACTTTTTGTGCATTGTCCAGCATTGTGAACCGTATGTGAGCGCCGGACGTACAACTGAAGTGTAGAGCCTTCCTTTCAGCTTAGGGGGCATTTTTCGATCACAGAAGATGGCGGAGTTTTCCCGCCACTTCATCCACCCTACGCTTACGCGATGGTTGATGTCGTCATCACAAGTTGCTTCTTTATTAATCATAGATCCCAGATATTTAAACTTTTCACACTTGGGAAGCACTCTTCCATTCAAGTAAATGTCTGGAATAGGCTGATGAGGGTCAGAGAACGGGCAGCACAGATACTCTGTCTTCTTTGAACTAATACGATACCCGTGTCCCTCAAAAATGTCCACCCACACATCAAGTGCTCGTTGTAGGGATCATCACTTATAATGGCTCCATCGTCAGCAAAGAATAGCTGGTGCACATTGGGGTCCGTCACTTTTCCTTCAAGCAAGCAATCAAGGACTGCTATAAAGAGCAGTGGACTGAGGACGCTTCCTTGGTGTACACCGACTTTGATTGCGAACTCTTCGGTGACTCCTGCGGTGCATCTTACCCTTGTCGTTGCTCTATTGTACATGTCCATGATCACTCGCACGTAGGTTTCTGGAACTCCTTTTTGTCTTAGCGCTACCCATAAAAGATCTCTTGGTTGCCGGTCAAAGGCCTTCTCGAAATCAACCAACACCATATGCAAGTCCTTTGAAGAATCACGATGCTTTTCCATCATGACCCTTATACTTTGGATTGCATCTGTCGTTGATTTACCCGAGACAAACCCGCACTGGTCATCAGATAGTCGTATTATTTTCCGCAGTCGGCTATCTAATACCCGTTCAACGATCTTCATGGTGTGCGACATCAGCTTGACAGAACGGTAGTTATCACAATTTCGCGTATCACCCTTTCCTTTGTGCAAAGGAAGAATATAGCTTTCCCTCCATTGATTAGGCATAGTGTCGCCTCTCATAAGTTTGGAGATAAGAACCATGAGCCATCTAGACCCGATGTCTCCCATCTTTTTCCAGAACTCAGAGGGTATCCCGTCTGGCCCAACAGCTTTTCTTTTCTTGGAGTTTTTAACCGCGTACCGAACTTCTTCGACTGTGATGTCGGATATTTCGGCATGATTCGGGGCGGCTCTTGGTAGGTACACTCGGGGAAACTGTTCGTTCAGAAGTTCCTCGCAATACTGTCGCCATCTGTGGAGAATTTTTTCGTCTTCCAGAAGGAGTTGGCCTTCAGCATTGTTAATAAACTTTGGGAAACGAATCTCCTGAGCATTTCTTCTTCTCTGGGCGGCTATCTTAAAGATATTTGCTCCTTTGTTCAAATTGCTTTGTCGAAGCTCCTGGGTAGCCTGGTTCCTGTCAGACGCGGAAGACGATATTTCTTCCAACTCCTGATATAGGCCTTCCATGCTTTTCGCTTTGAATTCGGCGCACTTTTTCTTCGCGATACCTTTGCAATATCTATATACCTTTTCACGGCGAGCTTTTTCCTCTCTACACTTTGACCAAGCTTGGAAAGCCATTTTCTTTTCGTGTATCACTGCTTTGGCTTCGTCTGTCCACCACCAGGTTTCTTTTGCGTGTTGGCAGGGGCCTTTAGATGTTCCAAGCAGTGATTTGGCTTTCTCGAGGCCAGATTTTGACAAGGTTGTGGAAATCTAGCCAGAATGCATCTTTTTCTTTTTGTTCGCATCTTATTTGAGGGGCATATGCGCCTACGATGTTCCACACCTCACCATGCATCACCAATTTGAGAGCCATCAAACGGTCACTGGACTTTGAAATGGTTAAGACGTTGCCAAGTAGCTCTGCCGCAAGGATGATGGCCAGTCCGTTTTTTCCTTGTTCCAGTCCATAGTAAAAACATGTTGTAGGCTTTTGTTTTAACGTCCAAGAAACCTGCCCGATTACCGGTGTTTCGCCATTTCGTCTCTTGTACGCACAGGATGTCTACTCGCCTTCTAACCATAATTTCTTCAAGCTCATAGCTGCGACCACTCATGCTTCCAACGTTCCAACTCGCGACTCTAAAGTGTGGCTTACGCCGTTGCATTACTTTGCTATCCCCCGGAAATCCTATAGCTCTGACCCGAGCATTGCTGCTCGTCCCAGGATCACGACCATTAGTAGTGCCTGGGGGGGTAGTGCTTTTCCTTTTAGCGTTCTTTTCCATAATGCTACGGTTTGACCGTTTTCTTTCTTCTCCTCCTTTTTTTTTTGACATGGGCATGCTCCAGATTTTTATTTTTTTTGTTTGATCTTACTCTTACAACACCGGTGATCTCCAGTCGTGTCAACCCACTAATTTGCATGCACACATGTGGGGCAACAACCTTTGTATTTTCGAGTTCGGAAGCACATCCTGGTTGGGAGGAAGTACTTGATATAACCCTAATCTCCAATTCCACCAATTATAGGGTTGACAGCTGGAGAGTATCCAATCTAAAATCGTTTGCAGACCACAAATGGATACTCTTCAATGTGAATTTCAGTGCCGACTCCTCCATCCCCTTCAGAAATCCTAAACGTACTGACTGGAAAAAATTCAGTAGGATCATCAACTCCAAACTCAATAACCTACCCGATCCAGACATGGAATCCGTAGAACAACTGGACACGAAAGTTAGGACCTTTGAAAAGGCCATGGTCACGGCCTTCAAAGTTTCGTGCCCAATTTAAGCACAGCAAAAAAACCTTCCCACCGTGGTGGAATGAGGATCTCTCCGTTTTAAGGAAAATGACAAGAGACCTCTTCAACATCTGCCACAGACACAAATACTGGAAACCCTACAAAGACTGCCTTAAACTCTACAAAAAGGCCATTAGCAAAGCCAAAGCTCAGGCGTGGTCAGAGTACTGCCAGTCAATCGAAACACTAAAGGATGCTGCCAGGCTGAGCAAAATCCTATCCAAACAACACCAGAATCCATCCTACATTAGACGTAACGACGGTGTTTGGGCAGATTCCACAGAAGAGTCCCTGGAACTTCTCTTGAACACCCACTTCCCCGGATGTAAAGACTACGGGACTACTACGCAGGTCCCTCATCATACGCAGCACACACCACGGGACGATGCTAATTTGATCATCAACCCCGATAATATATCTTGGGCCATCAGCAGCTTTCCTCCATACAAATCACCGGGACTTGACGGGATATTTCCTATAATGCTACAAAAGAATTTGGGCAAGGTTATACCCTGGCTAACGGTGATTTATCGAAGTTCGCTGAAACTCAACTACATACCCCTAGCCTGGAGAAGAGTTCGATGTATCTTCATCCCGAAGGCTGGCAAGCGCGGTCATGAATCCGCAAAGGATTTCAGACCTATCAGCCTCACATCCTTCGTCCTGAAGACCCTCGAACGCATCTTGGACAGGCACATCCGCGACTCCCTAGGAAACACAAAGTTTTCGAAGTCCCAACACGCTTACATTAAAGGCAAGTCCACTGAGACCGCCCTGCATGAAGTCGTGCAGACAATCGAAAAATCCATCCACGATAAACAATTTACCTTAGCTACCTTCATAGATATAGAAGGTGCTTTCAACAACATTCACACTGAATCGATCCAAGAAGCCCTCACCACGACAGGGGTAGAGGGACTTGTTAGCAGATGGATCATATCCATGCTCAGAACTAGGATCATTCAGGCCCAGATGGGCAACACCACTATAGTTAAGACCGTAGATAGAGGCACACCCTAAGGTGGGGTAATATCGCCTCTACTATGGCTCTTGGTTATCGATAAAATTCTGAAAGAATTCGAGAGAATCGGAATAAAGGCGGTTGCTTATGCTGACGACGTGGTCATCCTAGTATCGGGAATGTTTCCCTCGGTAATTAGCGAAATCTCAGAGAGAGCTCTGAATAAGCTAAGCGCCTGGGCCTCAGGATGCGGCCTAAGCGTCAATCCGAGTAAAACAGAACTGATGCTGTTTACCACCAAATATAAGATACCGTCCTTTAATCTCCCTCGACTCAACAACCAGCCACTCTCCTTGTCTTCCGAGGCTAGATACCTAGGAATTATCCTAGACCCCAAGCTCAGTTGGAAGATAAACATTGAACATCGGGTACGGAAAGCATGTGTCGCTTTCTATGCCTGTAGCAGAACCTTCGGCAAAAGCTGGGGACTCCGACCCAAAATGGTGCTGTGGATGTACACGGCTGTCATCCGCCCCATCCTCACCTACGGAGCGCTCGTATGGTGGCCTGCCCCAAGTAAGGCATACAACATCAAAAAACTAAGCCGCGTACAGAGATCGGCCAGTATCGGGGTAACCGGTGCCCTTCGGTCTAATCCGACCGAGGCACTTAACGTACTCCTAAACCTCCTCCCTCTGGACCTCTTCATCAGATATAATGCAGCCTGTAGCGCCATTAGACTCAGAGAATCTGGGTTCTGGTCATCTATACCCTACGGTCATAGCAAGGTGCTGGACCTATTACCTAGTGACCTGGCCATGACTGCAACCGATTTCACGACAACCATACACAACCCAAATAAAGCCGCCCATGTCCACTTCCCATCCAGGATGGCATGGAAACAGGGACTGCACTCTGAGAACCATCAGGTAGCTTTTTTCACCGACGGTTCGAAAATGGAGTGTGGGGTTGGCTCGGGTATCTTCTCAGCGGAACTGAATATCTCCAAATCGTTGCGACTTCCAGACTCGGCCAGCGTGTTCCAAGCGGAAATACTGGCGATTAAGGAAACTTGCAAGTTACTCACGCGCTATCCTATTACCAAGAGAGATGTAAATATATATATTGATAGCCAATCAGCTATCAAAGCTCTCGACTCTCACTCCATAAAATCCAAATTAGTTGCACAGTGTAAGGATGAAATCAGCTGTGCAGGAGACTATTTCAACATTACTCTCATTTGGGTTCCTGGCCACAGCAAAATAGAGGGAAACGAAAAGGCTGACGCTTTAGCAAGGCACGGCTCTTCCCTCGACTGTTCTTTGGCGGAGGCAGTACTCCCCCCCATCAGACTGGTCAAGGCAAACCTTCTACAACACTTTCTCTCGAGGGCGAACTCCAGATGGTGCAGTCTTAGCAACTGCGTCATATCAAGGAAAACATGGCCCTCCTATAACAGGAAAAGAACCCTCGACCTAACTAACAGACCCCGACAAGAGATTGCCAGAATTGTAGCCATCTGTACTGGCCACTGGCCTGTCGGTACCCACGCTGCTAAGTTAGGCATCCCATTCAACACCTACTGCCGTAGTTGCAAGAACCCACTGGAAAAGGAAACTCTCACCCATTTCCTGTGTGATTGTCCGGCTCTAGCTAGAACCAGACAGCGCCTACTCGGCAAAATCTCCTTCGACGATCTATCAGAATTCAGAGAAATAAGATTCTGCAATATCATCAAATTCCTTAATTCCACAGGATGGATATGAAACTCCAATAACAGCACACTAGGTCACTGAGTGGTGGCATCAAAACGGCGCATAAGCGCTAATTGGGCCTGGCATCTCGATATCAGGCGGCCACTCCTACCTACCTACCTGTGGGGCAGTTTAATGGTGGTATATGTGTCCCTAGGCTCACCTTGGTGTTTTCTAAATTGCCTAGATGTGATTTTTGTTTACCTTTGTTTTAGTCGCCTTTTACGACAAGCGAGAGGTATCGCTGCAGGGATATTCTTAACCCGTTCCTGCACAGGTAGCCCACATATACGAGTATATGTACATATGTATAAATGTATGAATGTGTTTAAGCCTATAGACACTTGCATTAAAAAAAATTATTTTTTTGTTAAATTTAAAATTTCGACATGCAATTTGGAGAGGAAGCGCGAGAGTTACGACGTCATCCGTTTCCAACATACGACACCTACTAGCCCTATGCTAAACCTCCACTCCCCATGGCAGGAGTGACTACCGCCCTACATACTAATCAGGTCAACACCTCTCAATTCATTGTAATTGCATAAGTGAAACGATGAAAATCAAATTAAACTTTGTGATTTGTTCATTGCGGAATTGAAGCAAGTATAGTTGTAATAAACATTTTGTTTGGCATTATAAGTCGAGCGGTATAATTGTTTTTTTTATATTTCTCACCACATGTGAGATACTAAACCATCGTGAAGTGCGAAGGCCCACGTTCTAATCAATATGAATGGGGTGAAAATTGTCATATCCGCAGAGTAAACTCTATACGAAAAAAGCCGATACAAATTATATTCCAATATCATCACTTTTCATTATGATGCCTTTTCTAATGATTTTTATTGATAACACTCGTTGCAAGACCCTGTACTACGCCACTTCAATTGCCAGAATAATTTGCTGTAATGTAGACGATAAACGCTAAATCATTTTCAGCGTTATATCGTTTCTGTTTTCAAAAGTTTCTACCATATACTACATGTATATTGCAACCAATCTAAGGAAAGATCTATTTGTACTTTTAATAATTATTTAAAGATTAATAATAACATATTTATTTTATTATTCCAACAGTTGCAGTGCAATCAAGATATTGATACATTGTGATTGCATCACATTAATTAGATTCCTCATAGAGCTTGTATGTATATCCATATGAGTGCTTTGGTGTAAAGGATATCCCATCAAAGTGCACATTGAACACCTAAATAATATCCTCTAATTAGCTGGGGCGTACCCTATACAATTGAAATTCATGGCAACAATGCTCCACGTTCTAGTTGATAGTGTTTAGAAGCACGTATCAGCATAACGCAATCAATTTTTGAAATATTATCCAACAGAATGCACTATGAATGTGAGCACATTTAAGGGTTCAATATAGTTCAATTGGAGTTAATTACTAAAGCAAAAGTGATCGACTATGACTAGTGTTGGTAACCGACTGCTTCATTAGAGTCAACTGCTATTAACGGATCACAAACATGCACTCGTACTTACTTCTTTACTATGCAAATGTTTATTTACCCTAATCTTTTATGACCAGCGAAGTTCCCCTGTTCTTCATTAAATTAACTATGTAAATAGTTTTCCGCTTAGGCATGTTCTCGAGTTTTCACGCGAGACAATTTATCACGATAAGAGAGTTTTCCTACTATTGCCGTTACTGCTTTGAGAGTTCAATCATAGTAAGTGGATACATCCTTTTATTGTCAGCATGAGAGGTCATGATGTATTATAAATTATACGTGAATTTTAAATCATCATCTGTTTCTTATGCTCGAAACATAGCATTCTTGTTGAGGCTTCCTTCTAGCAATACGACAAAGATCTTTATGAGTTGTACCAATAGAAGTATTGCAGTTATCAGTGAATATGAATGGGTATATTTGAACAATTTAGCGAAATGTTCCAGCCTAAGACCAAACAAGAAATGTTTTATGATATTGTACTCGTTTATGGCTAATGGAATGGAATATCTAAAAGGCAGCATACGGAACCTCATTTGCATATATCAATATACCGCTGTATTTACTGTGTTGATTGCGTTTTACTAACGAGGTGTTTTAGAGTGCTCGAGAAAATCACGAAAGCTGCTTGTAGCATAGGAAGATGATTGGAAATCAGGTAGAAAATGAAAGTGTATTTAGGAGTATCTGTGGATATTCTAAATCATGGTTAAGGAAAGAAAGAAGGCCAGAACACAAAAGTAATACATATAATGAAGTAAAAGGAAGGAGAACGACAATTTCCTCCAACGATGTTTCACTTAGACTTTTCCATCTCAATTTGGCACACTGTCGAATAAATGATTCATGCAATGTCACCGATGAGGGGAGTGTTTCTTATCATAGTATGACAGCAGCCGTTAGGAGTGGGTTGACGGTGAGGATTCTATTTGTTTATACAAAATTAAGAGTAATATTGTGAAATCGTTTTTTTTTATATTTCTGAAAATGGATGATATTCGAAGTATAAAATCTCTATAATATTTGTATTATACAATAATAAATTTGTTCAAAAATAAAGACTTTTTTAATTTTACGCTAAGTACATTCGTTTTTCGAAATTAATTTTTTTGTTATTTATTTATTTGATTTATTCAACTCTGTGCATAAGTAAGTTATAGAACTTTTGGTCGTGTACAGGAAAATACAATATTTTTAAATTATTCAGAATACGAAAGTTAAGTAACAAAGAGAAAAAAAGAAATAAAACTAGGTAAAAAGGTATATATAATGGAATGAAGAAAAAATTATATATATGTACATATATAGACATAGAAGTAGATAGTAGTTTGAAGTCGATATGTTGTTAATAACTACTAGCGTAGTATTGGGAAAGCCCTTTTTTAAAGTGTTTCTCACACCCCTTACATTTATCGGAAGATTATTCCAGAGATTAACTGCATTTATGAAGAATTGACGTCTGCTAATCAACAATCTATACCTCGGAGGGATTATTTTCATGGTTCTTTGCTACCGAGCAAATTTCATTTTGCTTGTCAAGTAAGTAGGGGCTTTATTGTGAACAATCTTGTGTAGTAAGAGGACTGTTCTGTATTTTAAAAGTTCATCTAAGGTATAGCCATCGATTTTTTTTGGTAAATCTGGAAATATGATCATACCGTTTCAAATTGAAAACATAACTAGCACAGTTATTAAACGTAACATTAAGCTTTCTCAACGAGACTGAGTCCAAACATGCAAAAATATCACTACCATATAGCACAATATGTAAAATATAGGATTTAATCAGCTTAAGTTTTACAGCGGGAGGTAGACACAATTTCGTGGGCTTAGTCCCCTTAGGATGTTATATATTTTTGAAACAATGAAGTTTATATGATCATTCTAGTCGAGTTTATGGTCCCAGGTTTTTTATTTTGTCAACAAAATGAATTGTTTCAATATTGCGTACAACATTCCAAATGGGTTTTTTTATTTTCTAAGTGTTTTGGTTTTAGATGGATTAATACTGTATTACTTTGAAGATCAGACACATGTGTGAAAATGCATGATGCAATCTGATTACCGCCTCGACCTGATATTGCTTCATGCCACATATAGCAATGCGGGCGTGCTGTCACGCAATCATGAATCTTCAAATTATAAGCCCATAATTTCCTTTTTTAAAGGGAATATGCATTATTCAAAAGGGGAGTAGGCAAACATTGCTGTAGATCAAAAGTACAGACTTTCATTTCAGGATCATTAATCGGACGACTTTTGTCTAACCATTTCGATTCATAAGCTAATTCTGCTTTGGTTGGTATAGAGTTTGAATATTTTCAAGATCCTTTAGAGTATCTATATTGTTCTCCATTTTGGCAATATCTATTTTCATTTTCAATGAATCGCATGTTTTACTATATTCATACTCGTATTATTATATGATCAAACTTAATATTCATCGCTGAAAGAAAAATATAATTAAAAAACTACAACAAAAATATTTGTAAAGTCTCAGCTTACTTTTGAAAACTTGGGAATATATTGTGACCCTTTGGGACTTATATCTATCATTATGTAATCTATATATTTGATATATAGTTAAACTGCAATGAAAATACTTACTTTCGAAAATACTATACTTTCGACAATTTCCTCATTCAATTTGTTAGATCCTCCTCCTGATCCTGGATGATCAACACTACTTGACTGCGGATGTTCTAACTTCTTTCTTGCAACACTTTTCAAGAAGCTTTCCGTTTCACTTAAGCATTGCCGAAAGCATTTTTGGCAAACTTCAATACGCTTGCCCGCATGTTCTAAATTATATTTAATGTATTCATGGTTACGTTAATACGTTTATATGAATGTCTTTTTAGGGATTGTGTTTTTTCCCTGATATATCCATCAAATTGCCAACGAATTATATTCGTTGATTATACATACATATGTATATTCCTAATTTCCAATCAGACTTGAACACTTGTTCCTGTGCAATCTTAGGAAATTTTTCTGTGCATTTTTTACGACACAAGAGACTTAAAGGTTTGAATATTCTTGCTGGTACTACACAACCTTTCGAATTTATATATGATTTTCCAGTATTTCGATTTTTCCTTGATTCTCATCTTCTATATTTAGTTGTGAGTGGTCCGTTTGAAATAGACGAAGAGGAATCTATTACAAATTTCTTGCAATTTCTCTTGCCACCTTTTCTATACCTTCAACAATTTCAGAAGAAGACAACTCATCTGTGGAAGCTTGAAAATCAGGATTTGGAGAGAATCATCACAATCAAAATCGACATCCATAGATTCACGTTGGTCAACAAGTGTCTGTGTTGACATATTGGTGTTATATTTATTGCAAATTTAAAAATTGTTACAATGAAAATTCTAATGTACATATATGAACGTATACAAAATCTACATTTGGATTGTATTAATTAAATTACCTTGCCTTTCTAAATTCGTAATATTTTCTTTTGAAAATCACTGCGACCTACACATTGAATTGCTGTTTAATAAAAGCACGACTTCACCTGATGATAGTTTCAACTTAATCGACACTTGTTGCCCAATTATGCACGGAAGATAGAAAACTAACTGTATTTAGCGAAACACCTCGTCACGCCACTTACATTAAAAAGTCACTTACCTTACGTAACACTGGCAAATACTACAAAGTTGACTTGCAAAACAACTTACCTCGAGTAACGGATGAGGTATAGCAATTACTGTTTTCCAATGAAAGCTTAACTCTTAATGAAGAGTTACAGTAAGTGACTCTTTCTGAGACATGGTATTATTGATAATCAACAATAATAATTTAACTGGGAATAAGCTTAAATTCCAAAAAATTGTCGTTATTATAACACGTAAGTTCACTTAAGTGGCTATTGTATGTGCTGCTCGATGGACAATCGAGATAGGCGACTATGTTTTTTTGAAGATAACTTCAATAAGAATGACGGTTGGTTCACCATATTTTAATCACAGTTGTAGTTTAATCTGCTAATTTAGGTAGCAGTTAAAACTCAAGTTTTCTTATGTCGACTTAAGCGATTATCGCGTGAAACCACAGATAATATTTCAATATTTCTGATTATAAAAATCCTGCCCATGGCAATAACTTTCTCATGGTAAGTTAACGAAATGTATGTTGTTCTTTCGTACGCCCAAAGTTTGAAAAAAATAACTCGAACATGATCATATCCCGTATGAAGCCAAATTGGGTAGTTTCTTTAAATCTGGTTAAATCTGCTATTCGGTTGGCTTGCCACTAATCTTTAAACTAAGATAACGAGATTTGACCCATACCACTATGTAGAATATGTGAACATGACTTGGACCCCGTTTAAATAAATTCTCGGTTCTTAATTTAAATCGACTTTAAATTCATTTTTCCCAAATTTATATTTTTCATTAAAAAATGAAGAGCGGGCTACAAAATGTGATTTTAATATTTTAAAATGAGGTGCATTAGCGATACATCTCTCCTGCACACATGAGTGCTTTTACAATATTGTAGATAATGAGTAAATGACGTTTTTGTGTCAATAATGTGTTCAGGTTATGAACAGTAAACCACCCATGCAAATTCATTTTGCTTTCCACCCATACCGTATATCCTTTGTTTGTCTTTTCCCTTTTTATCCTTCCATCCATCAGTACACCAGTAAAAAAATGTACCTTTTTGTGTAATTGCGGGTGTAATTACATGGGTTACCGTCTCCCTGAAGCTTACAACCCAGTTGTGGTTCCGCTCTTTACGGTTGTGGATGAATTTGCTACCTTAGATCGCGAACGATGGAACTATTAAGTTGCTCGAGTGTGTGCATTTCATTAAGGCAGAGTATGATTGAAAAATAATTCGATTATTCTGGGTGTGTGGGCGAAAGTAAGAGCTTATTTCTAAATTTTAACATCACACAATTTTATAAAAAAAAATTCGCACAGTCGTATTCCTTTATTTATGAATTTTCATTTAAAGTTGGGTAGGTACACTTAAGAATTCTATTTAACTTCTAGAATGTTAAACGAATGACAATAGCCTGTGAACATTGCAACAAGGTTATAGCCAGCTATAAAAAGAAACCATGTTTACGGGCACTAAACAATGAAAAGGCAACTATGATGTGGTAAAGGAAACGGAAACACTTATCATCTTATTGATGACGATGGAATAATCCCTCATAAATGGAAGATGTTTCCATAGCGGTGCCTTATTGTATCATTTGCAGTATGTGGATTATATAGTAGAGTATGATGCCATTAGTTTATAGCGCGTGATGAAACATGAGATGGGGATCAAGGACTACTCCACGAAGCTTTGTAGTTAGGTGTTATTCATGCGGAAATTTTATGATTTCTTTTTTCAATGGTAATGGCTGTGTTACTAGGTAATACTGGGAGGATAGATTTTTTTTTACTTTCATGAATTCAACTTAACGTTCTTTTAGGATTTTATGACATCCAATTCAATTTATTTCGTATAAGCAAACACCTAATGGGATATTGGAACTGTTTAGGATTCAAAGTATGTCGGAACAAGGACATTAAGTTGGAATGAAATATGGATTGATGTCGTTTACAGCAAATGACGTTAACAGAACTTGTGCATATAATTTAAAATGGTACTACTTCTACAGAGGAGTATTGTAGGCAATGTTCAGTCGGAAACAACATGCAGACATTGGTTTCGACGCTTTTAAAACAATGATTTTGTTGTTGAAGGTAAAAATCGCTTTGGCGCACCAAAAAAATATTTGAAGACGAAAAATTATTTCATGAAGACTCAAGCTGTACGAGTTAGGGCTGAGAGAGGCCAAACTGCGTTTTTTACGAGTGATCTGCTGCTTTAATGGCAGAAAAATAAAGGTTATTTGCATTATCTTGACTGGTGATAAAAGTGTTAGGCCCGGCTATGTATCAATGGTTCGACGATCCTAAGGAATATAATGACCGATATACCTAGATAGCCAGTGACCGCATTACGGTCAGATATGATGCAAGGACGATGGTGCCGGGATTTTAGGATATGGAATGGCTTTATCGACAAGAAGGTAGATTTCCAAAACTGCAGCAGAACAGATAGGTTCCCTATACAGTGGTTGTACGAATCAATGACATTGTCTACAGAATTCAACGGAAATTAAGAGGCAAGGTAAAATTTCAGCATTTGGGTCGTCCACATCGATAGAAATAGAAATGATGAAGACTTCACAGATGATATCGCAAGGAAGTAAATAACGTTATATTCGGTAAAGTAGCGTAACATACCATTCGATAATGTGGTTTGTGTCAGTGAAATAGAAAGCAGTCCGAACGCGAAATAAGTGGTCGAGAGAGGTGCTCCGCAATGGCTTTCAATGCTTTATCAAGTCCTCGCGAGGTATCATCTCAATTGTACTCCACTGAATGAAATCAATTATTGTTGATTACTGATCGTGATTGCGTGATCACCACGCAAATTGGATTGGGTTCATAACAAACTTGTGAAGTGTTGAATTCATTACTGGAAATCGTGACTATAAAACTGAATAAAAAATGGTGTATGTATTGAAAATAAATATTGAAAACTAGATATTTATTTTCATTTATTAAGAAACACTATAAATTTCTTAGAATAATTAATTTTTCTTAATGAATTCAACAAGTAATTGTAATTAACTTGTCTCCTGCTGCGGGATAGGGACTAGAATATACCCGCGGTTCGGAGTGCTATTCGTAAGAGGCGACCAAATTTCTTACAGATGTGTGCCCCACGAAAAAAATCACAGAAGCAGGCGCAGATTAAAGAAAACTAAAGATTAAATATGGCTGGTCTTCCTTGAGTACAATATTCTGGAGGTGAACTGGTTTCCGATCGTATCTCCGATCCGAAGCAGTACGGTCAACAAAAAAAAAGTGTTATAAAGAAAGCAGTGGAAAATACTCGTAAACTAGGGTAGTGCAAAGCCACCTTGGTTCGCCGAAGAATGTGGGGAAAATGAAAAAGTTCGTAATATTTTAAAGCCTTAAACCCTGAGAGATCACTCGGTCAAGATATCAAACCCTACGAAAGGAAGTCAGGCATCGGGATAAAAAACGACAAATGCAAAGGCAAAAGATTGCTAACATTCAGGAATAATGTGCTGCCAAAAATACGAGAACAATGTGTGCAAAGCTAATCGTTATATGAAAGGATACCACGTCAGATCCGGATTTATTCGAAATGTCAAAGTGAAGCTCGTTTTGAACAATGAAAGAGTTACAGTACTTACATAGAGAAGATATTTTGATATACTGCTTAATTTACAATTTACATGGAGAGCAAGCAGCAATGGAAAACGGTATTACCCACACAGTTAAAATTCAGGTAGAACTTCCAACCATCGAGGGAGTAAAAACCATAATCCATCGGCTTAAGAATACCAAGGCCACAGGTGTGGCTAATTATAAAACCGTCGAAAATTATAAAATATACAAGAGAGAAATTAACAGAAAAATTACATGGACTTTGTTACCACTATAATAATTTACCCGAAACCATCCCCGAGGAACGGAAAAACTCAGTCATCATTCCCATATTTAAAAAGGGTGACTCAGCTCAATGCAACAATTTCCAAGGAATATCGTTACCAAGTGTTGTCAAATATTCTTTTAAAGAGACTAACATAGTCTGTGTGGATTCAGAAGGAACCGCTAGACGAGTGACTAGATGTTCACTAACTGACAGAAATTGGCAAAACGGTTTTCCAACTACTCTCAGATTTTAAAAAGGCGATAATGTATCATGTCTTTGTAATGTTGGGAATCCCGAAAAAGTTAATAAAACTAATAGAAATATGCCTAAGAGGAAACAAGGGACAAGTTAAAGTAGAAAACGTCTAAATATTAGACCTAGAAATATGTACGTGAAGGATTAAAACAAGGAAACGCCTTGTCACCACTTCTTATTAATTTGGCCCTTGAAAACATAATTAAATCCCTTAAGGAAAATGGGAGGGAAATAACTCTTATTGAAATTACATTCGCCCTAGCCTACGCTGACGATCTGGACTTTCAGGGAGATAGTGAGGAAACAGATGAGAGGAACAGATGGAAAGAAGTGGAATGAAGAAAATACCAAATATGTATATAGTCGCTGACCGATTTGGATCGATCCAAAACTCGCACCTGTCTGTACTCGATTAACGCTTTGAGAAAGTTTACGAGTTCATATATCTGGGTATCATATTGACTGCCAAAAACGCCACAAAGATTGAAATAAATAAAATCCTGCATATGGATAACGTGTGTAACGTAAAGTACCTATTCAAAACAACCCTTCTGTACCGCAATGCTAAAATACGTATTTATAAAACCACATGATGCTAGTGATGCTTTGACGGGTGTGAAACTTGGTTTCTGGCAAGAAGAAGAAAAACAAATTCAAGTCTTTGAAAAAAGATCTTAAGGAAAATCCATGTTGGAAGGAATATTCTTTGAAGGGAGGCTTGGCAAAGGGTTGTCAACTAGGCTCTGAATTTCAGGCAAGAAAAACAAACTAATGAGATTTCACACAATGTACTGGCAAAAAAATTGTTGCAATTTTTTTTTTGGTCGTTGAAAATGTGGTTATTTTGGCTTTATTTTTGTCCTGTGAAAGTTTGCCTAATATCTCTGGCTAACTACGCTTGCCTTTCAACAAATCAGTATGCCTTTCTACGATACTAGATGTTCACTTCTTGGTGTTCAATCCTTAGAAGTTTAAATTAGATTCCAATTTATATCTAAGCAGAGACGCAGTGAAAAAAAAAAGTTTTCTATTATATTGGAATGAAAGTAGCTCACCTCAAGGTATTTTATTTAAAGTAGTTCTGTCTGTTTAATCAGAAGTTTTCGTTTTATTTTAAATTAATTTTTATTGTTCTTATTCTATATATTTTTACTTACTAGACGAAAATGTTTAAATCTAACTTAGACGGCCTGAGAGCTGAGCTTTAAAGCGGCTTGAGATGAGTTGGTTAGGCGCATGCACCAATTCATCCGTAAAATATGGTCGGAAGAAAGCATGCCCGACGAATGGAATCTCAGGATCATAAGATACGAGATCTCTATAACTTCGCCAACTATACAGGAATAAGTCTCCTTAACATCGCGTACAAGATTTTCTCTGCCGTACTGTGTGAACGCCTGAAAGCCTTTATGGATAATTTGATAGGTTACAATCAGTGTGTTAGGCCAGGTATGTCCACAATAGTCCAAATTTTCCAAGTTTTTAAAGCCGCATATGACAGTGTTCATAGGGACGAGCTACACCGAGCCATGTCTAGTTTTAGCATCCCTGCCAAACTCGTCCGATTGTGCACAATAACAATGGAGAATTGTCGCTGCTCCATTAAGGTCGGTAGCGAATTAACTGAGACCTTCGATGTTAAAAAAGGGTTTAGGCAAGGTGACGCACTGTCATGTAACTTCTTCAACATCGTGCTTGAAAATATCATACAAGACTCACTGGCCAACATAAGGGATACGATCTATTTCAAGTCTGCGCGATTGCTTGCGTACGCAGATGACATTGACGTAATCGGACGATCACAGCGTGATCAAAAGCATTGAAGCAGAAGCGGCTAAAAAGGGTCTTTCGGTGAACGAGGGTAAGACCAACTATATGCTGTCATCCAAAAAAACGCACACCACCGACGTCTTGGCCAAAACAACACAGCTTCGGCCCGAAGAGTCTTCGAATCCTTACCTGAGGAACGACGCAGCAGAGGATGACCGAATCTAAAGTGGCGCACACAGATAGAAGGGGACCTTATCCAACTGGGAATGCGGCATTGGAAACAACTGGCAAAAGATCGTTCCAGCTAGGGACTTTTTGTTGGTTGAGGCCCAGGTTTACACTGAAGCGCCCCCCAAGAAGAAGAAGAACTTAAAAATATCTTTAAATTTAATGCGCCTTTCTGGCCTTGTGCAGGCACTCTAAGTCTAACTATATTTATTAATTGCTAATGCCTTTCGACTTAAAACTATTTATTCTATTTCGTAAAACTACATTTCAAAATTGGATTTTATAAGAAAAAGTTATTAAAAACCTAGATTAATTTTTTTTCTTATTCTAAAGCTTAATCGCAGAGCTTGCTTATTTCTAGTTTTAAAAATAGTTCCTAGTGGTTACTCTCCTGATCGCATCTTTCAGCGAGTGGGCTTTGCCATCTTACCCAGGTTTCGCATGTCCGAGACCACACCGAGACTAACAGGCCTCAGTCAGTTGGTCACAGACCAGCGTGGTAGAAGGTAGTGTTTCGACTTGTTCATAAAAGAAAACAATACAAAGAACAAAAAGTAGTAGTGCGCGCTTGGGCCAAATACTCCCAAATCGAATAGTAGCACGGTGGCAAAACGCCGGACTCATAATCCGGAGATCGGTAGGTCAAGTCCCCATTCGGGAAAAATAGTTTTTCGGGTTTTTTTCGTTTTTACTAACAGTAGTAGCAGCAGTAGCGTGAAGACATGTCGGGAGACGGCGGGGAAGACCCGTTCGTCAGACGGAGTCGGAATCGGATGATTTATCATCCGATTTCGCAACACCGGTTGCCGTCATCAAAAGAAGGGTCAACCCGAGGCCCAATTTAATTAAGCGCCCCTCCCTCACTACTTCGACCGAAAAGCTGCTGGTCGAAGCGAGGAAAGGAGCGCCATCACCATCACCATCGATGTCCGAAGCAGCGGACAACAACAACAACAATTAAAACAATTTATCCCCGTGGAAGCGGATGTTACTTACCTCTCCGATGGTAGGGAAGGTCGCAACATGGGGGACAACAACCCCTTCGCCATCCTCTCAAGTTCGGCTGCGGAAGAGGAGCGTAGCGAACTTGAGGATAAGGAACGCTTCCTATGCGCCCAGCTGCAGGCCGTAGTCGAAAAGCTGAAAGTTATTAAAAAGAAAGAGGCAGAGAAGGCATCAGCCGCCCCTCAACAAAAGCAGCAACAGAAGAAGCAGCAGCAACAACAACAGCCACAGCAGCAAAAACAGCAGCAACAACAACAGAAGCAGCAACAACAACAACAACTGCAGCAGCAGAAACAGCAGCAACAACAACAGCGAAAGCAGCAGAAGCAGCAGCAACAACAACCGCAACAGCAGAAGCAGCAGCAACAACAACAGCCGCAACAAAAGAAGCAACAACAACGTCCTAAAAAGGAAAAGGTGCCACCCATCTTCATTTATACCACGGTCCTACGAGAGACCATCGACCTCTGTAAGTGTAATTTTCAAATTAAATGTTTAGGCCAAAAACGCTATGCTATTCAGTGTAAGACACTGGAACAGGATAAGCGTATAAAAAGCTTATTGAAGGAGTCCACAACGGAGTTTTTCTCCTTCACACCAAAGGCTGAGAGGTTGCAGACGATGCTCCTCAAAGGCGTGGAGTCGATTACAAACCCCGAGGAAATGCTCTCAGAGCTCAAAGAGTTCGAGAGTGACGACCTCAAATTCGTGGGGGTTAAGCCATTCTCCACGGTGAGCTCCCGACGGGAGAAGCGAGTGATTCCTTTCTTCGTGGTACAGCTCACACCCAGCAGCAAGCTGGAGAAGCTAAGGACTATCACCTCCTTAGCATCCCAGACTGTAACATGGGAAAAATTAAAGAGGAGCGGAAACATTTTGCAATGTATCCGCTGCCAAAGGTTCGGGCACGCCGCGTCGAACTGCGAAATGCAGCCTCGATGCGTTAAGTGTGCAAAGAACCACAAAAACGAAGAATGCAACCTTGGAAAAGACAAGGTGGCGGACGGAGAGCAACTCGAGTGTGTCTTGTGCCGGAACTGAGGACACCCTGCAAACCTTCGGGGATGTCCTAAGTTCCAGGACATCAAGAAAGAAAACCTGACCCGTAAGCAGAAGGTCGAGGAGAAGCGTCCCTCGGGTCGCTTCCAAACACCAGCCGTCACATCCCAGTTGACTTACACCCAAATGGCGGCAGGTTCGGGAAAGACGGTTCAAAAGCCCATGGCTGTTCCTAAAGTCCCAGTGCCTGTCTCTAAGACACCGGAGGCGGAGGTGGATGTCTGTTCGATTTTGCTCGCAATCCAAGGGCAGATTGAGCAGCTCCAAAAACAGATCCTTGAGACGGCGACCCGAGTAGATAGCATCTGCTCGCTTCTGCCGGGCCTAGCGCATCTAAGGTCGTAATGGGTACATTGGTAGAGAGCCCCTTGAAGATCCTGTCGGTGAATGTAAATTCCCTGATAAGGATTGAGTGACGAGCCGTACTTTTCAACCTGTTACAAGACGAAAGCCCCGATGTACTCTTGGTTAGTGAAACAAAGCTAAACCAGAAGCACAAAATCCGGCACAGTTCTTATAGAATAATTAGAAGGGACGCTACTCAAGGCGGGGGAGTTGCGATCTTTATTAAAAATAATTTTAAACATAAGGTCATATATAGGGGTGAAGTTCGGAGGTTCCAGGTGCTAGAGGCCTGTATTCTGTGAATTCCTCTCCGAAATGGAAAGAGAATGTACATTGTATCAGCTTATGCGCCTGAAGCACCTCGACCCAATGTTTTCATTGCAGAGCTCAAAACACTTTTTCGATCTGGCCGCGTTTTGCCAATTCCCTGACGAGAGCGATCACTTCGAGCGCCTCCTTTCCACCGTCTAATAGAAACTGTCAAACTACAAGATTGACAGGTATCTCAAACAAATGGACGGTATCATTAAACAGACAATGAACAGTACGATACCACGTCAACGACAGCACGATACCACAAACGTGTACCGAAACGCGACAATCGACGCACTGCACAGACAAAAAAGTATACTCCCGCCAAGGCTCAAACTCTTGTACTGGCGGTTCACCGACAGACAAAACTCGGAGGTCAGGACACTGAAGTCACTGATTAAAAATCTCCAACAGTTAATCAAAGAGAATTACAAAATATCTGTAAGTTTGCATTGGAACAATAGAATTCGTGCAATTCAGAATTCTGGAACAACAGAATGACATTCAGGATCTAAAGCTTTCGAGAACGTCAGACAATGAACGTGTGCTACGAACAGTTAGCATCGATCCAGAGAGCGCCATCCTGGGTGACGACTTTTTCGTGGTTGAGGATCCTCAGGAGAAGGTGGTGACAGTGGGAGCTGTCTTCCAGGAAGTGTACAAAGTGATTGATAGTATTCGCCCGAACCACGACCTGGAGAACAGAGCCCTGCTTCATCACTTCTACCTTAGGAATGATTTCGATCATTGGCGATCCGAGAATCTTGGTTTTACCAGGTTCAATGAAGATTTCATGGCAAACAATGCCATCGCCAGTGAGGGGGCTAATACCCTGGTCATTTCGACGGAAGATCTCCAGATGATCTTTCAGTCATTGAAAAAAAAAAAAGCCGCAGGAACCGACGGAATAGCTAATGTTGCGTTCAGGCACCTCCCACCAGTGGCTGTAGAGATGTACACCATCCTGTTCAACAATGCACTGAATAATGCATATTATCCAGTGCCTTGGAAGACAGCGGTGGTGCAACCAATCTCCAAGAGGGGTAAAGACACCTCTAACCCGGCAAATCTCCGGTCGATAAGTCTCCTTCCGAGTATCAGCAAGGTCTTCGAGAAGGAGAGCCCTGTCTAAATGGGTTGAGGACAATAAAATCATCCCGGGTAACCAATTCGGTTTCAGAGCGGGGCATGACACTATTCATGCCGCGTCGAAACTCGTATCTGATATTCAATAGAATAAATGTAAAAACCAATACACGGTTGAACCAAAACACAAGTTGAAAATCAACTTCCAGAAATCAGAATCTATATTGTTCAGAACGCCTTTGTCTAGGGCCTCTCGTCACACTAGAAAAAATTGACGCAGGCTCTCTATCTTTGGGCCGGACGGGCGTCCACTGGCGAGACAAAGTGTAGTTAGATGCCTTGGGATCGTGCTGGATCAGTATCTATATTTTGACAAACATGTAGATGCTGCTCTGGCAAGGACCCGGGGCGCTTTCGCTCTGACAAGATGGTTGTTTCATTGCAGCCAACTTGATCCCAGGGTGAAGGTAATCTGCTACATGGCCTTAATCAGGCCCATGATTGCATATGGAAGTCCCGTCTGGTTCAATGTGAGAGCCAGCTTAATGGAAAGGATTCGGATGTTTGAGAAACAATGTCTTAGGACTTGTCTCGGGCTACATAGGACTCCCGAATCTGAGTACACGAAATTTTACCCGAACGAGGTTCTATACAATAGGGCTAGGATTGTACGGATAGATAATTTTCTGATCAAACTGATTCGAATCCACGTTGCAAGAGCAATGACTTCGGTCAATAGCCTGATATTCGGGGCTTACTACCCCAACGATTTATATCATGAGAGAGTGCGCCTTAATGGCTTTGTCCCGCCAGAAGCATTCCTCTATCTAGATAGATGTGGGCTGATCCAGGATAGATTGGCGATACCGCTAATCTTCCACGTGGGTCGCAATTCCGTGGAACGGCGATTCTTCTACGGACCCGATGTCGCGCTCAGTGAGCCCGAGCACCTCAGGTTCTGTAGATCGGTCTCACGCCGGGATTGAGGAGACGTTGTCCGCCAGCATCAACGCTTTTGGTGGCTGGAGAGAACTCCGTCAACGGACACCTTGATAGGAGCAGCCTCTTCAAGGCAAGGCCTGCCTAACACCAATGGCAGGCTTACATAGGTTAGGGTAGGGTAAGGTAGGGTAGGGTAGGTGGTAGTAGTGTGATAGTAGTGTGGTATAGGAAAAAAAAAAAAAAAAAAAAACACTAAAAACAAAAACAAAAAATAATAATATAATATATAAAAATTTAACACAAAAAGATATATATATTAAATATATATCATGTATATACTTTTATATATATATATATATTTTAATTAAGCTAGGTTTAGTTAGGTTAAGGTAGGCTTAAGTTTTATATATAATACTAAAAAATTATCATATGCTAAGTTTTTTTAATAAAACAAAAACATTTTCTTAGCTTAAGTTAGTTATAACAATGGTAATTGTAAATTGATGTAGTAGTCGAAAGACATAGATTTAAGTTGTTACGTTTATTTTAGAGTGTTCGTCTAGTGCCAGTAAGATATCTAGATTGTTAAGATAGTTAAGCTAGTTTTTAAGCATTTTTGTCTAGGGTAAGATAGATCTAAGAAACTTTAAATAAAAATGAATTAAAATGAAAAAAAAAAGGCCTCAGTCAGTTCTCAGGCTCAGCATGATGACACTCCCAGCATTTCTTAGTTAACCCTAATCTAACTTAGGAATTAAGGAGTGAGAAGGATCTCACCGAAGTAGCGCACCACTCTGGGAAACGTTTTCATCCGACAGCCACCAATAATCGGCGTGCTATTTAACACCATCGACGAGACCCGTACCCGTCGCGGATGACTCATTTGTGCCTGGCGCCCCGGTGGCGGTGGTAAATTACCGGGGGAATAAAGCATGATCGGGGTGTACTTTCGTGGTAGTTTTTAACTTCGCTATATCGCAATATCATAATATGGTAGAAATCACACTGCAGCATTATTTGATAACCTTAATTTTGGGATCTGATCTGTACGCTACTAAATCACCTGCATACGCTTTTGAGTGGTTGGGAAAACCTTTAAGATGGTTTGTGTAGAGGTTGAGCAGTATCGGAGAATTAACCCCTCCATGTTGTAAACCGTTTTTAATGTCAAAGATCCTGCTCGAAGTAAAGTTGTCACATTTAGCAACAAACTTCTTTCCCATAGTCCTTACGTAAATCATGTACAGAAGGTGGTTTGGCATGCCTTTTCGAAGTTGACTAAACAAGCACCCGCACATTGCTTTTTTATCTTATTCATCTGAATGTCGGAAACCAGTTTTGATGCAACATGAATACTCGTATTACGGTTCGTCTTAAAATCAAACTGGTTGTCCGGTATTTTATTTTTTTTTCTTTTCCTCAACCCATTTAGAAAGATATAGTGGACCACCGCTGTTTTCCAACGCGCTGGTTAATGAATGTTATTGAACAGAGTGATGAGAATATATAGTGCTTCAATTGGCATCTATTCCCGACGACCTTATATTTTTAAGTGAGTCCAGAATGCACAGGAGTTCATCCCTTCAAAAATCAAACCAGTAGAAATTCTGTCGTTGGCCATTCACAAACTTTTTTCATTGAATACGGTGCAACCGTTATCTCAGATCGCCAGTTCTCTATTTCTGCACGAAGTTGTGAGTGATTCAGTGGAGTAGAGCTGTCCACCGTGTACACAGATTAAAAAAAAATGCTTGACATAATAAATAAATAAATTAATTAAATGAAAATATACTAACTTATATGTTACTAGTTGACCCGGCAAACGTTGTTTTGCCATATAAATTATTTCTAGGGAATTTCTAGTGTAGGAAAAAAATAACTAACTTATTGTAAGTGTGTAAGGATGTGGTATAGGAGTGAAAGAGGCATGGAGCGCTGTGAACGATGAGGGAATATAAAAATAACAAAACACCAAACATTAATTTTTTTAATTTATTATAATTCATTCCTTAAAATTATATATATCATTAATTAATTACGACAGCAAACTACACTAACAAACAATATCAATCTCTTAATGCTATAGCGTGAACAATATTTTTTGTTAGCCCATATCTTTAGCTAACACAAACAAACTGGATGGTTTACCCACTCGAGAGCGTGCCACGTATAACTGTCCGTGTGAAAAACATTGTGTGCTCAAATCTAAGCCACAAACAGACATCGTTTGGCCTTGGGACTTATTGATAGTCATTGCAAATGCCAATCTAATCGGAAACTAAATATGTATGTTTCAATTGAATTGGCACATCTGTAGGTATAATAAGAATTCGTGGTATTAATATATTTTCACCTCGGAACTTGCCATTTAAAATGCTGGCTTCGATAACGTTTTTCATTAATTTTTGAATGACTAATCGCGTACCGTTGCACAGCCGTGGCGGGTTCTAATTACGAAGCAAAATAATCGGAGATCCAACCTTCAATTGTAAATTATGCGGTCAACGTCCACATTTTTTGCCGTTCAAATTGCTCTTCCTGCAAGCCACTTATGATTTATGTAATGTGTGTGTACATCGGGAAATATTTGTTCAATGAGAGCATCTTGCGAATCAATGATTGTGCAGAAATCGGTCGGTAACTTTACGCATCCAGTTTCATCTATAGTGACTTTTCCATCGCCGATATCTAAGAGTAGTTTTGAGAATGTTTCAGCGGATGGACCTTGAAGCATTTGAACGCGCATATTTACTGCATCTGTACGATCGCCAACCATGATTCCAGCAACGTCGTCAACAACAGGTGCTGCTGTTTTATCAGGATTAATGACAATAGCGTGATTATCGCTTTGTAATTTGTGCATGTGTGATTTGAATATTTTCAACAACTCATTCAATAGAGCGTCCAGCTCGCCGACGATGCGTCTGGCAAAAAATGAATCAAGGTTATTGTAGCCACAACGTGCAACCACGCGATTGGCAAGTGCGCTTCCGGAATCCTCGCCGTCCAAAAAGTAGATCTGTAAAAATGTATGTGGTTCGTTTGGCATTGGCAGCAATGAGCCCATTTTATGATAAACTTGGCCTCTGATTTTGAATGTAAAATTGTATTGTTGACCATTTGCATTAGTATTTCGAACTATTTTTGTTGCTCCGAACGATGTCATTTGAAAGCATGAATTGAATGTTCGAAAAGACTTCAGGAACACGTTAGAATCTGGATCCGTGCCGATAAGTAAACCGTTCAATGGTTCAGAAGAATTTTTCAAAATTCACCGAATTTTTTTTCACCATTTCCAACAATATTTTCGATATAAATAAAAAAAAAAATTATGGATTTTATAATAAACTAGCTGACCCGACAGACGTCATTCTGTCTAAGCCAAATATGTTCGATTGGATGAGATAGGAAGAAGTAGAAAAAAATAAGTAAAATTTAAAAATCAAGTGAAAATGTAATTTTAAACAAACTTATCTATCTGGAATATAAAAAAATGAACCAATATATTGTTGGTCAATAATTGGTTGGCCAAGCAATCAAAAAAGCATTATAAGATTTTTTTTTTGATAATTTTTGATTTAAGACTGTTATTAGAAGGAAAATTCATGTTTGGTTTCTCAAGGAATTCAAAAACTCAGTTGGATAGTTGGTTGCTTCGTTTTCGTTTGTTACACAGTCGATAGATTTGAAGGAATCCAGGGAACCAACGATTTGATTTTCAATTGTGAAATTTAAGTGATCCAAATTCTTGTTCTTTGCCGCTAAAATTGCTCTTTCACTCAACCAATCCTAGTTTTTGTAGTTAGCAATGATGTTCGGAAACACTTTGTTGATGAGCTCCTCTTTCGTTGAGATGAAATTGCAAAATGTATGTCATGTTGAACTATGATATTGATACTCACCATTCAATGGATTTATCATTTTGATTTTAAAATAATATCCATCTTCTCCTTGCCAAAACATCAGCGGGTATTGCAACGTGTCATATGAACGATGTGTTTCAGATATTTGTTGCAGTTGCCCAGTATCGCGACGTGTAAGCACAATATCGCGTGTTTCCAAGTTTTCACCAACAATCAGGATGGCAACTTCGTTTCACGGGCTGCTTCGCTTTGCTCTTGTGATTGAAGTGTGAAGTGTGAAGTCGAGCCATACTAACGCGGCGCTATTCACGGGCAATTTCTTGTTCTTCTTCAGTCCTTTCATTGGCAATGTTTCGTATCATTCTTGCATTACGGCTTTGTCGGGAAAGATTCGATCGTCTTGGTCGCGGCATTGTTCATGATGATTCAAAGAGAATACAAATTACTGATGATTATTGATTTCTGACAAAATTTATAATTATCAAATTTTCAACCATACTTAACCATAGACAAAATTACGTTTAGCTGTCATTTGCATTTTGTTATTCCATGTCAGATACTTTTTTATTATACCAAGTTTTATAGTGACTTGTATTCTCTTTGACGTTTTATGTCACGTCCCACGGGAACGGTGACACGTCAACACGGTCTAATCACGATAAAATCCTATATCCGTCTCCTGGTTCTAAGCTACCTCCCCACCAATTTTCAGCCAAATCGGTTCAGCCGTTCTTGAGTTATAAATAGTGTAACTAACACGACTTTCTTTTATATATAGATGTATAAGAATAATTTATACTTACAACACAATAGCCGTATACTATTAAGGTTATGTAAATCACTTAATTAACTAATCGTGCGAACTACGCATAATTTTATTAATTATTGATAAAATAGGAATAAATAATTATAGACCAGTTTTATGTATTTTTTAATGCCACAGTATAAAAAAATGAAAAATAAAATTTTGTCCAAAAATTAAAAAAAAAATGTTAGGGGTGGACAAACCTTATCACTTAGGGGTATCAAAAATAGATACCAGCCGATTCTCAGACCTACTGAATATGCATATAAAATTTCATAAAAATCGGTAAAACCGTTTCGGAGGAGTATGGTAACTAACATTGTGACACGAGAATTTTATATATTAGAAAGATGTATCTCCATTAATTTCGTTTCAATATCTAAAAAATTAACTGATATATTTCAAGTTTAACCTTTTTTTTTGATTGATTGAATATGCTAAATATACTCGTATGTGTAGGAAACTTTTCGTTCTAGTCACATTTACATAAAATACAAAAAAAAAGAACAAATACGATTATTTACTGATTGGTATATAATAGTTTAACTTTAAATTCTTGAATTTATGAGAACTGCAAGAAGAACCCCATCCCGCTTATTACCGCAATTTTATCTCTTGTATAACATTAAATGCGGGAAAACTCGGGAAACTTTTAAGGAAATATCTTAGTCCAAACGTATTTAATGGGATCAAAATTCCAGAAGATCATCTTAATATGCTTCAAAATATTTATGTAGAGAATTTCAGTAAATACAAGGTGCGAGTGACGCAGAGAGTAGTGGAAGATTTATCCAATTAAGAACGTAGGGCCGTTATTATCGAGAAAGAACATCGAACGGCTCCTAGAGAAAACAGAAAACAATTACTTGAGAATTTCTGCTTGCTGCAAATGATGTTAAGTGAAGCCTCAATTTCGTTCGCTGCAAATTATGTAAGTTCCTCCACATGAAAGCTAAATCAGTCATATACCTTATTACGAAACTCGTACAGGATCTACATTATTTCACAGTACCGTAAAACCTAATCACTAATAATGAGAGAAGTTTCTCAGTCCAATTATAATAAGTCTCGTCAGAAGCTTGGATGTGAAACTAACTGGGTAGGTCCAAAAGTATTGATAATGAAAATAAAACACGGTGATTATTGTTATAAAAATGAGTTAGAAGTCACTGGGAGCTAGATCCGGCGAATAGGGCGAGTGTTCGAGCAGTTCGAATCCTGTTTCTTGAATGGCAGCCATCGCAACTGCGGCTTTGTGAGCTGGTTCGTTGTCATGGTGATGTAGTACTCCAGCTCGCAGTTTGGCGCAATCTTCTTATTTGGTCTGCGAAGTAAGATCCCGAAATAGTGGCTCCCTTTTCCAAATATTCCACCATAATTATTGCTTCAGCGTTCCAAAAAAAAACCGAATGCCATAAACTTTCCGCCGAACTTAAAACTTCGAATTTCTTTGCCCTCGGTGAGGAGGCTCGCTCCAAGTCATCGATTGTTGTTTGCTTTCAGAATCAACATGGGGGTTCCAGGTGTCGTCCATGGCCACGAAGTTTCTCGAGATTTAACCTCGAAATGTCGACGCGTTTTGGTTTGCTCGTCGGTTAGTATTCTCGGCACCTATCGCGCATACAACTTTTTTATATACGATTCGTTCGCAAGAATACTTCGAACGCCGCCATATGAGATCCCTGGGACCTCAACGTTATGCCTAATGGTCACTCTTTGATCTGCCAACCCAACGTTCTTGGCGATATTCATCTTCAGTCGATGTCTTGCCCCTCGTGGTACTCTGGAATATGGAGGAGCAGAGTCCTACAATGTTTTCACCAAGACGGTAAACATTTTTTTTGAAGCAGAGGTACTTGATGCCGACTCTAATTCCGATGTCCTCCATATTGATGTTAACCCTTCGACAGTTCGTATTCAAATGAATTTTCCTTTTGGCAATGGTGGTCTGGTTTATATGATTTTTTTACGCCAACCTAGTGGCTATAAAAGCAAACATGAAAAAAGTCCTGTTTTTCAAGACTTGCTTGCTAGCGTTTCTATAAATAGTAACTCTTTTTTCTTTCTTTCATTTCAATGCACATTATCCTTCTTTTTAGCTCAACAACAATAAACTTGACACCTTGTAGGTTAGGTTTGTCACGATCGTAATCTAACTTTAGCTTAACTTGCCTAATACCTAATAGCGCAGTAATGACGATGGGTTTTTTATCATTCGGTAATGGAACACTGAAGGCCTTTGTATTTCATCAGCCAGATTCCTCATAAATGGAACAGTTGTTTAACTTAACGGTTTTTAACTTAATACGCACAGCGTCATTAAACCGTAAAACCACTGTAAAGAGACCCTCTACCTCTTGCTACAGTTTCGATGGCCACCATTTTTATCATATTCGGACATCCTTTCTTACACTGATCCAAAAGAATCAGTGTTTTGAAACTGAAAAAGTTTTGAAACTTCCAATGTTATTATTACAATGTTTTTTATTTATACTCACGTGTCCTTTCAAATACGCCGCCCGGAACAATCTTTAGCATTAAATAGAATGAACATTATATCAGCTTGTGCACCTTAACCCAATATTTTCCACATTTTCCATTTCTGCGATTGGAATGCCAAATAAAGTGGTTGGGGAAACAACATACCCAACACTAGGGGGAGCCTACTAAGCCATTGTTGGGTTCTGCGGAATATAGATTACAGAGCCAAGTTACCAATCTATTTATTTAAAACATAAAAGATTTTTAATATTAATATGGTCACAATAAGATATTGTTAGGTTAGCTAATTGCGTAATAACTTAAGACAGAAGGTCCCTTAAGTAGGGGCTGAATAAATTAACCGACTTGGTATTACATAGATCTCACAACTTTTTACGGTAGAAGAACTGAGTTGCGAGACTTGGTTTTTTTTACAAGTTATGTTTTTGATGGCATGAAATTTTACCCGAACGAGGTTGTATACAGTAGGGTCAGGATTGTACGGATGATAAAACTGATCCAAGGTAACTGTTTAAAGTAGCAGTACCTAGTCAGATGTTCAAAGTAGCAGAAGTTGGTTCAAGGTAGCAGTACTTGGTCATGTTGTTGATTTCATTAGTCAGTCGATGAATGGACGCGCAACGATACAGACGTATAGAAATAAAATTGTTTAATTCGAAGTGATTTTGTTTTCTTTAACTCAAATATATGTAAACTAATATTTGAACATTTTTTGGTGACCCCGACGTGATTTACAATTAATTGCATTTCGCTTCGTTCTCTTTCGGTCGGATAAATTCTCTATCGTCAATTCGGACATACATATGTATGTATACAATTCGTGCATCCGCATTGCCCGTTAGCTCATCAACTCGAACATACATACATACATACATGTGGGATGGGAACCGAACACGTAGACAACACCCTAGACAAAACGATGTGGACGATCTGACCACAAGCGGTCATGTACGCCACAATATAGCAGGACAATCATCCGACGAACACGCCATACGCATAACACACACATAACACACACAGCGCACGATACTGACAAGCGGAACGAAACGAAACGGACGATGACGAACACGTAGAACAACACAGGACATTCGTTGAACAGCCGTCAAGGCGTGTAGACCATCCAGTTGTAGAAGTACAAGTAGAAGTAGAAGTATATATGTAACTATTGTGACTATGAATTTTGTAAATCAGCTTTTTTTGAAATAAATAAAGAAAATCCTACAAATTGGGGGCTCAATCGCGATTTATCCACTAAGATTACCAGATCAACCGGCATCCACCAAGATCCTCGTCTGTGGTATCCACCAAGATCCCCGACCGCAATTCATCCTCATTGAAGACATTAAGTGGAAAAGACATTAATTGGAAAAGACATTAAGTGGAAAAGACATTAAGTGGAAAAGACATTAAGTGCGAAAAACATTCAGTGCGGGATAAAGTCGCGTGAAAAAAACAAAAACAAACAAATAAGACAGTGCAACAAAGCATTCAGTGCGATTAAAGTTGAAAGTTAAAGAACAAAATAAAAACAATAAAATAAAGGGCAGCAACCCGAAGGCGATTGCGCGTGAAGGAAAATTCAACCGCGTCATTGTTGTGTACTCCAACGGTGCCTAGTCGTGTCCAGACAGAAGGAAGACGGCGACGGAAAAGGGGAAGAAAAGAAGAAAGAAAAGAGAAGTGTGCAACTACATATCAGAATCTGGTTCAATTATATGTAAGAGTTGCCACTGCAGTATTTGGTAGCATTATACATATTACAATTGTGTAGATTCAGGAGTTGCCACTGCAGTATTTTTTTTTAGTATCATATTATATTATTATTATTATATTGAGTAGATTATCATAGTACCTATATTATTATATTTCTGTGAAACACTGGAATCAACTATGGATACAGAAACGATTTTAGGGCTGACAGTTGACGGTTTAAGGGACTAATTGACACAACTGAACCTACCGACCAACGGACTTAAAGCGGCATTACAGGACCGGCTCCTTGAATATCTCGCGGCGAGGAAGAGAGTTTAAGTCGGGACGAAATGGGCGAAGCGGAGAACGACAACGACTTCTATACGCCATCAGCGGCTGTAGCAACAACACGAAGCCTTTTCACGCTCCGCGACATCGAAGAGTCGCATTCGACGTTCGACGGTACCGGTCACCCAGACGTTATAACCTGGATCGAAGAATTCGAGGAAAACGCAGTCACTGTGGGTTGGAACACGTGGAAGTGTGGGGAAATCACACATTTCGCCCGAGAATGTGTGCACCAAACGTTTAAATGCTTCCGATGCGGACGGCCGGGTCATCGTGCATTTGAACGATGGAACAGACGACGAAATTAAAGATGAAGGCAGGGAGCAGTAACGTTAACACTGCATCAACGGGGAACGAGACTGACTCTTGGCCAGAGGCTCGAGTTCATCTAGCGAGATCGAATCGCGTATTTAAAGATATCAAGAGGCGTTACATTGTCAACGTTGGTGGACACCGGTAGCGATCTATGCTTACTTCGATATGATAGCTTGGCGTCGATGGAGTTTGTAGATCTCGCCAAGAGTAAGAGGACTCTGGTGGGAATCAGGCAAAACAACGTAACCACGCTGGGAAATTTTTGGGTAAAGCTACATGTGGATGGAGTCGAGTTGGTGTTGAACTTTCACGTAGTAAAAGAGGGGGACATGCCGTATTCAGCAGTCATTGGGAATGACGTCCTGACTGAGGTGGATCTGTCTATCACGGACGAAGGCGTCGAGTTTAGGAGCAAATGCAACAGGAACTCGACAGGAGGAGTTGGAGAAACGGTTGTAGAACACACAGTTGGTGTTGAGTTGGGTGGAAGCCGTAAGTACATTTCTGGTTTGCTGAGAAGATGAGCGTGAATCAGAGATACTTAAAGGAAGCGTTGGTGTAGAACGCTCAGTTGCGTTGGAGTTGAGCGAAGGCCAAGAGAATACCGCCGTTTACGATAGAGATAATCGAGAACTGGAAGTACTAGGGGTTCGTGAGTTCCAGTCTATCTGCATGGCTGTTGACGGAGAGTTGGAGAGCGAGAGTTTCAACCTAGATCACTTGGTCAGAAAGGAGCAAGAAGTCGTGAGGAAGATGATCGATGATTATACCTCGAAAAGAAACAAAGAATCGCCGGTTGAAATGAAATTGGTGCTGCTTGATGAAATTCCTGTGTTTGAGAGGCCCAGACGTATGCCGACCAGCAATTCGTACGAGCTCAAGTCAATCAATGGTTAGAGGAAGGGATCGTACAACCAAGTACATCCCAGTACGCGTCGCCGATTGTGTTCGTATCAAAAAAGGACGGAACCAAGAGATTATGCTACGACTACCGACGACTGAAGGCGAAGATAGTTAGGAACAATTTCCCGATGGTGCTCATTGATGACGTCCTGGAGCGACTGCAAGGGGCCAAGGTATTTACAACATTGGACATTGCTAACGGGTTTTTCCACGTGCCCGTAGCAGCAAGCTCTCGGAAATATACGTTGTTTGTCACCAACGAAGGACAATATGAGTTTCTATTCGTACCCTTTGGTATCTCAAACTCCCCTGCAGTATTCGGCAGGTACATTTTTGCCGTGTTCCGGGATTTGATACAGTCAGGTGTAATAGTGCTGTACATGGACGACTTAGTTATCCCGTCTAGAGATAAAGAAGAAGGCATTATGAAGTTGGGGTTGGTCTTAAAGGTAGCAGCAGGTTGAGGATCAAGCGGGAGAAATGCCAATTTCTGAAGACGAAGGTGGAGTTTCTTGGATATATCAACGAGGACGGAGGCATCCTCCCATCGAAAGAAAAGACGAAGGCGGTGGATAACTTCCCAGAACCACGAGATAAGAAAGCGCTTCAACGTTTCTTAGGCTTGACTTCGTACTTCAGGAGGTTCGTCGAGGGATTTGCTCTTTTGTTTCGATTTTATTCGATTTGTTACGTCATGGCGTTAAATTCGAGTGTGGGGCAGAACAGTCAGCGGCGTTCCAACAACTAAAGACAGCGCCAGTCAAAGCACCTGTTTTGAAGTTGTTTAACCCCAGGGCAGAGACGGAGATCCATACTGATCCAGCAAATATGGATACGAGGCAGTCTCACTACAGAGAGACACAGAGGATCAGCAACTCCATCCAGTTCAGTATATGAGCCGGAAGACCACGGCAGTAGAGGAGAAGTATAATTCCTACGAGCTGGAGGTACTGGCAATCGTCGATGCACTGAAAAAGTGGCGAGAATACGTGCTGGGGATCAAATTTAAAATCGTGACCGACTGCGACGCGTTCACCATGACGATGAAGAAGCGAGATTTGCCAGTGAGACTAGCACGGTGGGCCATGTTTCTCCAGGATTTCCAATATGAAATCGAACATCGCTCGGGAACAAAGATGAAGCACGTAGACGCCCTAAGTCGGGTATATTGCCTCATGCTAGAGGATTCGCTCAGTCATCGGCTAAAGGAAACGCAACTGAAGGATAGTTGGATTAAAGCCGTGCGAACGATTTTGGAGAACGGTAATTACGAGGACTTTTTCATTAAATCAGGGGTTGTTTGCAAAGACCCGGTAAATGAATTGGTGGTAGCTCCTGCAGCTATGGAGAAGGAGATCATAAGTCTTGCGCATCAACAAGGGCATTTCTCCGCTAAGAAGTCGCAGGATTTGTTGGAGAAGAACTTCTTTATCCCAGACTTAGCGGCAAAAGTCAGCGAAACTGTGGGATGCGTCAAGAGCATCATCACGGAAGCCAAGGCAGGAAGAAAGGAAGGCTATCTAAGGCCCATAGACAAGGAAGATAAGCCGTAGGGAACGTACCACATCGACCATGTTGGACCAATTGAGCTGACAAAAAAACGATACAGCCATATTCCCGTGGTAGTGGACGCATTCTCCAAATTTGTGTGGCTCTATCCCACAAAGAGTACGGGAACAGGAGAGGTTGTCGACTGGTTAAAGAAGCAAGCCATGACATTCGGTAATCAAGACAAATAATCTCAGACCGAGGAGCAGCTTTCACTTCGAATGCATTCGGGGATTACTGCAAAGAGGAAAATATCTAGCATCTGTTGATTGCAACAGGCATTCCTCGAGTTAACGGCCAAGTGGAGAGGATGCACAAAATCGTTGTACCAATGCTGGCGAAGGCGTGCATTGGAAGCCCGAAGAACTGGTACAAACACGTAGACCGTGTGCAACAGCTGATCAACAAAACACCAACAAGGAGCACGAAGTTCAGCCCATTCAGACTGTTGACAGGCGTTGAGATGCGAGTTCCAAACTATCTGGATCTGCGCGAGTGGCTCGAAGATACCGCGATAGAGGAGCTGGATGCAGAACGTGACGGCATCCGTGAAGAGGCCCGCGAGAACATCGCCATCATATAGCGCGAAAATAGGAGATCGTTCGACAAAAATCGTGTTCCAGAACAGAAGTACGAGATGAACGAGTTAGTTGCCATCAAGCGCACTCAGTTCGGGACGGGGATGAAGCTGCGGCCTAAGTACTTAGGGCCTTACAAGGTGACCAAGCGGCTTAATCACGGAAGATACGAAGTTTGCAGAGTAGGGGATCACGAAGGCCCAGTGACGACGAATAACCTAGCCGAAAACATGAAGAAATGGAGCCCTTCATTCGGGGCGAATGAACGGTCAGGATAGCCAAATGTGGGATGGGAACCGAACACGTATACAACACCCTAGACAAACGGACGATCTGACGACATCCGGTCACGTACGCCACAATATAGCAGGACAATCATCCGACGAACACGCCATACGCATAACACAGACATAACACACAGAGCGCACGATACTGACAAGCGGGACGAAACGAAACGGACGAAGATGAACCCGTAGCAAACAGGGCATTCGTTGAACAGCCGTCAAGCCGTGTAGACCATCCAGTAGTAGAAGTACAAGTAGAAGTACATATATAACTATTGTGACTATGAACTTTGTAAATCAGCTTTTTTTGAAATAAATAAAGAAAATCCTACATACATATAATATATCTGTCACATAATTGTTTGCAAAAGGAAAAATTGTTGCAATTTCGTCTGAAATGTAAAAATTTATGGAAACCCTTTGCTTTGGCATTTTTTTGTCTTCATAACTTTATTAATAATCTTATTCTCAATGACTACAACAAAAAAAAATTACCAAAGTTCAAACAAGAATGCACGAAAATAGCAAAAATAAAAACATCTGTCAAATAATTGTTTGCAAAATGCAAACATAACATAAAAGAGAACGAAAAAACAAAAATTGTCCTAATATTTAGTGTGCCCACCATTGGCATCAATAACGGCTTGTTGCCTTCTTGGCATTGATCCAATTAGGTGCTCCATATCGTAACAGTCCAGTAGCTTTTTCCACTTTTTCTGGATTATTTTAACTAGTTCGCCTTGTGATGTGGAAGCCCGCTTTGCAACCCTCTTTTTGAAAAATGCCCATAAATTTTCAATAGGGTTTATATCGGGACTTTGCGCGGGTGTATCGAGCACTTTGCTGCAGTTGTAAAGTCACCAGGTCCTGCACAAGAGTGACTTGGGCTTCGGGTCATTTTCCTGGTATAACTTTATTGCAGCTATTGAAGGTTTTGGGGATTAACAAACCCGAAACTTGCAGCACTTTTGGACAGTTCATTTTGGAGTATGTCCAAGTAATACTCGTTGGTCATTGTATTGGTGAAAAATCTCACTTCTCCACAAGTGCTGCAAGTTTCGGGTTTGAAAAAACCTTTCGGTCTTATGAAAAACAAAAAATTATAAGGAGCCAGTCCCAACGAACTTAAAAATTCATCGCTTTGGAAACATGGGCCAAAATTTCTTCGACGCTGTCATTCTGAGTGGCCAACTTGTACTATGTTTGACCATGATTTACCCGAAAGACGTAGACGCGTTTTACTTTTGTCTACCCAATTTCTAGATTTTTCTATAGATTGCAAATTTATTAATTCATTTTCGGGCATGCAAAGAATTTACGCTTACATTTACAAATTTGGAAAAATAAGGAATAAGAGTAGCGATACGCTTATCTCCGATGGACATTTTTCTACAAGGGAAATCCAACAGGGAACATATTTACTAATTCGTATGATTCAGAGGATGCATTTGTCGGAAGAATACAGGAAACTCGAATTCAATAAGATGCTTAATTCGTCAAGCTGTATCTAAGACATTTCTAGTGGATTTTTGTAGGCCATTTTACTACTACCAATCGGAGGTTAGAGGCGTAGGTGGCCTACGAAATGCTATGTTTGCCTCTTCATATGTTTCGCCAATAAGGCCGTTCATTTGGAGCTAGCAAAAGATTTGTCAACAGCTGTTTTTCTGTCAGCACTCAAGCGATTTATCAGCACCAGGGGAAAGCCAAAAACTATTTGGTCAGATAATGCTACAAATTTTGTGGGCGCGAAAAATGAGTTAGCGGGTCTGCGAAAGTTATTCCTTAGCGACAAACATACTCGTCAGGTTAAGCAGCAGTGTCTCGAGGATGGTATCGATTGGCGGTTCATCCCTCCCAGATCTCCTCATTTTGGAGGACTATGGGAGGCCTCAATCAAGTTAGCCAAGATTCACTTTTGGCGTACAGTTGCTCTCGCGGTTTTGAACTTTGAGGAGCTGAGAACCTTAGTTTGTCAAATTTCTGCTATTATTAACTCACGACCCTTATGTCCCATTACAGAAAATCCTGACGACCTCGAAATACTGACTCCAGCCCACTTTCTGGTTGGGGCTCCTTTCACATCCATCGTTGAGCCGGACGTTACGGCGCTGAATATTAATCGTCTCAGCCGTTGGCAGCGCGTTTGTTACATTCAGCAGATATTTTGGAAGATGTGGAGCACCGAGTATCTGACTACTCTTCAGCAGAGAAACAAATGTCGTTCGTCGTCACCTAACATAGCCGTCGGAAGCATGGTGTTATTAAGGGAGGAAAACCTGCTGCCGCTAAAATGGCCCTTAACCACGGTTACAGAAATCATCAAGGGAGTTGATGGTATTGTTCGTGTAGCAGTAGCTCCAACAAGTCGTGGTACAACCAGGCGTGCAATCACAAGGCTATGTGTTCTCCCAATTAAGGACAATTCAGTTGAAAGCCTAAGCCTTCCAACGGGGGAGGATGTTCAAAGTAGCAGAAGTTGGTTCAAGGTAGAAGTTCTTGGTCATGTTGTCAAGTCATGTTGTTGATTTCATTAGTCACTCGATGAGTGGACGCGCAACGATACACACGTATAGAAATAGAATTGTTTAATTGGAAGTGGTTTTGTTTTCTTTAACTCAAATATAAACTAATATTTGAACAGTAACGTTGCAAGAGCAATGGCTTCGGTCAATAATCTGATCTCCGGGGCTTACTTCCCCATTTACAAGTGCCATGAAAAAGTGTGCCTTATCGGCTTTGTTTCCCCAGAGGCACTGCTCTATTTGGATCGATTGGGGCTGATCCAGGATGAATTGGCGGCTCCGCTAGTCTTCCACGTGGTCCTCAACTACGTTGGCGGCTCCTCAACGAATATAATGCTGCGCTCTGTGAGCCTGACCGCTTTTCTCAAAAATCGCTATACACATATATACGTTTTCTTTTTTCTCTTATATCACTTCGGAAAAATTACACAATACATATATTGAGTTTTCAGAAAATGGGTTATTTCATTATGATCGAAGGATTTTTTTTAATAGTTATGAGCGATATTTCTAAGGAAGATAGCTTTATATGGAAAAGGACGAGCGGAAAAACCTCTCTTAAATATAAAAATTAAAACAGCTCCTTTGGGGTGGGCGAAAAAGTAGGAAAATTGGACGCAGGATGATTGGAAATTTGTTGAGCTGAGTGACCCGAAGGCGAGCGAAGCTCTTATACCCAGGACAGCCGTTTTTTCCTACAAATACTCCTCCGAAGCCATTCAACTGATTTTGACTAAACTTACCAAGGTGATCATGTGGATATCGCTGAGTGTCCGTACGTTTTGTTTTTTCAAATCCGACTTATTATTGAGGAATAGTCACCGAAAACCCGATTTTCCTATGTGGATCAGACTCACCATCGGGAAATAGTCACCGAAAAATTAATTCTCAATTGATGTCTATGGGAAAAATGTCGCACGCAAAATCGAATTTCCCGGAGGGAAAAACATTCTACAGATTGTTTAAAAATGGCGAAGCCCTTGCCAGTCTGCGCTGCGCACCTCTCGCTTCGAACTCAATTTTTTCAGAACTTTCGGACATTTTTCGTCTTTTTATTTTCCAAAAATAATCATAAATATTGGGGCAACTTTTTCGTATAAGGTAATTAGAAATTGATGTTATAACAACTGAGATATTAACGAAAATCGTTCTGATAGACTTACTATAGAAATAAATACATAGGAAAAAATAACACTAAAGGGTAAATACCATAAAAAACTCAATATATCAAGTGAGCTAAAAAGAGGTAAATAGGACATTGTGTTATAAGCGAATATCTTTTTACTTATAAATTGCTTAGATCATGCCAAGGTTGCGTCAAAGAATTAACATTGGGAGACGAACAGTGAATGCCAGACGACACGACAACGAATCGTTCTCCAATCAATCTAATGACAACAGTGAGGACACACGAATTGTACAAGAATTCCAACGAAATCTGGATAACAAGTCGTACTACATGTGCTCAAATTACTACCGTTTAGACTACACGAATACAACTGACAACTACATCTGCAATGCTTGTGTTAAGAATCCAACTAAATTCACACCTGTAAATAACATGTACCATGGCGACGTTCCATCAGAACTCAAAGAACTGACCATGGTTGAGTAATTTTTTATAGCTAGAGTACATCCCGTAATGAGAAACATCAAGTTCGCACCTATGGTTCAAATGGACAGTATCATTACTCTGGAAACGTAATCAATGTAGCTCAAGATATACTTCCACCCACAACTTCACTTCCTGTTGCACCTGATAACTTAGGTATAGTGATCGTCAGACGTGCTGGTATAGAAGGTTTTACTGATTTCAGAGTTAGAAAACATGTTGTTCTGAAAGCATTGATATGTCTTCAACGAATCAATCCTTTTTATGCTGATGTAGTAATTGACCAAGATCGAATTTCAAGTTTACCTGATGATGGCAATATTGCGAATGATTTACCATTCACTGAAGATGGAGAAATTCTAGAAAATTAACCTGAAGTTGTAACTATAGAAGAGAATGTTGTCACGTTTGCTCCAAGACCAGGTCAAGAAGCAGCAGTTCAAGTTACGTTAAGTTGGCCTACAGCAAACAGTGATCCCATTAACGAATTCCGTCAGAGTGGTTACATTATGCAAGCTTTTCCTCACCTTTTCCCCACTGGTAAATGCGATTTTCTTGACTTCAATCGTGGTTTCAAAGTAACTTTTCGAGAGTGGTGAGGTTCCGTGGCTCATGAGATTCCGTGACCAACGATTTGCACAAGACCCTCGATTCCGGTTTTTTTACCTAGATACCCGGGACAGCCGTTTCTTCCTACAAATACTCCTCCGAAGCCATTCAACTGATTTTGACTAATCTTACCAAGGTGATCATGTGGACATCGCTGAGTGTCCATACGTTTTGTTTTTTCAAATCCGAGGAATAATCACCGAAAACCCAATTTTCCTATTGGTACGATAGAGGAACGTTTATCGTATGTTTAACTGGTATTCTGCGTATGAGAAATATCCTGATATTTCAAACAACATTGCATTCATCAAAAACTCTAAAGAAAACCATATATCGACAAGACCATCTTTGGATCATGCAGCGTCTAGCGTGAACGAATTGCAATCTCAAGTGTCGTACCACCTACGTCAACAACTTCGTGGAGAGTCTCGCCACAATCTGACTATCATCCAAGGCGCTTCTGGTACAGGCAAATCTTTTCTAATCAATGAGATGGTTAAGACAGTTAATTTGCTGCTTGGAAACGGTGCTGTCCTACTTATGGCTCCTACTGGTGTTGCCGCTAACAACATCGCCAAACAATCCATTCAGCTCTCAGGTTAACAGTCTCGCGTGGAGTTGTCAACGATCTGAGTGGCGAGGTAATCAGGTGCGATGTCTACTAAGCAGTAGTGTCTTATGCACAGTTTGGAGGGAGTACGCGGCCTTAGCTAAGTGTGCGACCGTTCAGGTGCACAGTAAACAGGTGATGTAAATCGAATTTAAACAGTGAGACAAAAGCAGGGACGGATTAAGGGGGGGCTAAAAGGGGCTATAGCCCCGGGCCTCACTTGTGAGAGGGGCCTCATGTGGTGATGAATATATTTTTGGGTAAAAAAGAGAACCCGGGGTGCAACGATGCCAAGCGATCGGAGACAATGCCATGAAAAATCCTATTAACTTTTCCCCAAAGCTGTTAGCCCCACAAACCCGGGGCGCAACGAGGCCAATCTCTCGGAGACGATGCCATGAAAAACCCAAGCAGCTTCTCCCCAAAGCTGTTAACCCCACAAACCCGGGGCGCAGGGAGGTCAAGCTCAAAAAAAAAAAGAAAAAAAAATTAACTGCTAATAGAAAATATATATGAAACTTTCGAGTGCATACTTTTTATGTCATCATAGATAAATTATCTGCCGAACTTGAAAAAAGGCATGAAGCCTATAAGTATATGTATAATAAACATTTTTGGTTTCTTAACCAAATTATTATTTATTAATGAGGATGAAATAGGTCTCAAAGCAAAAAAATTAGTCGATGTTTATTCCGAAGATTTAGAAATAAATTTATTAAATGAGCTTGAACAATTCGTACCGTTATTGAAAAAACAAAAAACGGGCTTTTTTTTCAAATTATGAGCACAATGATAATACTTTATATTCTTTAAATGTATTGAATTGGATGATGAAATCGAAATTGACCGATATTTTTCCAAATATTTATATAGCTTATAGATTATTTGTAACCATTCCGATAGCCAACACTGAGTCCGAACGATTTTTTTCTGTATTAAAGAGGATAAAAAATATGTATAGATCATCAATGTTAGAAGATCGACTTTCGGCTTTGACAATCATGTGTATAGAAAAAGATTTATTAAGATCTTTGGATTTCACCGACATAATTAACTACTTCGCTAAAAAAAAAGCAAAAAGCAAACACATTTGTGTTAGCCCCGGGCCTCATGCACCTTTAATCCGTCCCTGGACAAAAGGGTTCGCTCAGCTCAATTTTTTCAAAGCAGCCCACCTGCATTGAATTCCTATTGATATGGTCCGACGAAATTTAATTTGTTGTTAGCCGAAAAGACGATGTTCGACGATCAGATGATGAAAGGTTTAAGAACGAGTGCATTAACAAGAGAGTGAAATTTCCTCAACAACAGATGGTTTGCGACGTTTTTCTTTTGAGGTTTTGGGCTTTTCGCACTATGTTAAGGAAGCTATGGACTTTCAAAAATGTGGACAAGTGATCAGGCAGTTTTTGGTATTAACATGATTCCTATACTGACAAGTGCATTTTCAAGATGATTCTGCAATTCGTCAGCAAGTCAAATCAAGAAGTCAACTATTATGAAGTAACTTCCAAATGTTTTCTTTATAATTAATAAGTAAATATGTTACCACATTCTTTCAATAATTTTAAGCTCAATTAAACATTTGATTACCTCGGAATTTCGCAATTAGACTGACCATTGTCCGATTTAAATTGAACACTTTTGTCATGTTATGAAACGTAAAGTGACAGATTCAAATCCATTGGAATGATTCAGAAGCAATTGGCATCTAATCATGGGGAATCGTTACCATCAACCTCAACAGCAGCACCAAAGCAAAATTTGTGTTCGAAGGTCATGTTATGTATAGGGTCCAAAAGAACGTTGGGTACTATGAGCTGCTAAAATCTGACGAATCCATTACGGGCGATTGATGTATCTTATACTACAACTGATTGATTTCAGCCATGCATTGCGAGAAAACTGTCAGAGTACGCACAAAACCATGACCATGGCAAAAAAATATATATATTTATGTAGATACGCTAAAGGGGGCTGTTCTTTCGCACCCGCCGTATTCGCCGGAACTTTTTAATTGGTTACTCGTTATTCCGACAGATGTAGCACGTATTGACAGATCACCGGTTTACTTCTTTCAACTCGAGAGTTGAGTCGCCTTAAAAGACTAAACATATTTTCGTGATGGAATTAGGAAATCGCCTGAAAAGTGGGAAGAAGCAGTAATCATTATTCGTCGATTAATCTGTTCATTCATTTTGTTTTGAAATAAATTAATTTAAAGAACACAAAACGGTCAGAATTACTCTGTACTCTCAACACATACATATCATTACATTCCGTAACCAACAACGGTATTAATAAAATGTCGAAGCAATAAGAAAATTCATTGCTTTTGCTCTTGTTCTTCATATCATAATAAATAAACAAATGGAAATTATGTAGAAATACTTTAAACTACTGAGGAGTACTCAACAAAATCGTAGTTATTAACAATTTTTCAATGATTTTGATGTGTTGCGGTTTTAATGATTGCAAGTGTATGTATGTCGGCCTCTACAGTGTCCAATTGCACCGCCTATTTGGGACTTGGAAGTTCAGAGGCGTTGGCAACCCTATAAATAACTTTTTTTTTTTAATTTTGAGTAGTATTTCTGAACCTAGTTCCCCTAACTTTACGTCATCCAAGTGATTAGTGACAGTTGTCAACGAATCAGCTGTCAGCCAATTGTCATAGGTTTTAGTTATTTTTGCTTAAAAGTTTTTGTGTTCTTTTACTTTGTTTTTATTATTCTGAATCGACCTCCTCTTAGAAGATGACTCTAGACACTGGCAAATCCGACGAACAGGTGTTCTCCACAATCCAACAGGAATACAAAATCCTAGCGGAATAGTGAGTAGTTTCGACCAAAAATTGATTACTCGAAATAGCCACTCTATCCGTAGTAAAATGATTGCTGCAGAGAAGATACCTGGCGTCTACGTTATTCCATCGCTTGGGAATTCCTTATGTAAGCTTATTTGAATGTGGCTGGTGCTAGTAGAAGTCATGTTGCCTTATATTTCAGTATGGTTTGGGGTGATTTTCGTCCGCTCAGGAAACTACGCTGAAGCTGTTTTCCGTTTCAACCTCCTGCTTCCAGATGATTTCCCACAAGGTTCTACATTGCCTGTAAGTAACTTGTATGATGCAAAACATCGTCTTAAAGCAAGTCTCCTTTCAGACAATCATATTTGAAAACGAAATATTTCATCCATTGATCTGTCCATATACTCGTACCCTTGATATAACCGCAGACTTCCCAAACTGGAGGAAAGGCGAAGATCACCTTTGGCAATTAATGAAGTTCATGCAGTTTGTATTTCTCGATCCTTGGGAGGCGGTCAAAATTAGTCCATCGGTCCCAAACCAGGAAGCTGCAGATTTGCTAGTTCAAAACCGTTCAGAGTTTATTGCTCGGGCAAAAGCATGCGCCGAAGAAAGTCAGAAGCGGATCTATGACGAACCCACAACAGACGATCCTCATTACATTGTTTTCGAAAAATACGACAGTGATATTCACGGTCCCACAGTGGAGAAGATAAAGATGAAACTTGTTCCGGAAGAAGCCTTATCAGCATCATCAACCGGGCTTTCTTGGGTGAAGGAAGGTGAATTCAAATCACTAAGCGTAGAATAGATTTTTTTTATTAACTCAAATATATATATTTATCACAAGCTCGTGTTTCTATCTTTGAGAATCGTAGCACGTACCCAATCAATATCCAACTGATATCGCTTACCATTCCAACTAAAATGTGTCGGTGGTTTAGTCTCCCCTTCCTCGAAATCGAAACTTTTACTAAGTTCGATGGCCAATTTCGAGCGAATAAGTCCTATGCCACCGACTTTTTCCCAAGCGGGATGGTATACTCTGCCGGTTTCGGGGTTCATGTATATTTTTCCAGGTTGAAAATCAGTTGTAAGCTGGTCGCCAGCGTGTGCGTATGAAAGTATATCCTTACCTTAAGCAAAACACCACCAAATTAAAATAAAATTCACTAACAGGCATCTGCTTACCATCTGGTCCTTTAAGAACATGGGTGAAAACAATCGGTAGGTCATCACAGCGGATAAAGTTCCTTTCCCTGCCGCAAAGTGATATGAACGGGAACTCTTCTTGATATCGTTTGGTTTCATTCAGTTTAACACGTGTGAAGAAAAACTTAAGAAACTGTTTTTCTTTGAAGCATGAAGTGAAGTTCTTCATCTTCGCGTCATCTAGAAAGAGCTGAACATCTGAAAATGGTTTGAGAACTGGTAATGTAATGTACGTACCATTCCTTCATGGTCGATGTAGTAGAAATATTCCCTGATTTTTGGCTCTGGTTCCTGACCCTGAATGTAGCTTACTTGCCGGATAAGGTTCACAGAATGACACTTTGCTATATTTCTCAAATTCTGCACCAAAAACTCTGAAATAAGCATCTCAGCAGTTCGCAATTTGCCCTTCAGATTAATTCTCGCCCAGATGTTATCAGGTTATTATCTGACAAATGTCAAATGTAAGAAATTGTACTAAATTTCCACACAAAGGTATTGCCAGATGTTACATCGCACATGTATAGTAGTATTTTATACCCGGTCAGTGTGGTAAGCTATGGTAGATGTTTTTTTAACTATAGTCAAAATCACGTACAACGACAACGGTTACAACGATGTATCGGTTAACGACTTAATTTCATGACGAATATATTCGTCATAAATAGTTAACTGGTTAATATTGATGAAACTGGATTATTTTTTAAAATGACACCAACCAATACGATAAAATTTAAAGATGAAAAATGTATTATAGGCAAAATGGTACTGGCAGGAGCCAGGACTGGTACAATAATGGAGAAGCTTCTTGTCGTGGGTAAATCAAGAAACCCAAGATGATTTAAGAATGTGACAAAACGTCCAGTAGAATATGAGAGCAATAAGAAAGCCTGGATGATATCTTCAATTTTCGAAAAATACCTGTAAAACTGGAACAACCGACTGAAAAAGGAAAATAAAAAGATCATATTACTTGTTATAATTATGAATAATTGTCCTGCATATCCAGCAGTGGAAGGCTTAGAAGTCATACGACTTGAATTCCTTCCACCTAACATCACCGCGGTGCCCCAACCAATGGACCAAGGAATTATAAAATCTATTACAGAAAGCTTCAAGTGCTAGAGCTTATTATAAATACTGAACATCGACATAAATTTACTGAAAGCGATTTTATTCATTTCAAAAACTTGGGAAGGGTCACCAGTTCAACCATTGCAAACTGTTTTACTCGTTTACATTCGGGATTGAAAAATGCTCAAACAAAAGAAGATTTTGAGGAAGAGATTGAATGGCCCTTAAATCAGCTAGAGGGAACCAAGTTAGCACAGTGGTACAGTGCCCGACCCCGGGTCGCCGTTCGAGTCTTCCAGTTGAGACATCAGATTTTCGTGTGTAACCCTTTTTTTTCTTCAATGTTGTTTCTGCCGCTTCCGAAGTAAGCTAGAAGTAGGAGGAGTAGATGTCGGGAGACGGCGGGGAAGACCCGTACGTCGTACAGAGTCGGAATCGGATGATTTATCATTTGATCTCGCAACACCGGCCGCCGTCATGAAAAGGCGCAGAAGGGCCAACCCGAGGCCCAATTTAATTAAGCGCCCCTACCTCACTGCAGCTTTTCGATCGAAGTGAGGAATGGGGGAATGTCCAAAACAGCTGGAGAACAACAACCAAAACCAGTGATACCCGTGGAAGCGGATATTGCCTACCTCTCCGATGGTAGGAAAAGCCGCTATGGAGCGGCTCTGTAAGTATGCTATTGGTGTAGGTAATTTTCAATTTAAATGTTAAGGCTGAAAACGCTATGCTGTTTAGTGCAAGACACTGGAGCAGCACAAACGGATTAAAAGCTTATTGAAAGAGTCCACAACCCAAGGCCAAGCGTTTGCAAGACGATGCTCCTCAAAGGCGTGGAGTCGATAACCGACCCCGAGGAAATGCTCTCAGAGCTCAGAGAGTTCGAGAGTGAAGACCTCAAATTCGTGGGGGCTAAGTCATTCTCCGGGAGAAGCGTGTGCATTCCTCTCCGTAATTTACAGCCTATGCAACGGATAGTCTGTCGCATTCTAGGAGCGGCTCCTATATGGATTCATGCGGATAGACTCTCGGCTAAGACTGGCAGACTCGGACAAATGGTCTATTAATTGTCTATGGATCATTGTATACGACAGTCACCATTGCGGACTATGCACTGTGGTCACAGTACCTGACAAGTTCGCGGAAATGGCAGAATATGTCCAAACGCACCCTTACGATTACAGTAAGGCTCGTTGACCACGCTTTACCAATTCCTTTTCCACTGTCCAATAGGAAACTGTCAAACTACGAGATTGACAGGTACCTCAAACAAATGGATGATATAATTAAGCAGACGACGGACAGTACAATACCACGCCAACGACATAACGATACCACAAACAGTCTTGACAAGACTCAAACTCTTGTACAGTTTACCGACAAACAAAACTCGGAGGTCAGGAGAGTGTTTGTGATTAAAAATCTCAAACAGTTAATAAAAGAAAATTACAGTTTATCTGTAAGTTTGCACTGGAACAACAGAATTTGTGCAAAATATTTCGGAGAAACAAACAGAATTATATTCAGGATCTGAAGCTTCCGAGAACGTCAGACAATGAACGCTTACTACGAACAGTTAGCATCGATCCAGTGAGAGCCATTCTGGATGTCGACTTCTTCGTGATCGAGAATCCTCAGGAGAAGGTGGCGAGGCGACAGTAGGAGCTGTCTTACAGGAAGTGTACAGGTGAATGATAGCATTCGCTCGAACCACGACCTGAAGAACAGAGCTCTGCTTCATCACTTCTACCTCCGAAATAATATCGATCATTGGCGATCAGAGAACCTTGGCTAAGATTTTATGGCAAACAATGCCATCGCCAGTCAGAGGCTAATACCCTGTTCATTACGTCGGAGGCTCTCCAGATGAGTCATTGAAAAGGAAAAAAGTCTGCGGGAGTCGACGGTATATTCAATGTTGTGCTTAGGCACCTCCCGCCAGTGGCTGTAGAGAGGTACACCATCAATAATGATATTATCCGGTGCATGAAAAACAGCGGTGATGCAACCAATCCCCTAGAGGGGTAAAGACACCTCTAATCCAGCAAATTTCCGGTCGGTAAGTCTCCTTCCGGGTATGAGTAAGGTCCTCGAGAAAGTGATCCATAGAGCCCTGCCTAAACGGGTTGAGAACAATAAAATCATTCCGGATAACCGATTCGGTTTCAGAGCGGGGCATGCTGCATCGAAACTCGTATTGCATATCCCAAGGAATAAATGCAAGAATCAATGCACGAGTGCCTGCCTGATCGACTTGAAAAAAGCTTTCGACATCATATGGTTAGAAGGTTTTTAATACAAGCTCAGCCGGCTGGGTATAAGCAAACCATTGTTATGTAAATATATGATTTTTAACATATTAACCGGTAGAAAGTTCGTTGTACAAATTGCGAACGTGACTTCTACTCAAACATTTGAAATCAAAGATGGACTGCAACAGGGCAAGGTAAACTCGCCCATCCTTTTCAGCATTTACTTTAGCGATCTGCTAGTTTGTTGAAAATCAACTACCAGAAATCAGACTATATTGTTCCAAAGGCCTTTGTCTAGGGCTTCTCGGGATACTAGAAAAAATTGACGCAGGTTCTCAATTTTTGGATCAGATGGGTACAAAGACATGTAGATGCTGCTCTGGCAAGGGCCCTGGGCACTTTCGCTCTGACAAGATGGCTGTTTCATTACAGTCAACTTAATTTCAGGATGAAAGTAATCTGCTACATGGCCTTAATCAGGCTCATGGTTACCTATGGATATCCCGTCTGGTTCAATGTGACAGCCAGCTTAATGGAAAGGATTCGGGTGTTTGAGTGACAAAGTCTCAGGACTTGTCTCGGGCTACATAGGACACCCGAATCTGAGTACACGAAATTTTACCCGAACGAGGTCGTATACAATATGGCCGGGTGGATAATTTTATTATTAAACTAATTCGAAGCCATGTCGCATAACTAATAACACGAGAGAGTACGCCTTAACGGCTTTGTTCCGCTAGAAGATCTGGATCCATCGATTGATTACCGCACCGGTTGTCTCAAAGAGTTGAAGAGTTGACTTTGAAGGGCCACTATGTCTACTGTAAATTGGGCGCAACGTTTGCATTAACGAACAGTCATTTTCACTTAACAAAGTTTTATCATTTGGACATGTTGTTCAATCGCGTAAATTACTATCATTACCTGAATAATAATCAACAGATTTCAGATTTGATGTAACCAACATGGCTGATTCAGGCCGCCAAAATCTACCCACGCCAATTGACAAACCCTTTAATTCAGCTCTTGAAAGTCGTTCCGTAATTTTGAAAAATATTCGAATTCGTTTTCAGAATGCCATACAATTAATATCATTCACCTTGAGAATGCATACGTATGCGTGGCTTTCATGGATTAATAAAGGCCGCCATATCCAAGCAGTCTCCTATTGGTTGTCGTCGATTACATGATTTGTGTCGGGTGACACGTTGCTTTTTTTTTTTTTTTGAATTTGAATTTAAAAATTTGAATATGTTCGAATAATAATTATTTATTCCAAATTTCATTCCACAGTTCAAATGCTGGGATTCGTCTTGCATTCGAACGCCCAATTTTCCCTTGCGGGATGGGGGTTAGAATATACCCGCGACTGAAAATGCTAGTCGTAAGAAGCGATTCCTAACTGAGGCTTCCAAGTCCCATGAAAAAAATGGGAGGGGTAGGCGCAGAGTTGGTGACTTTTGGTGACGCACATTCATCTTCCTTGGGTAAAATATGCCGGAGGTAAATTATGGTAGTTTCCCGATCGGATCTTCGGGTGAGTACTACCCAAAAAAAAAATGGAAAATGGAAAAAAAAATGCGCAAAAATTAAGGATGGAACGGGTGCTTTTCAAACAATACTCAATGAAATTATCAAGTATAAATTGGATATCGCAGCGGTACTTCGACTTCGACTATTAATCGGAACGACCGTTAGGGGGTATACTTTTGTCTGTGGCGGAATGAATACCCGCAATCTTGGAGCAGGATTCTTCATCGGCAACAAAACTGTGTAGAATGTAATGGACGTACATAGATTTTTAACGAACGAATGTCGATGGTCAAAATCCTGAGTGTCTGCAATAACTACGACTTCTGAAGGTAAACTGTCTTACGGAAGAAGAAGGCGAAGAGGTAAAGGATACGTTTTAAGAAACAACGGGTGAAAATTGGTTCTTCGACGTGAAAATCGTGCTCGGGGATTTCAACGCGAAAATGGGAAATGAAGTGATGTATAGGCCAATAATAGGAGAAAGAAGTTTCTATGTCTCATCAAACGAAAATGGGCTTAGCTCTTATTGACTATTTGCCAGGTTAAACAATATGATCGTGAAAAGTACAACATCCAAACACAAGAGAATTCACTTAGATATCACTGGATGGAGTAACGTGCAATCAAATTTACCATTTACAGGTAGATAGAAGATCCAATGCACTATTATATTTGTCAAAACATACATAGGAGCGGATTACGATTCTGACAAAATTCTAATTACCGCCAGAAGCGGATCATAACAATGTATAAAAAAAATTCAACGTTGAAAAGTTGAAGGACGCTCGTATATAGCATCAATACGAGGACGAAATTAATAACCGGTTTGCCCTACTAGACGGCATAGAAACCAACAACGAATAAAAAGTGTCGAAACGGAAGCAGCGGAAAACAAACTAGGTATTGCAAAGTCCCCAAAGGAAAGCATTGGTTCGACGATAAAATGTTCTTAGACTTCAAGATTTGGAAAATATTGAAGAGATCGCGCGTACCAGATATCAAACCGTCGGCCATGTCCTTCGGAATAAAAAAACGACAATGGCAAAGAATGACAAAGAATGTGGGGCTAAAAGCACGAACGCATATATGCAGGGCTTTACGAAAAGGATAGCAGGCCAGATCAGAAGTTATTCGGAACGATAATGGAGAGCTGGTTTCGGAAAACGAAACAGTTGCCACCCAATGGAGGATATATATCAATGAACTGCTTATTGTACATATATGTAGAACAAGCAGCAATGAAAAACGATGTTTTCCACAAGACAGAGGTTCAGGTAAAAGTGTCAAGCACTGAGGAAGTTAAAGAAGCAATCCATTAGCTTAAGAAAAACAAAGCCACAGGAATCGACCAGATCAGAATAATCAGAATAAAATAAAATATGTAGGAGACCAATTAACAGAGAAGTTACATGGGCCCATCAACACTATATGAAACAGTGAAACCATACCTGAGAAATAAAAAAATTCATCATATGCTAAGATTTTTTGAAGAAAATACATTTTTTTAGCTTAAGTTAGTCACAAAAATGTTAATTGTAAGTTTGTTTATAGTAGCCGAAAGACATAGGCTTAAGTTGTACTGTTTGTTTTAGAGTGTCCGCCTTGGGCCAGTGAGATATTTAAATTTGTATAGATAGTTAAGCTAGTTTTAAACATTTTTGTCTAGAATAAGATAAGTAAGAAACTATGAATAAAAATGGACTAAAAACTAAAAAAAAAAAACCATGGAAAAATTCGGTCATCATTCCAGTATGATGGCTACCGAGGGATATCGTTGCTGTCAAGTTGTTACAAGGTGCTGTCAAGTATTTTGCTAAAAACACTGACATCAAACGCTATGACAATAATCGAAGACTACCAGTGTGGCTTCAGGAGGAACTGCTCGACGAGTGATCAGATTTTCACTGTACGTCAAAATAGGAAATCCACGAAACGAAACATAAGAAAACCATCGAAAAATTGCATGATATCGTGTTGGACGATAGGCGAGTAAGGGTGATTGAGATAACTGAGGCTGGGGGGGTATTGGAAGAAAGGGCGCGAAACATCTTAAATCAAAAATTAGAATTAGAACAATTTGCGCGAAAGCTTTACCCAAAGATGGGTCTCGCATATACTGAATGCTGATCAAATGTAAATACGTAGACGGTTTTAGCAGCAATTTATGGACGGATTTAATAGGGGTCCGACCGATTTTGTTTGGCGATTTGTCACCATGGATGAGACATGGGTCCACCAGAAATGAAACAGTGGCCCCTAATGTGAGTGTCGATCAGCGGTCGACTCTACAATTGTCGATTGATTCTGAATTTGGTATTGTGTAACGCAATCGATGGAGAAGTAGACTATTGTGAATAATTACGTGAATATTGTGAATACTTCGTTTTTGACAGTCGTTTTATTACATCAAAGAAACTCCAAATCATTCCAATAGGACTTTTGTTTTTCTTACTGTCACCCATTTTTCCCATGAACGCATAACTATTTCCTTTGGTACTTAATCTTTCAAACTCCTTCAGCAATATCGGGATTTGCTTCCATGAACGAAACGAGAAGCTCTAATTGTTTTTTTGTTCGTAACCTGCTTTGACCTGTATTGGAATTTCATAAATACCTCATAAAGTCATTATTTTTATTAAAATTACTACATTTCGTGCGCACGAAAAATATATATTTCTCTATCCGTAAGCAACGATCAGTATTTTGCGATCGACAACAAGCAAGTGTCAAATCGACAACTGTCCATCACAATCGACATCCACAATACCAACATCTGCAATCGATCGATAAATGTCGATCGTCAATCGCAATAGGGGCCAGTAGCTCAAGTAATGGATGGAAGCCTGTGGTGCAGCGCTAAAGAAAGCGAAGTTGATTGCACTTGCCGGAGAGCTCACGGTCAGTGTGTTTTGGGATGCAAAAGGGATCTCGCCAAAATTCGAGAGAAAAAGCCTGGCTTGAAAAAGAAAAAAATCACCTCTCTAGAGGGTGCGATAAGAGAACTGCGGGATTCAATTTGCTCGACTATCCCCCGTTTTCTCCCGATTTGGCACCCCAGACTTCCATCTGTTCCCAAACTTAAAGAAATTTGTTTCTGTTGCTTGGCATCCAATGAACAATGAAGGAGAAGTTGAGAGGCCCGTAGATGAGTATTTTCACAGCCTTTCAGACTCTCACTACCGGGAAGGAATACTGATATTTGAGAAACGCTTGACCAAGTGTGTTGAAGTCAATGGAGATTATGTACAATAGTAAAAATATTTTTTTAAATTTCAAATCGTAGTATTTCATTGTCAGGCCAATCACTTTTTACCTTTTCTTTTGTTGGAGGCTTCTGCTGTCTGTTGGAGCACACAGACGCAAATACTGGTTAATTGTACTATCAGACAGACATCATTCTTTATTGTATTTTCCCCACTGTCCGGAGAAAAGTGAGGAGGAACTTCAAGAATGTAGCGCTAAGCTAACTTCGGCCCCAAGGATGCGCCAACGTGCACGAGCGAAGGCGGGACAGTCGCAGAGAAAGTGTTCTGCTGTGTCATCTTCCTCGCAACATGCAGCACAGGTAGGCGTCTCACGATCTGGCACTGATGCCAAGCACGTAGAGATGCTTGGCAAAAGTGTAATGGCCCGTAAACCTTCTGCAATCATTTTTCCTTAAGGATAAGAAAAATGTTGCGGACTTCTTGCAGACATCAGGGCATACGCGCTTAGTCATCCTGCATCCCGGATATTCCCACCATCTACGACTGTGTGCATTAAAAACCCAGTCGTTGATGTCAGATTTGATCGTGGAAGCAGGTAGACCTAAGGCGGGTTCAGGTCCTGAGAAACTCTCCTCTGAGCCCCTTTTAGCGAGTTCATTGGAGATCTCGTTTTCCAGGATCCCAGAGTGACCTGCGATCCATACAAGCCTTAGTGAATTTAGTCTTCCCACTTTGTTCAAAAGGGTCTTGAGTTCATGCACGAATTTGGAGTTGGACACAGCCTTGAGTGCAGCTTGGCTGTCACTACAGACGCATATGCTTTTTCCCTTCCACCTGTGTTTCACAACATAGTGCATGGCCATTAGGATTGCGTAAATCTCCGATTGAAAGACAGACGCATATTTTCCTAACGAGAAGTGCAGTCGAATGTTTTCGCGCTCAAAGGAAACTCCATCGCCGGATCCCTGCCCAGTCCTGGAGCCATCTGTGAAAATGCGAAGACATTTCATTCAGGGTTCAGTGTCTGGGCAAAGCCAGTCCTGACGCTATGGAAATGTGACTGTGAAGTTACAGCGCAGCAGGATGGTAGGTGTCATTGCGTCAGAAGGCATATCCATGAGACAGGGGTCGTATGATATTTCTCGCGCAAGTACACTTTCACTCCAATGCTAGTTGTACCAAAGACGATTTCTCTTTAGGCGAGAAATGGCTTTCAGTGCGCATTCTCTGATATATATGTCAAGGGGTGGAAGATTCATCATATCATCTAGAGCAGCTTCCGATGTGCTGGGGAAAGCCCCCGTACAGCTATGACAAAACGCTCTTTAGAGTTTGGTGAAAGAGGCCACGACGTTTCTGTGTGTTAGTCTGTTCCACCGGACAATCGATGTATATGAGACTATCGGTCTTATTATTGCCGTGCAGATCCAAAGTACCTTTTTCGGCGATAAGCCCCATATTTTGCCAAAAGCACATTTGCATTGCCAAAAGCTGACAGCGCTTTGGTGGTTTTTGACTCAACATGCTTTGACCAAAGAAGCTGGCTATTTAAGATGACTCCAAGGTACTTGGCTTCCTTATATATTGGGATGGGAATGTCTTTTAGCAGCTTTTCCCCTTACCCTCGTAGTATATTAAGAAATAAGAGTTGCAGATGTGCGGCGCAATATAAAAGGAAAATATCAACTTTTTTGTTCTTTATTCATTCTTTTATTAATATTGCTGTTTTTTTGTTTAAATCTACGTTGTTATCATTGTTTCATTCAATTTAATTCATTCTCATCTGGAGTTGGATTTTGTCAGCAAGTGTTTAACAGATTCATGCTTAAATCAATGTACGAGTACGTATTTTACTTTTCACTCTATTCGCAAAGAGTCGGCATTGATTTGTTTTAGAGATTATAGATAGACATCGTCGTACATACTATGTAAGAATCACGTTGTTTGCTTCTTCAGTACATCATATACATATCTACGAGAGGAAATACATAGTGTCTTACATACATTGCCTACATTGAAACATTTAACAACGCCTTATGTAGGTTTCTTCCTTTAATTACAAATCTGTTCCAAATATAGTTGCAAAGTAATGTGATTTTTTTTTTTGTAAATCTGACTTAAACAGTTTTAAATTTAAGGTCAATATCCATAAAACTATTAAATAAATGAAATAATTATTAAAAAAAAAAAAAAACATTTAACACTACTCAAACAAGAAAATTACAAAAAATACTGTAAGTCTCCCTCCAGAGGGATTTTTTCGTCCGATTTATAATCATCTCCTTTGTTGCTAATCTTTTTTACAAAATATATATCTCCACCGTCAATTACCGATTTAATTTTTTTTTGTATTTTTTTTTCTTCATCTAGCTTGAGTACATTTTCTACATAGCAGAGAAAACAATGAAAGTATAAGAGACGTACTAAAATAAACAGCAGAGTAGGTTAGTTATCCTTAAATAGTTTTTGTTTTTTGTTTGTATTTGTAATACGCTTTCAGCTTTTTGCTTTAACGCTTTTTTTTTCTTAGAAAAAAAAAAAGGATTTGTTTTATACAAGAACGAGACCTTTAGAAATAATATAACCATTGATAGACATATGCCGGGTTTAGTTGATCTTTTCGTCGGCGGCTAGTATCTCGTTGAGTAGCTTGTTGAGGCTGTCAAGCCCGGTGAGGAAACCACCATCGGGACCATGATGCACGGGCATTGAAGGCGGCGATGGTAGGAGACCACAACCATTTCTTGGCACAAAAGCAGTGTGTGCGAAGTCAATCATCCGGACATCGACCAGGCAGCGTAGGTCTTCGGCAACTGTACTGCTGATGTTGGTGTCCAACGATTTGGAAGAGTGTGATTGATGATGATGGCGTTGCTGGCTGTATTTGTGACTTTGTGTTTGACGCGGCGTATGACGTTTCGACGAAGCGGAAGATAACTTTCGCTGATGCTGTTGGGGTAGACTCTGTTGCTGAGGCTGGATAAATTGGTGTGGTGTCGACGCTGCAACAGCTGGAACGGAATCCTCATGTGGATGAGAATCACGGCGGGGTATGTCGCTCGGAATTAGGAATCCACTATTTTTGTCTTCTTTTTGATTGGTTTCCATATGAAATCCGGCGAGCAGGTTGTTGTCTGCTGATTTCTCATTTGTTGTTGGTGTTGTAGGTAAAGAAATTGGTGTGGTTCCCGGGTGGATAAGAGTTAACTGGGGTGATTCAACCGTCGTCGCGGTCGTTGATTTTTTTGCCACTGACGAAGACGATTCAGTTTTGTCTGTCGAACTATCTTCTTCGTCGTCTTTACAGCGCAAGCGTTTGACTGCACCTTTGGGAGTTGATTTTGGTGAGGAGTCTTCGCTTTTGTATCGTTTCATAAGCGCCTCCGTTTGACCAATTAGGCTATTATCGTAGTCGGAACTCCCATCGTCAGAACTATTGTTGCCCGTTTGGCGACCAGATGTTACCGCTTTTATTTGTTCCGATAGACCGGAGAAATCATCACTACTGTTACTGCTGTAATTCATCCACGAATCACCAGAATGAGGGCTGGATGTAGAAATGCTCGGCAAAGGAGGTTCGGGGTCCAAAAATACTGTTTCTTCAGAGATTGGAATGAACGAAGATGTTTGCTGCTGATTAGCCGATTGCTGTTGCTGCGACGACGGTGGCGGACTACAACTACTGCTACTGCTTTTAACACCACGCGCCACTGCCTCCGCAAAGCCCCGGTGATGAGCTTCAGTGCTTACTTCAATGTTAGCATGTTGCTCATCGTCATCATCGACATCACCGTCCACTGAATCATCGTGGTTGTGGTGGCGATGATAACGATGGTGACTTTTATGATGATTATGATTACTATTGTGCTGGTGTTGATGACGTTGATTACGACGTTGATTTCGATGATGGCGGCATTCAGTTGCAATTCGATGATTGTGATCACTGTCTTCGTGGGAAGATGAGAGGTTTAATTCAGTAGAGTCGTTCGATGTGTCCGCATCGTAGCAACAATGGTTGGATGTTGGTGTGCGGCTGCAGCTACTGAGATCGTTTTTATCATCATCCTCATCTTCGTTATCATCGTCATCGTCCACACTATTCTCCGGATGATCAACAATAATTGGATCCTGATAGCACGGTGTTACTTCCATTGGATATGCCAGAGGACTCTCTTCATAACCTTCGTAAACTATCAAAAGAGAGCTGCAACAATACAATGTGTTAATAGAAACAGTCAGACCTTAGATTATTTTTAATTCTTTACCAGGAATAAAATCTGTAACTGGATTGTTTCTCGATTACTCGTCTCAATTGCTGTAATCGCTGCAAAATTTTCTTAATTACACGCGTTCTTAACCGCAAGCCATTGTAGAAAAAATCGTGAAGAGCTTGTTTGAAGCCGTCCTCGTTAAGTTCACGTCCCCAATATTTATCACGCTTGGAGTATTGGTCCAAGTCGGCCTGGAATACCTGCATGCCGCATAAACGAACGCCCAACGATGCAGATGTACTAGCTGCACATTTTGCCATTTGTTTGGTTCGCTTCTCTGCAGAGGCATCATCACCGTGTTGTCGGGTTCCCATTTTCAAATCCAAAATGCAGGGATGTTTGAACTGAGATGTTATATTTTCGAGCATTAAGAAATCTGGAAAAAAAGAAAACGATACAATCAATTATATACTTTCGAACTTATTGCAATTAACATTCTAGCTTGGGTACAGTTGTCTATGCTATGCTGGGCGTTACCGTAAAATGAAATATATAGAAAAAAATATATAAAAAAAAATTGGAGAAAATAAACGAAAAATAAAACACATATTGTGAATAATCTACTATATTATATTTGGTGACTTGACTCGAGTTGTGAATTGCAACTTGAGCTCTTCTTGAAGACTCGACCAACGTATGGCGTGTTTGCCAATTCTTCTTTCTTTTTAGTCTTTCAGCTCCAATGAACTTTTTTAAGAATCTCCATACATTTCCCAAGGGATTCAAATCTGGAAAATGAGCTGGCCAGTTCACGAGGTCGATATTATGTTCTTTCAGCCGACTTTATATTGTGTCAGCCGCATGTTTGAGGTCGTAGACATGCATGGCATCTTTCACTCAGCATACAGAAACATGGACTCTTCTAATACCTTGGCAAACCTGCCCATACCATTATTATATAAGGCTTTCCTATCTTTGTAAGTTTGCTCTTTTTCATAAATAATAATTCATTGCGTCTTAATACGCATCATTTCTTTTTGTACTTATAGTCTTCTTCTTCTTAGATGGCGTTACAGCTCATGAAGAGCCAGAGCCTAGCTTCTCTCATTCACTTAGGTTGTGTGCGATTTGTTTTTCAAGTGAACGGGACCTGCAGTTTAATGCCGATTCCGAACGGCGAGAGTCGAGAAGCTTTTTCGAGGCAAGTCTACTACGGGGGGTTTTGCCAGTTCCCCGCCGAGGAGAGAAGCCGCGTAATGAACATTCGATGGCGTTGGTGTTATTGGGATCCGAACTCGCTCATCGTGCGTCAGAGGCCGACACACTACCCACTGCGCCACGGCTCTCGTCACTTATAGTCTTAAACTTCAAAAATTAACAAACAAAATAACACACAACTCTTCACAATCAAAAAGCAAAAGAGAATGCCGATCTTATTGTTTTGCCAGCACGTTGAGACACTTCCTTCATATTTACTGACGAATATTCTCTGCATGTTCGTTTAATTGTCATTTCTTCGCGAACAACGAAACAACTGTGGACAAACGCCAAAGTTAATTATTTGTGTTTTTTACTGTTGTCTTATTGTTTTGTCCGTCATTGTAAGTTTTTAGGTCTGATTGGAGCTTTTACTAATTTTAACTGATTCCTGTTAGCCTAGCGTTCGGTAACGCAAAAACTAAACTACACTTGCGATCATAAAAACTGCACTCCATAATCAGTTCTCAGAAAATGGCTTTCTTCATCAAAGTGAAGGGTTTTCTTTAAAAGTTAAGAGCGGCCTCGGGGTAAAACAAAATCTATTTAAAATAGCTGTTTCCTTAAGTATAGAAAGCGACGATGGCAAAGCAAGAAGTTTGCTAACACTCAGTAGAATTTGCCGATAAAAGAACGAGAGCAATGTATGCAGGGTTGAAGGCTGTACGCATAGGATACCAGGCCAGATCAGGATTTATAAGCAACAATGATGGATAGCTCATTTTGTGCAACGAAAGAGTCGAAGGAGATTTCGATAAGCTGTTTATCGTACATGGAGAGCAAGCAGCAATGGAAAACGGTTTTAGTGATACAACAGAAACTCAGGGACGGGTTAAAAATATCCCTGCAGCGATACCTCTCGCTTGTCGTAAAAGGCGACTAAACAAAGGTAAACAAAAATCACATCTAGCCCATTTAGAAAACACCAAGGTGAGCCTAGGGACACATATACCACCATTAAACTGCCCCACAAGTGTGCATGCAAATCAGTGGGTTGACACGACTGGAGATCACCGGTGTTGTAAGAGTAAGATCAAACAAAAAAAATAAAAATCTGGAAAATGCCCGTGTCAAAAAAAGGAGGGGAAGAAAGAAGACGGTCAAACCGTAGCATTATGGAAAAGAACGCTAAAAGGAAAAGCACTACCCCGCCAGGCACTACTAATGGTCGTGATCCTGGGACGAGCATCAATGCTCGGGTCAGAGCTATAGGATTTCCGGGGGATAGCAAAGTAATGCAACGGCGTAAGCCACACTTAAGAGTCGCGAGTTAGAACGTTGGAAGCATGAGTGGTCGCAGCTATGAGCTTGAAGAAATGATGGTTAGAAGGCGAGTAGACATCCTGTGCGTACAAGAGACGAAATGGCGAAACACCGGTAATCGGGCACGTTTCTTGGACGTTAAAACTAAAGCCTACAAGATGTTTTACTATGGATTGGAACTAGGAAAAAACGGAATCGCCATCATCCTTGCGGCAGAGCTACTTGGCAACGTCTTAACCATTTCAAAGTCCAGTGACCGTTTGATGGCTCTCAAATTGGTGATGCATGGTGAGGTGTGGAACATCGTAAGCGCATATGCCCCTCAAGTAGGAAGCGAACAAAAAGAAAAAGATGCATTCTGGCTAGATTTCCACAACCTTGTCAAAATCATCCCAAAGGAAGAGCTTTTGTTTGCTGGGGGAGATTTAAACGGAGATGTCGGGAAGACAAGCGAAGACTATGAAGACTACCACGGAGGGCTGGGATACGGCACCAGAAACTCTTCAGGTGAAGATATCCTAAACATGTGCAAGTCGTACGGTCTTATAGTGCTAAATACCATGTTCGTCAAACAAAGCCGGCACCTGATCACTTATAGCAGCGGCGGAAATGAAACTCAAATAGACTATCATTTGGTATCCAGTTTCATGAAGCCACGAGTTAAAGATTGCAAAGTGATCCTGGGAGACGCGATCGCCCCTCAACACCGTCTCCTCCTGACTGAATTTTTTATGGAGGCGAGTAAGAAGTCAAAGCAGCAAACGAAGGTGTCTGAGAGAATCAAGTGGTATAAGCTGGTTAAAGGAAAAGGCGAAGCTTTTATTACCAACATGAAAAACTACCTCTCTTCCATTATCGATGAGGTCGGTAATGAGGAATGCAGAGCACAAGACATGTAGGATTCCCTACAACAATCTGGCCTGGAGAAAGCCAAATCACTGCTCGGAACATCTAAAGGCCCCTGCCAACACGCAAAAGAAACCTGGTGGTGGACAGACGAAGCCAAAGCAGTGATACACGAAAAGAAAATGGCTTTCCAAGCTTGGTCAAAGTGCTCTTCTACTAATAGGGAGGAAAAAGCTCGCCGTGAATAGGTATATAGATATTGCAAGGGTATCGCGAAGAAAAAGTGCGCCGAATTCAAAGCGAAAAGCATGGAAGGCCTATATCAGGAGTTGGAAGAAATATCGTCTTCCGCTTCTGACAGGAACCAGGCTACCCAGGAACTTCGACAAAGCAATTTGAACAAAGGAGCAAATATTTTTAAGATAGCCGCCCAGAGAAGAAGATTCGTTTCCCAAAGTTTATTAACAATGCTTCTGGAAAACGAAAAAATTCTTCACAGATGGCGACAGTATTGCGAGGAACTTCTGAACGAACAGTCTCCCCGAGTGTACTTACCAAGAGCCGCCCCGAATCATGCCGAAATATCCGACATCACAGTCGAAGAAGTTCGGTACGCGGTTAAAAACTCCAAGAAAAGAAAAGCTGTTGGGCCAGACGGGATACCCTCTGAGTTCTGGAAAAAAATGGGAGACATCGGGTCTAGATGGCTCATGGTTCTTATCTCCAAACTTATGAGAGGCGACACTATGCCTAATCAATGGAGGGAAAGCTATCTTCTTCCTTTGCACAAAGGAAAGGGTGATACGCGAAATTGTGATAACTACCGTTCTGTCAAGCTGATGTCGCACATCATGAAGATCGTTGAACGGGTATTAGATAGCCGACTGCGGAAAATAATACGACTATCTGATGACCAGTGCGGGTTTGTCTCGGGTAAATCAACAACAGTTGCAATCCAAAGTATAAGGGTCATGATGGAAAAGCATCGTGATTCTTCAAAGGACTTGCATATGGTGTTGGTTGATTGCGCGAAGGCCTTTGACCGGCAACCAAGAGATCTTTTATGGGTAGCGCTAAGACAAAAAGGAGTTCCAGAAACCTACGTGCGAGTGATCATGGACATGTAAAGGAGAGCAATGACAAGAGTAAGATGCACCGCAGGAGTCACCGAAGAGTTCGCAATCAAAGTCGGTGTACACCAAGGGAGCGTCCTCAGCCCACTGCTCTTTATAGCAGTCCCAGATTGCTTGCTTGAAGGAAAAGTGACGGACCCCAATGTGCGCCAGCTATTCTTTGCTGACGATGGAGCCATTATAAGTGATGATCAGGCGTCCATACAACGAGCACTTGATGTGTGGGTGGACATTTTTGAGGGACACGGGTATCGTATTAGTTCAAAGAAGACAGAGTATCTGTGCTGCCCGTTCTCTGACCCTCATCAGCCTATTCCAGACATTTACTTCAATGGAAGAGTGCTTCCAAGTGTGAAAAGTTTAGATATCTGGGATCTATGATTAATAAAGAAGCAACGTGTGATGACGATATCAACCATCGCGTAAGCGTAGGGTGGATGAAGTGGCGGGAAAACTCCGCCATCTTCTGTGATCGAAAAATGCCCCCTAAGCTGAAAGGAAGGCTCTACACTTCAGTTGTACGTCCGGCGCTTACATGCGGTTCACAATGCTGGACAATGCACAAAAAGTATGAGAGCAAATTAACGGCAGCTGAGATGAAGATGCTTCGCATCACAGCGGGAGTAACAAAGCGTGACAGAATTAGAAGTTCAAAGATTCGAGGAAGCCTCCACGTAGAAGATAGAGCGCGACCGACTCAGTTGGTATTGCCATGTTCAAAGGAGAGATCTTTTGAACCCCGTCCAAAAGGCGTTATCAATCAACGTTCCAATTTCAACACGCAAAAAAGGCAGGCCGAAGAACAATTGGTGCAAACAAATGCAAAAACACCAGCATTTGATTGGCCTCAGCGATGAAGGGGCATATTTCTGTACCCGGGGGGAAACATTTCATACGTTCGCATTTCTATACCCGTCGGGGGGAATAAATAACGTCATTGAAATGAACTTCCTAATCGACCGAATCGTTCACGTTCGGTAATGTAAATTGGGATTCCAGTAGCCGTTCGAATCGAATTTAACTGTCATATTCTGTCCGCTGCTATTCAATCGCGCCAACATTTCTTTTAAGCATGTAAGTAATATTTAAATGGATTGGTGGTTTTTTCAGGGATTCCATTTTTTTACAGGAAAAAAAACAAGTAACCGGGAGCAGTTTTCATGCTCAATTGTACTGTTTTCATGTACCTTGTGTACTAACAGGCGAATTGTTTCACATTAAGGAGTCATGTATACTTCCCGGGTAACGTGCATCTACAAAACGAATCGCTTGTTTATGGTCACAAATCTAAAAATCTAAATCTTTCGTAAATTACCCCCCCAAATCCACACAAACTCAAATAAAATTCCGGTAATTTCAAATTTAATACGAATTAAATGTCAAATAAGGAAAGGGAGTTCGAACGATTTGGGAACGATAAAGTAGTGCTCCCGGCGGATATAGGAATGGCAAGGGAGTGCGAAAGTGAATCGAATGTGCGGATCGAACGTTCGATTCGAACGATTATAGAAATATGCCCCGAAGTAATCCCAAACCGGGAAGCCTGCCGCTACTTTCTGAGGTTAAACCGGTGGACCAGTAGGAATGCAGTTAAATGGGAAGGTTATGGTCCTACACTTCTGAACATAACGACGCCAGGAAAAAAAAAGGAAAAGAAGAAGAACAACAGAAACTCACTGCCTATCGAACTAATACCATCGGTATTAATAGAATATGCGAGAGAGGTATTAACAGAGACGTTACGTGGGCTCATCACAACTATATGGAACAATGAAATCATCCGCGAGAAAGGTAAAAACTCGGTCATTATCCCCGTATGATGAATACAGAGGAATATCGCTGCTATCAAGAAATTGACATCGCACGCTAAGGAAATAATCGTATAAGACCAGTGAAATCTTCTTCTTCTTGGGAATTCCGAATAAGTTAGTAAAACTGATACAAGTATGTTTGAAGGACAAGTTAAAGTTAAAAAAGGAAACGCTTAACCTGAATCATTCGAGATACCCGAAGGATTAAAACAAGGAGACGCCTTGTCACCACTTCTTTTTAATTTGGTGCTAGAATACGAAATGAAATCATTGAAAAAAATGAGAGAAGAATAACCCTTAAAGGAATCGCATCCGATCTAGCTTACGCTGACGATCTGAACCTGCTAGGAGATAGTGAGGAAACATTTAAGAAAAATGTAGGAAGCCTAATAAAATGGCAGGAAAAGAAGTAGGTTTGGAAGTAAATGAGAAGAAAAGCAAATATATGCTCACTGACCGACTGGGATCGGTCCAAAACCCGCACCTAAGGCTTGGAGTAACTAGACGAGTACTATATTGACTGCCAAAAACGACACAAAAATCGAAATAAAAAAAAATGCTGCATATGGGCAAAGAGTGTGCTTCTTCGTTCTGAAGGAACTATTCAAAACAATTCCTTTGTTCCACAGTGACTTTTTATGGAAGTGAGACTTGGTCCCTGACTAAGAAGGAGGAAAGTAGATTTCGAGTCCTTGAAAATCAGGTCATGAGGAGAATCTATGATAGAAAACTGGGAAACGAAGTGGACGAATAGAGAAAACTGCATTATCAAGAACTCGAAAAACTCATCTCTATTAAGCCCCAAGCAGTCTCTGAGTAATTAGATCGCGAAAACTTAGATGGGCAGGGCACGTAGAACGAACAGTCAAACGAACAATGAGTGGAAAAAAACCGTCAGGAGGGAGGTTTGTCAACGAGGTACTGAAGTTCTGAATTTCAAAGGGTAGGTAATAGTAGTAAAGCTTGAAATAAGAGCATGCCTTGTTTATCGATTAATAAAATGTGACAAATAATTTGTACAATAAAGTATCGATCATAATAAATAAAATAAAAATGATTATTTATAATAAATATTTTTCCTAAAAAAAAATGTTTTGTCGATAGAGAAAGGGTTCTACAAGCTATAAACAGAAAAACGGATATAAATCCAAAACACATCATGTGCAGAGACAAGCCTATTTGAAGCAGATGTCCGAAAAGTGATACGACTTGGCTACAAAATTAATTAGTTGTCTATCGCGTCTCATTTTAGCATAGAAATGCAATAAAAATAAAAAGCAATAAAAGAGAAAAGCAAAAAGCAAATACGCATTCGAACATTCCCATTCATTATGGGTTATTTGAATGAAAACGTTATTTTAATGATGATTTTTCATTTTTTGTTTGTTATCTGTATTCAAAAGATACTAACATTGCTTGTTAGAGTTGTCTAATTGCGAAATACTCTTAATAACATCGGCTGCATTTCCGTTTTTATGTACTTTCATCCTGTAAGAGAAGAGAAAAGAAAAAGTCGATAATTAATTAAATACGTTGCTTAGAGCTGCTTAATTTTTTTATGTTTTTAATTTCTATGTAAAATTACACTTAATCATAGACACGTATAATTAAATTGTTCGAATTATGAGAAAGAAGCAAATCATTCGGCTACGACTGCAGTGAGAGAATACAGAGTGCGTACATGAGAGTGGAAGACGACGGGCCGCGCGACTTTCTTTCCTAAAAAATACATTTCTTTTGTGATTTGCCTTCATTTGTTTACAATGAACGATTATACCAAAATAAAAATTAAATGTCGATTAAAATTATTTACCCAATGATTGATTTTTATTTCAATTATGTCATTTTTTTCTATTCTCATCTATAAAAAACATTTTATAGATTTTCAAGTTTTCAAGTATATTTTAGTTGAGGAGGGATACTAACCGTAAGACGTCTTCTCGTTTCCTTTTCGAAGCGTTCACCTTCCGTACATGTTCCTCGCGAAAACTGGGTGAATAGCGTTTCTCTAATTTGGTGCCGCCCATTGTTGTTGCTTGCATAACACCTAAAACGAGAACATGGTGTCATATGAGAAGGTTTTCACATATAGTCTTGGAATCATAAGTTTTAGTGGCTGATACGAATATGATAAATTCTAAGATATATTTGCTTTTTTTGTTTTTTTTTTTTGTTTAAGGACAAGAAGTGAACACTGAACACTTGGATGGTTGGATGTGATGTAAGTTAATATATCAATTATGAAATAGCTTTAAACTTTTTTTGTCTCTAAGTTACTTGTTTATTTGAAATCAGGAAATGGTCAAGAGAGCGTCAAACATTGCACACTTCAACGTCTAGATGCGAAGATGTATAAAGCAAACTATGATTTCAGGAGTAGGTTTTAGTGACAAAAAGGTAGGTCTTAAAAGAAAATCGAGCAAGAAAGCACAATTCAGGCGGGAAAAGTTCAGAAAATGAATTGAAATCGAGATGTCTCGGACAGGGTACGAAATTACAGTAACCAGATTGAATTAACGAAACTTGTTCTAAAACTTCAATCCAGATTTTAAGCAACTTAGCACACATTCGCTCAACTACTTTTCCTAATCCTATTGCTTATTTCATAGCTGACATAGCAAATATAGTCTATAATGATCCAACAGACTTGGCAGAGATCTGATGTGAGAGCGAGAAGCTCTGATCGATTCACATAGATTCTGAGAATTTAAAGTGCACAAAACTCAATCCTAATCGATAATAGAGGGATAAGCAATCAAACATTTTTCATTTATTATTCCACAGCAAATACGACGGATGACCCAAAAGTAATGATAATAATGGTTTATAACCAGTCCGTATAAAAATCCATTTGGTTTACTTATACATATATCCACTAGGTAAGCGTAAAAAAGCATAAAAGCGATTCCCAGGAGGTACATTAATTTGAATACAAACGGTCGAAGGGATAACATCAAATTGGAGAAAAATAAAAGTAGTCATCAAGTACCTCTGGTTGAAAAAACATACACAGCGACATTGTGAAAATATTGGGGGGACTCTGCTCTCCCATATTCCACATTAGCAGTTTAAGCTGGACACTGACGATTAACATAGGGTAGGACGCCCACCACTACGCAGACCAAATAAGATGATTGCGGGAGGTCATTAAAGAAGAAAAACGCGGGAAAATGCGAGCTGAAGTGCTGTTTCAAATAACGCACCGGCTCACGAAGCCGCAGTTGCGATGGCTGCCATTCAAAAACACGGGCTTCGAACACCCAATCTATTCGCCAAATTTAGCTCCCAGTAACTTCCTCCTCGTTCCTCGGCTCAAGGAACACATTCGAGGCAAGAAATTTAAAAACGATAGCGAAGTTATGGACGTTGTTAAGGTGTTTTGGGAGAATAAAAAAAATAATTTTTCTCTTGGGGAATCTTGGGTTTAAATGAAGGATGAACTAAATGTATTCATTTGCTAGACTATATAGAAAAAAAAATCATTTTTTAACATTAACCGGCGTGTTTTATTTGATCACCGCTCGTAGCCCAATTTAAAAAAGTCAACTAAACAGCCAATCAGCAATAGAAAACTAAAAATTAATACTTAATTCATATAGTTGCATTAATTTTAAAGGATTTATTAGAGATAGAACTATTACTATACGTATCCGACTGTACTGTAACTGCGTCATATTGGCTACGTCATCTGGTTTCAGCTAGTATTATTTATACATTTGTCAATGCGTAGACATTTTTGATCTGCGAATGTGTCGAAATACGTGACAACGAAAGAGCATTTGCGTGAAGTTTCTTTCTTCTTCTTTAAATCGAAGAAAAATCATCGGTTGCTATTGGAAACTTATTGTGATCATACTCCATCGATTTCAACATGTGAGTACTAGTTTCATTGCTTTAAAAGTGGTGATTTTGACACGCAATTTTTGACAGCAAAAAAAAAAACAAAACAAAAAAAACTTGAGAGGGGAAGAATTGGAAGCAATACTCGATGAAGATCCGTGTCAAACGCAAGAAGAACTTGCAACAACTCCAGGTTGAGAGTATTTTGATTGATTCAAAAGCAACGGAATTAAAAACGACCGGAATGGGAGATTAGACAACTAATTGATTTTCCATCTTGACAATGCTCGACCACATGTAGTAGATTAGAAGTTTTGTCCCACACGTTATATAGTCCAGATCTTGTGCCATCCGATTACCACTTGTTTCGATCCATGCAGAAGGCCTTTTGTGAAATACTTCACCACTTCTGGCGAAGGTATGAAAAATTCATACTTTGGCTCAAAAAGTTAGGAGTTTTTATTGGGTAGGAATCCATGAATCAAAAAGATGGGAAAAAATCATAACTAGCGATGGACAATACTTTGAATGAATTATTTTGTTTCCATTTTATTTAAATAATTGTTTCACCAAAAAATCCTTTAAAATTAATGCATACACCCGGTTAAATCATTCATGAATCAACAAAAACTAGTTTACGAGGCAGTCGAAGGCTGTTTCTAAAGAGAATTACTTAACACTAAATAAATTGTTACTAGACATGAATACAGTCAATTCCTCTGATAAAATGCTCTTTATACCTCTACACTTGTAATATAATATTTTTTAATAGTTTTAAAGAAGACGAACCTGTCAATTGATGCTTATACCTAGTGTTCTACACAACGATTGCGTTACGGGCAGACAATTGAGTAATAAAGAGGTTCTCGGTAGTATAAACTGGACTGAACAACGCAATTGCATGGAAATTTAATGGAAATTGGAAAAAAATTTATTCGTTCCATAAGATTGTATCGTTGTTCCGATTGACGACGCTGAAATGTGCAATAAGTCTGATTGTATACGATCGCCGTGCTTGCTTCAAGCAGCATGTAATACTTCAGAATTAATTTATGAACACAAGCCAAAGTTGATTTAACAAGTTATATATCAAAGATTTATAAGGTTCTTGAGATTTTTTTTTAATAATAATAATAATAATAATAAAATAGAAAAAAAAATTATATATTATTTATGTACGTATTATGCATACAAACCCTTAAACAAGGATATCAACGAATAAACGAATTGCTCCTCGAATATTGGGGGGTTGGAGTGGAGTGTTGAACGCACTTGCAAGCTCATACACTTAAGCAGAGAGCGTACACATGGAGGACGAGATTAGACACACAGTTGTCAATCATGTATAGTTTTGTTAATTGCTTTGCTGAAATTATAATTCATACACACACCAACAGAGGGCGCTTCACATATATTTGTTTTAAATAAAAAAAGTAAAGAAAAATTGATTTTTTTTGTTTTTGTTTTTTCCTCATAAACCTCTTTGTAATACACGTTACATGTCTTTACAGAAACAATTCAGTGTATCGGGTATCAATGAGAGAACTTTTTTTTTTACATTCGCGCCGACGTCCTTCTGTTAGTTTCTTATTTTTATCCCTTTCTGCATACAGCATTTGGTCATTCTGATCATTCTGTTGAATGGCCTTGATTAAAACAAGGAAATGAAGGGAGAGAAAGGAAGAGAAGAAAAGTAACCAAGTCAAGATAAACAATAAAACAAACTACAACCGCTTACAAACTACGGGTAATTTGTAATTTAAGTTCAATATTTACCTCCGTTGTTCGGTTGTATATACACTCACGACCTGTACCCGACCTTTCTCAAACAAACAAAAAAAAAAAAACAATCAGAACAAGAACATTTCTTAGGAAGCTAATGAGAAGCAAAAATTGTGTAAACGTAACGAGAGGTACCATTATTTTTTTTTTTTTTATTGTAATCGTGGAATCTCGAATTTAAAAACCGCACCATGAGAAAGCTGTTAGAAGCAAATTATTTCCCATGAATGTTTTAAATTCATACATAATCAATTATGAAGACAGATTTCGTCCTGTCGCCCATGAGACTATAGAACAGAATTAGATGAGGATAAGAGAACCATGACATTTGAGCCCGATAGGTGGGTTTGTTGCATTCCTAGCACAATCTTCATAGCGAATTTAAATGTATCATTGAAAGCACTCACATCCGGTGCGGCAATATCATAAAAACTAATGAAATAATTTCGACAATAGAGAACCATGTTATAGAACTCGTTTCTCTAATATCCACTTAGCCAAATATATTATTGTTTTGCAAAATGTAATCAAATAGAAGTACAATTTTAAAATGAAAAAGGACTTACCCATTAGGCCCTTGCAAAATATATTATTATTTTTTTTTTACTAAACTTCACTTTAACAAATAACTTTTTCGTCTTTCCAAATTACAGAACTCATTTCACAGCCTTTTGATTCTCGCTTCAAACTACTTTACGTATGTACATATGATGACAAACTCAATTGTCAAGCTCTTCGTTTTTATAATTTTATTTTTTTTTCTTTCTTAAAAAAATGATTTGTTTTTTTGTTTATCAATACAATGTGTTGTTTTTCTTGTTGGTTTAACTTACAACTACAATTACAACATACAGTGAATAAATATTCTATAAAATCATACATCGAATTATAACAATAATGTAAAAATCTCGAAAAACAAAATTCTATTTGACTGCTTTGTTTATTATTTGAAAATCTCATATTTTTCTCCCATTGCCTTTATTTTATTATTTTCCATGAAACATTTTCTTTTCGCTTTATTATGTTAATGATAAATGAAACACACACATAAGGTATAAGCAAAACTTCATGAGCAATATGATTTTAAATGCGACGAAAATACAAACAAAACGAAATCAAAGTATTTTTGCAACAATAAAATAATTCATATGTCGTATAGATTTATCATATATAAAGTACAGGTATGAACGCTTTAAAGAATAGATATCTTGATGGTCATTATAGTCTTACCTTTGTATTTTGGAACAAACTTCTGGATATCCTGGGGAATGTTCTGGTAGAAATCGAGTTCACGCAGATTCAATGGCTTTATGACTGTACTTTGATTGAGCAGGAGCAGACGGGTGTGTCCACCAACCTGTAACAACAACAAAAAGGAATATAATTAGTAAATACTGCGATCACGATATAAGGCAGCGCGAAAGTTTACAGTGAGTGCTATTAATATCCGGATTTATTCCTTAAATTATTTAAGGAATAATTAATTTTTGTACTAAAAATCAGATTTTCTTTGATTATTTTGTTATATGAGGGTGGTCCGATAAGTACTTAGCCTACAAAAGAAAAACAAACATTTTGGAGAAATTGCGAGCCGGTGCGTTATCATGGTGGAAGAACACTTTTTTTTCGCCAAGTGGGGCCGGTTTTTCTTCATTTCGGCGTCGAATCGGCCCAATAATTTGGCATAGTACAGCGCTGTGACCGTTTTGCCCTTCTCCAGGTAGTCGATGTGGATCACACCTTGTGAATCCCAGAAAACGGTGGCCATCACCTTTCCGGCCGATGGGACAGTCTCGCCTTCTTCGGAGCACGTTTGCCGGGTGAAGCCCACTGTTTCGACTGTTCCTTGGTCTCTGGTGTGTACCAGTGGATCCAAGTTTCGACGACTGTCACGAAACGATGCAGAAACTCCTTCGGATTGTGCTTAAACAGCGTCAAACACTGCTCTGAAGTGGTCTCACGGTTGCGCTTGTTGTTCGGAGTGAGCACCCATCGCGCCAACAGGTTTCTCATGCCCAAAATTTCATGCAGTATATGACCCACGGGATCTTTTGAAATGCCTACTATCTCGCGCACTCTGCCAATACGAGATCGTGGATTTTTGTCACGTTATCCTCCGTGGTAGCCGTTTTTGGGGCACCTGAACGTGGCTCATCAAAAACCGACGTGCGACCACGTTGAAACTCGTTAAACCAATTTTTAATGGTCGCCATCGAAGGAGAAGAGTCACCGTACACAGCATCCAAACGCTCTTTGATTTCGCTGCGCGATTTCCCTTCCAAAAACAAGAATCGAATAAGTACTTATCGGAGCACCCTCGTACAGTACCAATTCAATAAAATTTAAATTAGTTGCAGCAAGTGAGGTTGTTGCAGTTGCCGCGTTAAAACAATTTGGAACTAAAATTCATACTAAGGTAGCTAAGTATCTTTAGAGATAATGAGACAACAATACTTCGAAACAAACATTCAAAAATAATCACGCAGTTAAAGAATGTTTTTTTTTTGTTTTTTTAAGAAAGAAGACAGTTTAGTTCATCCAAACTTCTGATTCTTTAATTTTTCATTATTATTACCGGCCATAAAGAACACGAAACTTACATTCTCGCTGACAATTCTCCGCCAAGTTTCCCTGCCATGAGTGTGTTCCTTCCATGTTTCGCTATTCTGTCCCATCTCTTCTAGATGCATTCTTACCATATATCGTCCTCCCATCTACCCTCGGCCTTACTTGCGGTCTTTTTCCTAAGGGTTTTTCACTCATTATTCGTTTGACTGTTCGTCCATCGTCCATTCGTTCTATGTGGCCTGCCCATCTTAGTCTTAGCGATTGTATTCCTCGTGTTCTTGATCATGTAGTTTTCGCCATTGCCTGTTTCTACATCCTGTTTTCCACCATAGATTCTCTTTAAAATCTTATTTTCAAAGATCCAAAATCTATTTTCTCCCTTCTTAGTCAGAGACCAAGTTTCATATGGTTCTCAACTTTTCTAAATACGAATTTTGACATTGCGGGACAAAAGGATTGTTTTGAATAATTCCTTGCTTACGCTAAGGCACGTGCTTCCCAATGGCAAACACTTATTTCTTTCGATCTTTATGTCGTTTTTGGTAATCAATATGATACCCACGTGTTTGAACTCGCCCACTTTCATAAGGTATAATACGATAGAGTGAGGTGCGAAATGTGGATCGATCCAAGTCAGTCAGTAATAATATTTTGTTTTCTCTTTATTTTCTTCTAAGTCTACTTTCTCTCCTTATTAGACTTTTTGTATATCTTTTAACTCTTTCCTCACTGTTTCCCAGAATGTCCTGACCGTAATTTGAAACCCTGAAGGAATTCATTACGTATTTAAGAAACAAATTTAAAAGTATGTGAGCTCCACAATGGGCTCTTTGGCCTCCGAGTGGAAGTGATGTTCAATCATCACACTCCCCTTAAAAAAGACTCCATTAAAAAGAAGTGGTGACAAAGCATCTCTTTAATTTAACCCTACACGTATCTAGATTGTTTTCTAATCTAACGTGTCCTTTGTTTCTCCTTCAGCCATACTTGTATCAGTTCCATCAACTTTTTCGGGTTTTCCTGAAACTCTTATGACTCGTCAAGTGATTCCTCTTGAAGCTACACTGGCAGTCTCCGATTATTTCCTTTGCATACTCGTACGTATGAGAATATTTGACAGCACTTGGTGACAGCTGGCTAGCAGCGATATTCCTTGGCAACTGTTGCGTTGTGTTCGGTCACCATTTTTAAATACGGGAGTGATGACAGAGTTTTTCCATTCCTTGGGGATAGTTTCATGGTTCTATACATATAGTTGTGATGAGCATATTCATCATATTTTATTGATTCAATAGGTATTGGGTCGATTTCGGCCTTGGTATTCTTAAGCATATGGATTACTTCCTTTACTTCATCAATGGTTGGCAGTTCAACCCGAATCTCTGCTGTGTGGATAACGCTCTTTTCCATTGCTACTGCATTTCCATATACCATGCAATTTATTGCAATATCTTCTCCATTAGGCTGCAACCTATGCGCTGTTTGAAACCAATCCTGATCTGGCCAGCACATTAACCGCATATTCTTCCTGAATTTAAGCAAACTTTTTCCTTTGCTATTGTCGTTTTTAATCGGAAAGGAGATGGTCGACTTCCTCTGTGAGGTCTGATATCTTGAACGGTTGACCTCTTCACTATTTTCCATGGCTCTTTTATAACATTTTTTATTGTTGGCCTGTATTTAACTGTCCTGCTTCGGCGTTAGTTTCTATTATTGAGGCTGGATACGAGAGCTTTTAATTTTGACGATAGTTAGAATTTTGTTAGAATAGCTATTCTCTTCTCTTTATGCTTTAACATCTAGTAAGTTGGTATCGAGTCTTCTGTCTCTCGAAAATGATCCATTTGGTTGCACGTTACTCCATCCAGTGATATCCAGTCCTGAGTATTATTTGATGTTTGAATGTTGTGGTTTTAACGACTATATTTTTTGATCTTGCGAACTTATTGTCCCAAGACTATTATCGTTCGATGGAGATCTTCTTTTCTTTTTGTTGGCCTGTGTATTGCTTCTTTTCCTATTTTCGCGTCGAAATCCTCGAGTACTATTTTCACATCGAAGGTTGAGAAAATGTCAAATATTTCATCCAACGCGCCCTTTACCTCGTCATCTTAATGTTCCGTGTACGTCCTTAACGGTTGTCCCGTTTTGGAGTACTTTTTGGAAAGCACCCCGTCTGTACAAGATGCGAACGTTCCACGAAGCCTGTATATCTCGCTGCGGGTATATTCTAACCCCCGAGGTCCAGACGCATTTGAACACACAAGAAATGTTACTTTGTCGAATGTTGCGTTAATCGAGTTCACACTGAATGTCTTTGCATAAGGGAAAAATGCAGTCCTTCGCTGGAGAAACGGTACACGGCAGAAAGCAGAGAATATAAGGGCTCTATTAATGTTCGGTCTTCTTTTTAATTGTTATTGATTTGAGGTTTTAAATGATGGCTTATTGTTAGGAAGATCAAATGTAATCCCTGTTTAAGAGCGCCAAAAATTGTAAAAGAAATCTTCAATGCATGTGGAACCGGCAACTACTGTACGAGGTACTATCAAAACGAGGAGTTATAATGGTCAGGAATAGGCACAAAAATAAGGCAGCTAGTTGGTGGGATGATGTGATCTATGAATAGGTCACGTAGTGGTTTCGGACTGTATTTCCGTCAAAGGCTCAGGAAATCTCGTTTTCAGAACCAAGCATTCTCCGAATTAAAAAATCGCGAATGCTATGATAAGCCCGAATGGACAGTGAACGAACAGTTAAAAGAATTATGATAATAAAAAAGATTTAAAGATGAACCTAGAAGAGATAGGACAAAACAGCGTAGCATAAAAGGAACACACTCATGACAGTGAGGCTTGGCGAAGGGTAGGCAATGAGGCTCTGAACTTCCGAGTTAATTAATAATAGGAGTATGTATGTACATATGTACGTAGTTAGAGGCAACGTGATTCCGATTCCAAAGTTAGGGTGTTGACTTCCAACGACATGTTTAAATACCGCAACCGCCAACACAACGAAATTGTATTTGGGGGTATTGACAAAACCCGGTATCTTTGTCTGATTCCCCATTCACAGTCGGCCATAAATGGAAGAACCCTTTCCCCTAATGATTATCAAACAACATAGGCGATTAAGTTGGCTCTAGTCCTTCATGGGCTATAAGGCCAATTAGAATAATAAATAATAATGTTTCTTGCGAGAAAGCCGCGGCGCAGTGGGTAGTGTGTCGGCCTCTGACGCACGATGAGCGAGTTCGGATCCCGATAATACCAACGCCATCGAATGTTCATTACGCGGCTTCTCTCCTCGGCGAGGAACTGGCAGAACCCCCCGTAGTACAAACTGCCTTGAAAAAGCTTCTCGACTCTCGCCGTTCGGAATCGACATTAAACTGTAGGTCCCGTTCGCTTGTGTGAAAAAAACAAATCGCACACAACATAAGTGAATGAGAGAAGCTAGGCTCTGGCTCTTCATGAGCTGTAACGCCATCTAAGAAGAAGAAGAATGTTTCTTGCGTATATACTTTTTACAAAATTATTAGATTCAATAACATTGTTGAATCTGAAGCTACGAACTTAACTGTTCCTAAATCTGAAGCTCATGAACTTACAATGAAATGATAAAACCTAAAATTGAATGGTATAAGACACTATACGGGTGAGTAACCAAGTTATAAAATTATTCGTCCACTTTTATGACAGACATAAAGTAAACTCATGAAGTTCATATGGGAACATGTATTTTAAAAAAAAAATTAAATAAAAACAAAATAGTCAAGGTCATCCAAGCGGGGGGAAATATCAATAGCTTAAGTGACTGTCACATATGATGCATATTGTCTGCTTCAAAAACACACTACCGGGAATCGTATTTACTAAAAACAAACTATTTGTACCAAGATAGAGGGGAAAACAAGATGAAAATAATTTTGTTTTTGCAGCTACTCACGCGTAAATATTTTTTTACAATATTTATATATACATTTCCGCAATAACGTCATAGTCGGAGGTGTGCCCGAGTCCAGACGTTTAAGGAAGTATTTTATTTGTATTTTTCATTTCAAATGCAATTATGCATTATGGTTGGGAGGTGGAGTGGAAACAACCACATTTTATGACGAAACAAAATGCAACTATTGAATTATCGTTATCCATAATAAAATATATTAATAAAACGCTCAACCACAAACGCTTACCATAAGTATAAAGAGGAGCAAAGAAAAGAAAATAATAAATTACATACCTGATTGGAAAGTGGCTGCAGTGCAACTTCATCTTCACTTTCAAGGAGATCCTTCGGTAAAATCGTTTCAGCACCAACATTTCCCGCACATGATTCCGATCTTGGTCTACCAAAGTACTTATGTAATGCGATTTCTGATATACCAACACCTGCGTTTACGCCTTGATTCAACTTGCTGTTGATATTCGATGTTATACTCGCATTCACTAGTGACGCCGCTGCAACCGAAGCTTGTGTATTACTACTAACAGACAACTGTTGCAAATTCGCTGTCACTAACGTACTACTCGAATTAATTGGTGACGACTGTTGACGTAGTAGAAAACCAGTTAAATGATCGCCCAACTGTGTGTGTTGTGGTAATAATTGGCTAGTAACAGTGGCACTTGTACCAAATTGAATTGGCGAGTGGGCTAAAGATGATGGAGCTGTTTGACCAACATTTGTTTCTCCTGCTGTTGCTGATGAGGACAATTGTCTTTGCAACTCTTGTTGTTGGCGGTGATGATGGATTTGATGTTGGTTAATGTGCGAATTTTGTATATTTGGAACATGTTGACATGACGCGCAGTCAGAATCTCCCATGCCCCAGTCCCCCAAAAAATATACCATTCCCCTCCGCCTTAGAAATTTTAATTGATTTCCTGTCACTTATTAAGCTGACAAATACTGATTTGAATATTATGTTCCGTTGCGAGAAATATTGGAAAATTCTACACAACCCAAAACATAAATCTTTAGAAGTTGCTCCGTCTGATATCTTCCTTTATACTGGCTCAATTAATCTGAAATGAAGCCATAAACCATACTCAAATTAGTCTCGAAATAAGAAAAACAAATAGAAATACTCGTAGTAAATTTGGGAATAGTGATGGTTTTCAACCAAGCACAAAATATTATTGATAGTCATTACCCACGATATGAAACAAATATTCCGAAAATTGTTTGCAATGCCAAAAGTCTTTTGCAAACAGTTAAAAATATCTTTATGGTTCCACACTTTAAAAATGCGGTATTCGAGAATGAATTTCAAGCTCAATCCAAATACAATTCTTAGAGTTTTGAATGTGCTTGGAATTCACGTGTTTTGTGTGACAAGAGTATACCTACATATTGTGGCACACAAATAGAATTCAAGCTAAAACCGAACACATATTAAATTAAAAAAGTTTATTAAACAATCAGACAGCCATCCCACGGTGTAATGACTACAGACATGCCAGTCAGTTGTTATCTCACATGTATTCGTATATTGAACATTTGTAGGACAATAACCGAAATTAAACATCGAAACACTTGTGGCTGTTTATATTGTAAGAGGGTCAATAACTGTTGGCATACTAACCTATTTTTAATGGAAATCTTCAATTAATGTTTTTCGTAACTGGTTTTAGCGATAATGGAATGTCCAATAATCATCAACAATGTCGTGGGAATGTTTACCTATTTATGGATCAGAGATTTAACGACGTTAATCATTACATGAAAAATATCTCTGTAGTGGTGATAAATAGGAGATTTTTCGATGAGGAAAGTTTTATTTAATGGTTATTATGGACTCCAAGCTAAATACATACGTTCAGGTAGACAATAGTACATATAAATATATTTAATTAAAGAGGCAACACGAAAGGCAGTTGTGCGAACAGTTCGAACACATACGAAATACGAAAGGTCTCTACCTAAATTATAATAAAGTAATCTACAATTAAGATATACCACTTTTATAAAGAACGTTTTGAGGACTTTGAAGCAATATAAGTGACGGACTGAAAGAATATTCATATTACGAGACAAAGATAATTTTATTCATTTATGTACCTTCCCTTCCTCCTTCATACGTATATGTAAGTTCCATATTGGAGCCTTGAATGGAAGATACCAATTACTCGAAGTAGTTTTGTTGAATATACATTTTTTGCACAGAGAAAATATTTTTTTAACGACTTAGTATTGATTGAAAACTTATTCATTTGGAAAACACTTATTTCTGAAACTTAAATTAGTACAAAACGTAGAGAAAGGTCAAATGGAAATACAACTGTAAATTGTAGGTTTGTATCTTTGACACGTTAAACGCTTCAGCGTTGTTATACATTTTGGTAGAGAGATGTAAATCATAGTTTTTGTTTTAGAGCTAATGTTAAATTTGTGCCCAGCTACCCAGATCCTCAATAGATAAGATGTCAGATGCGATATTAAGGGCCAAAAAACCAAAAAATATCCTCTCCTTAACTATTTTTTTCAAAGACTTTACGGGAAGAAGAGCGATTGGTCTGTAGCAACTAGAACACCAACAATGTTGTAACCAACATGTTTTACATATTTGTTCCAAATGTCATCAAATCCACAAGAATTTGAATTCTGAAGGGAACCACTTGCCTTTAGGATTTCTAAAGCAATTGAAGGGTTGTAAGTTTAAAGGGTCTAAGTGCCAAAAAATCAAAAGTCAATATTTTTAGGAAAATACAATCTAAGTGCCAAGCCTAATAATATCCAAATGGATCCAAGTGTCTTTTTCTTTTAAAATGTTACCCACACACAAATAAAGTTTTGGTAGGGTCTAGGTGCAAACGAACTTTCGCTCAAAAGGGTCTGTGCATGTGTGCGTTCAGGGCGAATTAGCGGTGGCTGTTAGCATGGGTTTATGTTTGTTAACAGTTAGTTGACTAAATTACACGGTACGAAATGGACGCTACAGCATCGAGTGATCAAAACATTCAGAGAAAACGTAACCCAGAAAATTTATTTTTATTATGTATTTTTTCGTATATCTCTTAATAATAAAATTGGCACTTAGACCCTTTAGACTTACAACCCTTCAATTATAGGCTCGAGGGCAAGACTATTTTCCAGAACTGGCTCACGAGAATTACCAAATAAAGAACACAGGTTACAAATCGATTGGTTAGTTTGATTTGTTGAACTGCATGCAACTAGAGCCAAGTACTTGTTAAAAGGGTTTGCAATGACAAGTTTATCTGAAACTAAACAATCATTGAGAGAAATATCAGTAGGTATTTTATTATTCTGAACCCTGATTCAGAATGTTATTAACTAACTGTCATTCACTTTTTAAAATTTCATTTTCAGGAATAAATTGTTCAAGAGAATAATTATCGATAATACGATAATAATTTATACCTGATTCAGATTGTTATGATGATTAGAACACTTAATTCTAAGCCTGCTTTTAATGCCTATATTTACATTGTTAATGAGATGTCTTCTTATCCAAGGCTAGTCTAAAAAGTATAAAAAGTCTAGATTTCCTTATTCTAAATACATATATCCTTATTCAACTTTACGAAATCAAGTTTTGACACTATTTTGGTGGGGTTTACACATTGACTCAATAATTTGGTTAAATCCATGTTGGCCAACAGGCTTATCATTGAATGATCTGAGATATTCAACTCAAATCTGCACTTCTCGCCGATTGGAAAAGTGACTATAAATATTATCCGAGCAACTTTTTAAATTCATTCTAGCATTTATGAAGCTCAATAAACCATGCGATGTCAAAAGTGCCCAACAATTAGACACAGTTTCGCTTTTATCCAAAAGTTTAGATTGAAATCAGAATAATAAAATATTTTTCAATTAATTTATGTAAGGACATACAAATTCCTCATGAATTCCATAACATTAAACTTATGTACGTAGTCTATAGAAGTATAAGAAAACATATTCTACGTTGTTAATCGTAATAGAAACCTTTAGAACATCCGCACTACGGAAATACTTCGCTGACTAAGTAATTCTCTTTGATAAAGCGCTTAAAATTTGTTTTGTTTGGGTGCTTGTTGATATAATCAAAAATCATAATCGAAATGATTATTATTTTATTAACGTCGTTTTAATCATCATATCTAAGGACGAATCACTGATCTAAAAATAGGATAAAATAAATCGTTTCTCGAAAGCTGTAAAATTGTTTTCAAAGACAAACTTACAATCACAAAGATCAAATTACTGTTTACTATCAAACCAAAGTCAAGGCAATTAAATAAGACTTGAAAACAGTGAATTATATAATTTATATGGTAATTCCGAATCTATTGGGGGTTATGCCAATTCTTATGGTTAACATTTCTGAAGAGCGAAGAAATATTTCCATACTTCGATTCTTTAATGAAATGATTTTGAATCCGGGTTCCCAAAAACCCCTAAATGTCTTTCAAGTGCATATGTTTTACTGGAGTTAACGAAAAAATTTGAAACATCAATCAAGAAAACTAACCCACCCTGGATGCTCCCACCCGAAGCCAATAATATAAGACTCTACAAATTAAAAAAAGAATGAAGGAAACGTACATCCAATTATTTAATGAGATCATCGGCTAAACGGAAATATACAGAGACGGTCATAAAAGTACGAATCGTACTGGATTTGCATTCGTTACCCCAAAAGGCAATATTCTTTGCTCCATATTATGACGATTTTCTTTACTAAGTTGGTGTTGTTGTCAGTAACTGCTGTCACATGGTATCTTGATGAAGCAAATTTTCAACAACTTCACGGTCCTCTTCAAACATTCTGTACCGCTCGAGTGGTATTGCATTGATCCGTTAAAAATGTTCTTCAAATTCTTTGAAGATATTGTTTTCTATATGAATGAAAAAGGATCGCAGTTCAGTGAGTGGTTTGTTGAACGCTGATAACACAGGGTTTAAAAGCTTGCAACAGCAAAGTCAACGATATTGTTTGTCGCGAAATAACATTCGCCGCTACACACGTTGGAAGAAATGTTCGTGTCGGGTCTTCCCACAAAAGTCATAAAATTAACTCTCATAGCAACTTAGCTGTAGCGACAGAAAATCAAAGGTCACTGCCTTTTTACTTGCATGACCTGAATATTGATACCTGCTATGATCATATGAGTTAAACTCTTCAATAATTATTTTAATATGCGACTTGCAAATGGCCCGATAGCACATTATTCAGGAAATCAGGAAAAAACTTAACAAAGCAAGAGAAGTAATAACAAACTTTAACCATGTATGGACACTTACGGTCATAAAAAAACACCATATAATAAGTTCTTAGAGAATAGGTTATTTCATCAAAGTGGAAGGGTTTTTTTTTCTAAAGTTATGAGCGGTATTTCTCACATTCGGCTTCAAAAAAAAAACATTCAATTATAATTGGGTTGTGATTGTGATAAGTACGAGTACATAGAAGTAAAATGCTCGGTAAATATCAGCAACTGACTCGAGACGAAAAAGTACAAATATTGACTTTGGTTGAGGAAGGGCTATTCGTAATATTGCGGCTAGCACAAACATCCATCGTGCGACTTGTGAAAAAAAAAGAAAATTTAGCTAAAATTCAAACCAGAAAACGGACAGTGTACATATTACAAAGAATTCCCATGAAGGATTGCTTTAAAAGTGCTGTCAGTGTAAGAGCAGAGCTGTGTGAATTGTATCTGATCTAAACGCCGAGACGATACGTAGAAAGCTACGAGAGAAAGGTGGTTTATACCCTGGAAGACCACCGGCAAATCCACTCTTAACCGAAATAAACCAGAGTGTAAAAACGCTAAATGAATTATTAGTTATTTAGTGCTAGAACTACATACATTATATAAATATCGAATATATATAGATATCGTATGTACAAATGAGGGGTGATCCAAAAGTGATGACAATCGGTTATTTCCAGTCCACATAAAAAACCAAAAAGAAAAATTTGCTTGCTTATATATCCTCTAAGTAAGCGTATAAAAGTCATATAAGTAGACCACGATTCATAGGAGGTACATTCATTTGAATATCAACCGTCGAAATGGAGAAAAACGAAATTAGAGCTATCATCAAGTACCTCACCTCGAAAAAATTGTCTACCAAAGACACACAACAACTTGGTGAAAACATTGGGGTCTATTGACATTGAGTCTATTCCTCTATATTCCACAGTAGCACACTAAGCTAAAGATGAACATCGCGAAGGACTCCCATCCACGTCCCTCATTGAAGATATCGAAAATATTGTGTGAGTAGATCAAAGACTGACCATCAGACATATAGCTGAGGTCGCAGGGATCCCAAAGAATCCTTGCGAACGAATTGCAGATGAAAAAAGTGTGTGAAAAAGAATGCCGGACGTAGCGAGATTGTTAACCGACAGGCAAAAGATTTTTCAAGAGAAATATATACTCAACAAAACTCTCCTTTCATTTCAAAAACGTAGTTATTAGCAATTTTTCTGTCATTTCTATATGGTGCGGTTTTTATAACCGCAAGTGTACTTATCAAAGAATTTATTTTCATGTAGAAGTCTATACCCCATGTATGTTGATCAATTTCGAACCTAAAGTTTCTCTGTTAATTCTTCAGTATTATAGGAATATAATAAAGTTGCTGCCAGGACAACCAATCCTATTCCTTCAGCAGTTGATCCAGAATTCTCCAATAGTCTTTTGCAGTGCGTATCATTGCTATTTTTCGACACATAATTTCGGAAGATATGATCCACACATCATTACCTACCAAGATTCAATTAGCTTATTTCCTTGTACTCCTGAAGGCAATGATAAATACAAGGAACATTCTTAAGAATATCACCCAAAATCCTTCCACCTCTTCCTTAGCTAAATTATAACTGGATTTAAAACGAGATTGGTTCTATATTAGCTGTGTAAATCAAATAAAATGATTACACAATTTTATCTGTTTTTATTTTGCTGCATTTTGCATCTCTTTAAAATACGACTTACACGTATGTACATATCAGCCCATTTACGTGCAAAAATATTAATAATGTAAATGGGGCATGTGAAAAATAAACTTTTTCGATGCAAAATTGTTCATAAAACCAACATCGCAAGAACAATGCACTAAAAACAGTTTCTGTTGGGTATATTTAAATCATTGCATTTTAATTATGACCACAACATTTGTATCCCGGAAAACACTTTATCACGAATTTTAAAGCAGCGACAAAGAAAACAGAATATTTGTCACGTAAACCATAATTTTGTCAAACAGTCACTATTTCACTTTAGATCTTTCGGCAGTTATTTGAACAACTTATTCTTTCTCGATCAACGTAAAAACAAAACAATCATAGTGCCAACAATAACGTTAAACAAAGAGCAACTTCAATAGCCATTTAGCTTCATTTTTAGTATGCACATAATCAGCTGTCCGCAGCGAGACTACTTGACTTTTCAGTAAATAAGAAAAAAAAAAAACTAAAAGCAAAACTAGCAATAGACTTGAATAATCAATGTCGGAAACGAGCATTCCGTATTGGCATGCCTCAGTGATAACATCGATACAGAGCGAAAACAAAAAAAAACTTTCCACTCCTTCGAATCGAATAAAAATAAAAAAAATTGGGTTTTTTCCCGACTCGTACCTTGAGATTTACAATAGCAGTCTTCCAGAGGTTTTCGAAAACTATAACAAATAATATACTTCTAACGACTATGATTCAATTCGACTGGTTAAGCTTTGAAGCAATAGATAATATTTGTGGCACGCGCGTGAAGCTGTGGAAAAATTTCGTAATATACGTGTTCATTAGCCGACGACCACAAGTAGACTGATTATTTCATATCTCACAGCGAGAGAGGAGAGTTTTAAATTGTATTTACCTTCACGTTTACCTGACTCAAATACGTATCGAACAGACGCGTGTTGCTCTCTCTAAAGAGAGAAATGCTGATTGGTGGCCTCAAACAATGACGTTCGTCGCAAAAAGAGACAACAAAAAGATCTATCTGAGAAACACCAAGTCAAATTAGTTACTCAAAACGGCGTCTTTCTGTTTCTATTTTGTTTTAAATTTCGCTTGTGCGTTTTGAGAAATCTTCACGTTTATTCCAAACAAAAATTATTTTCTTGATACTCTCACAAATATCATTGCCATTCGCAATAGTCTAAAAGTCTAAATAATTCACAAAATGTTTGGCACTGGTGTTTTGAAACTAGGAGTAAATTGAAAACTACCACATTTTATGATTCATATTGTTTTTACACACCCGCACTTTCTGAACTTGAATACTCTCCAGAAAGACCTAGAATGGCAGCACTTGTTACTAAACACGGGGATTACCTGCGCTATCGTATTGTTTCAGAGTTCCGGTTATCAACATGATAAGAATGACTATTAGTTAACCTGCATGAATCAAAAGTTTTCAAATATTTACGAAATACAAAGCATATTTCCACAACGAACTTTGTATGTACATACTTACATATATGTATGATAGTTATGTTATAGTTATAATGGGCATGTACATATGTAAGCAGTACATAGTTAATCTAAAGAGCGAGCACGCGTTCATACATATGTTGTTTTCCCTTCAATATAAAAGGTCGTAAGTATTCAATAAAACAATAGCAATTGGCAACGAGGAGTCACTTAAGGTAAATATTTTTATTGGTTGCTGATGATTTTTCTATTGTTGTGTACGTTTGTAAATTGATAATGACTGTATGAGACCGATACTGTATTATAAGGTGTTTCTTGGTCTGAGATGGCGTTCCAGTCAGCAAACTTATATGTTTGGGTATGTTTCCAGTCTGGCTCGATGTTTCATTAGTTCTTATGACAAGTTTCAAATTCTTCTCTTAAGTACATAGTTTGTTTACACGAATTTTTGCAGTAAACATCTTTGTCTTTAAAATAGATAACTTGGATCTCGTGCGGTCATAAAATTCTTCGTTTTGGATAGGCCAACCGAATGGATTGAAGTCTACGGGTCGATCTTTAAAAAGTGGGCAGCAGGCAGGGGGTGGATGCCGGTGGCTCAGCGTCAAAGAAAGTGAAGTCGATTGCATCTGCCGGAAAAGTCATGGCCAGCATGTTTTAGGATATGAAAGGGAAGCTATTAGTTGATTACCTTGCGAAAAGCAGAACAATTACAAGTGAATATTACTCCAACCTTCTTGAACAGCTGGATGCCAGAAGTCGCGGGAAGAGGCTTGGCTTGAAGAAGAAAAAAATTATCTTTCAGCAGGACAACACACCTGTAGACAAGGGTGCGTTGGCGATGGGAAAACTGCGGGATTCGTGGTACGATTTGCTCAGCCATCCGCTCTATTCTCCTGATTTTGTACTCTCAGACTTCTATCTGTTCCCAAACTCGAATAAATTCGTTTCTTGGAAACACTTCGCATTCAATGAAGAAGTTCAGATAGCCGTAGATGAATTTTCTCACACCTTTCTAAACTTTCAGTTTGGAAGGAAAACTTATTTTGCAGAAATGTTGGACCAAGTGTATTCAAGCCAGGGGAGATTATGTAGAAAAATAAAATAATTTTTAAACTGAAAATCACAGTCTTTTATTGTAAGGCCACCTTAACCTCTAGTAAAAAGAATTGCGGTTAGAATGATGCAAAATAAAATTGGCAGGAAACTTTTTTTGTAGTACGAAACCTTACTTTTTTAACGCTATCCAGTGTACCTACATCTGACAGCACATATACAATGCGAGATAAAGATAACTTAAATCCGTTATTAGAAAAACAAATGTCTTATACTTCACCTAAAAATACTAAAGTTGTTTAAATCACATCTACTCGTCGGTCGTTTAATGTGATGTCCTAATTTTATCTAAAACAAATGTGATATTTCTGTTCGGCAAAAATAAAATTAAATAAATCCAGACGAGACAACTTGGCGATGTTTGCTAAACGGATTTGCACTTCTTAGAAGCTACCGGATTATGTGGATAAAAAATTAGAATAAAATGTATCGAAAAAGGAAAGGAAAACAATAATATCAGAAAAGGCAATATTAGTTTTGCCCGATTGACAATGTTGCTAAATTAAGGATCAGATGAAAATTTGAGTACAAGTTGCAAATACTGTTTGAACGCGTGTTACGATATTTGTATTGTGACAACATGCCTTCCCGAAATCAATAAAAGTGCCCAACTAATTTGAAGCTTGACATTGACAAGTCGTGTGCTACAGACAAATTCGTGCTCACTTATTGGTCAACTCTCTAACGAAAAATTTAAATCTTTTGTATATTGAATAAATGATAATTGAACAACACAAGCGACCCTTAAGCTGGAAATAAAACGTTTCAGCAATTTTGTAAAACAATGCAAAACTTAAATATAAAATTATACCAAATGCCAAGATCGTCAGCAAATCTTTATCCTATACTAAAGAAAGATACGTTTTTCGTTTTTATATTTTAAAACAAAACAAAATTGAGGAACTTTAAGAAGGCGAGAAACACCTGTGAACGAATACCCATAGCAGTAGTCTTCCACCTTGAAGATTTCCTTAAGTGCCTGCAATTTATTTAATCCGCGACAACTGGCTGAAACAACCCTTTTAATGAGACATTTCTTAATAACTTTATACCAAAAAATAAAATATAAAATTGTACCAAATGCCAAGATCGTCAGCAAATTTTTATCCTATATTGAAGAAATATACGTTTTTCGTTTTTATATTTTAAAACAAAACAAAATTGAGGAACTTTAAGAAGGCGAGAAACACCTGTGAACAAATACCCATAGCAGTAGTCTTCCACCTTGAAGATTTCCTTAAGTGCCTGCAATTTATTTAATCCTCGACAACTGGCTGAAACAACCCTTTTAATGCTGCATTTCTTAATAACTTTGCGCCATATGTGCTGCAAATATTGTTTTTTTCTGTTTTATACCTGATTTCTAAGAAAATTCTAATTCCCTTGAATCTCTCAAAATTCCTTGGAATCGTCCTTAATTACCTTCGACAAGTGGTTCAGACAAAATATAAATACTCTGGAATTTTAATTGCGGACTCCATGCTCTCACTACGAGTTGTGACAGAATTTCGGTGATTTGATTCAAAAGAAATTTGTCAACAAGTCTTAGAAGTAGAAGAATTGTTCTGGAAAAATGATCAATTGGAGATTCAAACTATTGAAAAAGTGGGGTACTCCCTCTTAAAACTGCGAAATCTTAAGCCGCAATCATAGAGTTATTTCAAGCTATCTGAAAGATCCAGAAACCTGAGGCGATCCCTATTACAAAGTCAAAATCTATAGCAACTACAAGGGAAGTCGCGATAGAAATAGAGATTTCGAATGTGAACACAGTACTAAGGACCTGGCAGAATGTCTAAGAATCATCGAGTGCGACAGTGACGATTGCGGACTTGCCACGATAATACGTATACCCAACGAATTTTCGTAACGGTACTAATCAAAATCAGAATCTATTTTATTCCGAAGACTTATCTATCTTCTCGCGACACTAGAAAATATTGGCCCAGGTTTTCAATTATTGAACCAGACGGGCGTTCACTGACGAAACAAAGTGTACTCAGATACCTTTGAATCTGGCTAGACCAGTCGAGGCATGGTATTAACTCGTATCACGCTGTTTCAAAATTGGTTTCCGACATTCATTGTCTGATGGACCTATGATTATAAGGTCTCTTGTACAAATCCACCAGTCTAGGCTTGCGAAAACACCTTCTATACATGATTTACGTAAGGATTATGGGAAAGAAGTTGGTTGTTAAATGTGAAATTACTTCAAGCAGGATCTTTGATATTAAGTACAGTTTACAACAGGGATTTGTTAATTCTCCGATACTTGTTCAACATGTTAGGACTCCGTTATATAGGACTTCAAGGGATGCCAGAAAGAACTGGAGGAAGTCTGCGATCATTTGGCAACATGGACAGGCAACCATTTGCAGAAAGAGACGCGGTTAGATATCTTGGTATGTGGCTTGACTAGTATCTATATTTCAATAGACATATAGATTCTTGTTTTGCTGGAGCTAAGAAAGCCTTCGGTATGTTTCACAGCAATGAACCGCAGGGTAAAGATCATATGCTCCGTAGCCATCATTGCGTATGGTTGTCCGGTATGGTTTAATATAGTGTGTTCGAGAGACAGTGCCTTAGGTTTTGTCTTATAAACAGATATAAGCAGCATTCTTCTTATCCTTAAGGATAAGATCTACCTGATCTACGCCAATTATAGATACCACGAGACCACACTCCGATCAGGTTTTATTCCTTAACAATCCTTTCTCCATATTGATTCCGAAAGGTTAGTTCAAAAAAGTACCCATCATTTACCACCGCCATCCGCGACGAGTACAATGACAGTACTCATGAGCTTATGAGTTATAGTAATGTAATGGCGAACTTGGATCCCTCCGATGTTGCTAAACAGCACGCCGATTATTAGTGGTTATCTGGTGAAAACGCTTCCCAGAGCGGTGCGTTATTTCGTTGAGATCTTCCTTAGCCAGGAAGATAGTTCGTAAGTTAGTTTAGCGTTAGATCTTTTGGAGGCTGGACGCGTCTTTATGCTTAGATGAGCCTGAGAACTGACTGCGGCCTGTTAGCCTTAGTTAGCCGGGCATGCAGATTAAGCGAGATGGTAAGGCCCAGTCGCTGAAAGACGAAATCAGAAGAGTGAGTGGACCGAAAAACACGAGTGCTAGCCAACCTGATTTTTTTTAATACTAGAAGTAGGCAGCTTAGGGTAAGTTGAGCTTTAGAGGAGTAAGAAGAAAAAAATTAGTCTAGGTTCTTTAATAAAGTTTTCCCACTAAAATCCACTCTGTTATAACGTACAATAAATAAAAGCCCCATTTGTTGACATATATGTACTGCGTTGGTGATCTAACTACTTAGATATGCAAATCGAATGCATTTAGAAATAACGTCTAACTATTCATTATCACCTAGATTTAAAAAAGGGTTTCATTGTAAATTGCTTTTTTCATCACTACAGCGTTTTTTTTTTAATTTTAAATAATGCATACTAAACAGCCCTTAAAATTACTTGTTTTATTATAACGTCAGGCGCTTTTACTAAGGTTTTAACTGGCACTAGAAAATGTAAATTAATGGAATTCGTCAGAAAATATCGTTTGCATATTTAGAATACTATTTTAGTGACGCGTTTCGATGAACAAGTAAGTTAAGAAGTTAAGAAGTTGTATGAAATCGAGTTAGTTTGAAGTCGTCATACAGATTTTTTACTTTTTTGATTCATATTCGGCGAGGCAATAAAACATTTAAAGTATCGGTTTATTGTTCCTTTTGGAATGTTTATTTCATTTTTAGTAATAGAGATGATCATATGGTGAGAACGAAAAAAGGTCAAAAAAAACTTTTGGATGATATTCCAAAAAAGCATGTCCATACAGCTTTACAATAAATAAAGACTGTCAATAAAAATGGGATATTGAATAATATCATCTAAAATGAGCACCAGAAGATCCGAATAATACGAGTACTCGGTAGCATCTGCTGGTATGCGTCAAACTATATACTCATAAACCATAAATTTCAAAAGAAAGTCGTAATTCTTTCGCCCGGTTATCATACGGTTCATATGAATGTGGTTTGTCTTGGGATTTGCCACAATATAAACAAGTTACTATAGCTTCGATGTTCGTTGTTTGTTTTTTATCAATTTCTTCAAAAGTTATCTTATCAACTAACTTAAGACTTAGACCAATTTTCGAAATTGCCTAAAACCCAAGTAAAGATTTACTTTGCAAACATAGAATGCAAACCTGTGTAGCACTAATTTACTCAATTCTTTCAGTCGTTATGATAATTAATCGGAGGTTTAAAATTGTCGCGCTTATAACGTAAACAAAAAGTACGCTACGATTAATCATCTGTTGAATTTGCAAACAGGATGTTAAGCTAAAAAAAAACCGCATTGAGGATGCTACAATACAAATTTAAAAATCAACAACATCGAATTCACCATAATGCAAATTCAAAGAGTGCACTTGTACTATATCCATATGTACTCAAAACTTTATGGGAATGTTACAATGTAGTTTAATTAATTTTCTGTTTGTGAATTTATTAGTTTCTTTAAAATTTATATAACAGAAGGGAGTTTATTTGGGGTCAGAAAACAGGTGTGGCGTTTTACATATTCGAATGACTAACTGGTTACTGCTGTTCGATCTTAATATTGATGTGAATACCTGTCATGGAAAATTATAATTTATTTCATTTATAGGTAATGATACAGGAGTTCACTCAATGGATTGAGAAAAATTACATATGCACATTATTACGTGAATGTAATTAGAAACATCAAAAAACTTTAGGAACTGCAGAGTCATCATACAATTTTAAGACGATTTTTCTCTTATACTGTAGAATAGTGGTTACATTAATTGAAAAAGTTATGGCCAAAAACCGCAACCACACCGGAAACCATAATAAAGTGCTTGATATCTTATTGTACGATAGGCCAGTAAAGGTCGGCGAAAAATCTGCGCAATATGGGTGCCACATTTGTTGAATGCCGATCAGAAGCAAATGCGCAAACGATTTTCGCAGCAAATTTTGGACCGATTCAACAGGTATTCGACCGGTTTGGCACGATGGATGATACATGTGACCGCCACTACACATCAGAAACGAAACAGCAGTCTAAGCAATGGGTGGAATCCATCCATCCAAGGGTGCGTTCGCGATGCTAAAACTGCGGAATTCGTCCTTTTATTTTTTTAATTGAACTGAAATCACGCCACGATATTGCTCATATTAAACTTCTTTCACCACCATGTTTGAGCCTTGGGTCATATGCCTTTGACCTGGAGCGGTGTACAGCAGCTTTGTCATCAGATGAAACTCCATTTATTTTTGTTTCATCACTGAACAAAACATTTTTCCACTGAGCAATGGCTGTATTTCTTTGCAAACTTTAACCTTTTCTTGTCTTTCGGTCAGCGTAAAGGTGGCTCCGTCCTTGCAATATGCCAAAAGAGCTCAGCATCGCTCAATCTTCGCTTTACACTATCTACCGATGGCCCTCTGTGATTGTCGCCAAAATACTTTCGTACGAATTTCCCTGTAACGAACAATTAGCTAGTTTTCTTGGTAGGTAGTCACTTTCTCCTGAGGCTTTACAGTATTTTTCGACCATAATTTATTCCTTGCTCGTTAAAAATGATGCTAAATGCCAGTTGAATTCTTCCCGTTTCTTATTAAAATTGTCGTAAGAACACGCATGTTTCTAATTATGTGATGTGACTATGTGTATGTTGTCAGTACAAGAGTTAAACCCATGGAGGGCGTTAAACAATGCTTATTGTAGTTGTTGTATTAGAGTGGCTTTTTGCTGTTTATAGCTTTTTATATATCAACAGACGAAAGGCCATAGAATATTTAGTAGACAGATATGATGTAGACAGGTACGATAATATTTAGGATATGAAATTGTTTACAAAAGAGGCAAGCAATTACTTAAATGAGTTTTATATTGTATAAAATGACCAACGTTAATGTAGCCAATGACTTGAATTGAAACGCTGTAACGGACTGAGTTTATTTCTATGAATTGCACAACATGAAATTGATCTTATATGGAAGAGATTAATTACTTGCAACGAAAATGGGATTAAAGCACGATGTAAAGAGTTGGCGTCCATAACAAAAAAAAAATAAGCACGTTAGAGAGAAGAAAACATGAATAAAAGCGCGCAGTAGAAGGCATGGCCAAATGTGTGAACTGAATGAATTTAAATTCAAATGAACGGGTTCTTCCGAAAATGAATTAATTGATTTTCGTATTGAAAATTTCTTTTGAGACAATCTCTTTTCTTGAATAACGGAATCAAGCAATTATGGTTCTCTATACGCTTTTTACTTCTTCTTCTTTTCCTTTTTATCCCGGCGTCGTTATGGTCAGAATGGTCTATATGCTTTTTACTAATTCCCTTAAATACTTTTCATCAATACCATTTGTTTGGAAGCAAGCGATTCTTTTGAACAATTTAATTTCATCTCTTCAAATGAGTGTTAAATAAAAAAAAAATTAAAAAAAAAAATTAAATTAAGAACTCTGCATAATTTAAAATCGAATGATCAAAGAGTTATTAGAAATGTTATCTTTTATGTTGTTCACGTAGAATAAATAATAATTTTTGACAATTACTTGAAATAATAATCATGAACCATGGCGAATACAGCGGTAAATGTCTAGTCAGTAATAGCACCTAGTTAGTAATAGTAATTATTAAGATACTCGTGTGTTAAACCTAGTCTTTGTGTGCGTGCGCAATTCGCGTTGGCCCACATGTTTCCAGTCTAGCAGTAATCCATCCCTGATCAACATGTTCTTGACGAATTAACCTACGATCAGGTTAGACCTTCATTTGACTTTATTTACGATTTTTTGTTGTTTTATTAAATATAATCAGACTGTCCCCTGTAATGACTTTAATCTTACTTTATTATCTTAAGTACAAAGAAATTGTGAATATTTTATTTAGAACTATTTATTTTACACCTGACCTAGATAAGAAAATGATTCTTTTTAATAACTTATTAAATGAATTGTATGACATCCGTGTACCTCAAGTCATATGTTTAACATGACGAGTTAACAGGGACCAGTGTAAAACCATGGATGAATTGAACAATGCACTGGAGGACGCTTGGAAAAACATGCCTATGATCGTGATTATAAATTCTATGCCGAAAAGAAGTATGGATGCTATAAAGGTAAAAGGATACGCAACAAAATATTATTATAAGTGTTTTGGATATTTTTTGTAAGGCTTTTAAATTTTTATATAGTGGGTGCCTTAATTTTTTCCAAGTGAAAAATTGACTGTTTAATGAATTTTTGTTTTGTTTTCTGTAATGAACAGTCTTTTTCATCGCTTCATTCTTACGTCTGTCTCCACTAAAATCAATAGTTTGTTCATGGGGGGTGCTTTAGTTTTGTCCAAGACTGTATCGGTACAAGTCTTTGAATGTATTTTAATTTTTTTTATTCATTGGAACTCTTACTATTTGCAATGTACATATATGAATGAGGAATGAGTTGTTCACGGCGGAGAATTGTCTCCTCGGATTATATCGCCCCTATTTTAAACGGTCACACTATTCGATATGTCGAAATAACCAGGTATTTGGTATATCAAATCAATAACACCGGTCTTGGATAGCTTCAGAAGGATTTATTTTGGTTTGCGCGGAATGAATGCCATTTTGTTAAAAGCTTGTTACTTCCCCTTTCTCACATATAATGGTTCTGTGTATCCTCGTCTGGGGTTGATCGTAACCGTACAATGAATGTAACATTTAATGACTGTATTCGGTTTATTCATATCCTAAGATATATTAATCCTAAGATATATAGGGTCCGCCAAATAACTTTTTTTTTTTTTTGAAAATGCTATAAAAAAAAACTACTGAATATTTTCTCAAATTTCTTTTTTTATTTGAAAGTACAATCCTTCCGGTTAATAATGGAAAATAATTTCATTCAAATGGCTGCCTCGGCTGGCCATGCAGTAGCCTACACGATCGGTCCAATTTTTAAGCACATTATCGATTGTGTGCAGCTGTATTTCACCAATGGCTTCACGAATATTGTCCTTTAAAGCGTCAATTGTCTCTGGCTTGTCGGCGTAACACTTATCTTTGACGGCACCCCACAAATAATAGTCCAACGGTGTCAAATCGCAGCTCCGAGGTGGCCAAACGACATCAGCTCTGCGGCTAGTAATGCGATCTTCAAAAACAGGACGCAAAACATCGAGTGTAGCTTCGGCTGTGTGGCACGTAGCGCCTTCCTGTTGAAACCAAATGTTGCCAATATCCTCCTCTTCAATTTTTGTGAACAAAAATTCGTTCAACATGGCCCAATAACGATCGCCATTGACTGTAACGGCCACTCCTTGCTCATTTTCGAATAAAAATGGCCCAATTATGCCTCTGGACCAAAATCCGCACCAAACAGTGGCTCGTTTTGGGTGCACCAGCTTTTCAATGTATGCGTGCGGGTTTTCTGTGCCCCAAATGCGACAATTTTGCTTGTTTACATACCCGCCAAGATCAAAATGAGCTTCATCTGAAAAGATGATTTTTTTGGCAAAATCGGCATCTTCTGTAAGTCGATCGCAGGCCCACTTAGCGAAGCGTTGTTCAAGCGTATACACAACCATATTCGTTCAGCGGAAGGATAAAACTAATTATCTGTCAAATCAGACATGAGCTAAGTGTTACCATTCACGAAATAAGCACTACTTGAAAAAAAAAACGTTAGATGGCGGACCCTTTAGAAATGTGTCCCATGGAATTGTATCCTGCTATGTATGTCTAAAATTACATACTTAAGAAATATTTTAAAACTTGTTAACGTCATCCATAGTAGATGTCATATTTACCTACGTGAAATGCTACTTTTTGTCCAGTCACGTAGAGGCATACAAACCATTACATCGCTAGCCACATTTCGCGTATTTTTATTTATCATTATCGAATCAGAACTAATAACTACGCAAATGTAAACAAGTTCGTAAGGCGTAAATTCAATGCAAGAATGTTTCATTTTTTTGTAATCAACTTTGGATACTTAATTAAAAGATAAAATATCTTGTAGTATCAGATATATTAAGAGCGCAACTAAGTTCTCGCTGTTTTTCTGATGAAAACGCAACTTTATTGTGAAAAAAACGGTTACAAATCACTATTACCCATCGCTAGCGATAACTTTTTCCCATCTTTCTGGCAGAGCTCGTATACCGTCCCGGTAGAAATGTTCGGCTATCCACGAATCAAGCCATTTTGAGATGTCTTCATATGAATGGAATTGCTGATCAGCCAGATCATGTGCCATCGAACGGAACAAGTGATAATCGGACGGCGCAATATCTGGGGAATATGGCGGGTGGGGTAGGACTTGCCATTTGAGCGTTTCTAAGTACGTTTTAACGGGTTTGGCAACGTGAGACCGAGCGTTGTCATGTTGTAGAATCACTTTTTCGTGCCTTTGCTCGTATTGTGGCCACTTTTCGCTCAATCGCATCAATTGAGTTCGATACCGTTCCCCAGTGATGGTCTCGTTTGGTTTCAACAGCTCATAATAAATAACACCGCCCTGATCCCACCAAATACACAGCATAACCTTCGCAGCGTGAATATTCGGTCGAGCCGATGACGTAGAACCATGACTGGGCTGTCCCCAAGATTTTTTTTCTCTTTGGGTTGCTGAAATGAATCTATTTTCATCACCCGTAACGATGCGATGAAGAAAACCCTTCCTTTTTTGCCGCTGAAGCAGTTGTTCACAGGCGAAAAAACGACGCTCAATGTCTCTTGGCTTCAAATCATAAGGAATCCAAGTTCCTTGCTTTTGAATCATTCCCAACGCATGCAATCGCTTGGAAAGAGCTTGGGGTAACTCCTAATACTGAAGCAAGCTTTTTTGCGGTTGATATGGATCCTCATCGAGCATCGACTTTTTGGCCTTCCTTCACGCAAACAGTCATCAACATCGATATCACCGTTTTTCTCGATGCGCTTCAGCCGCCGTTTTCTTCGAATTAAAGAAGAAAAGCAACACTTCCCGCAATTGACGATAATTTGACATAAAATCAGACATTTTCAAACGACGAAAAGTATATGATGCAAAAACAAAATCACTAATGTGTCAAAGCGGTTTGTTTACCATATGTCTAAGCTTGGTTCATGACGTTTTGGATACGTCACAATCGACCAACAGTTTCTACTGGAGCCATCTCTTGATAAACAGCGAGAACTTAGTTGCACACCTAATATATAAATAAATAAAATAAATATTTCACCCTAAGGACGATTGCTAAATACAATACGTATTTAACATATAATTTTCGTTTAAGCTGGGACATCGACGTTTCGCCTAATGGAAACTAAGTGAGTGCATGGGGAATAGATAATATACATTCTCAACAATTTCAGAAATAAAAGATTTACAACATCTCATTCTGGAGCATGATCAAACCCAGTAGAATGGATAACACTTAAACACTACAAGATGGTACTTCCGGTCTTCATAAACGCTGGATTAATTTATTTTCTTGACTAGTAAACAACTAGTCCTACTAACATCTTGTTCATGTAAGCAAGGGGCATGAAACGTAAAAGCACAATGTTAACTTCAGAATTTCGCTTGTCGATTTTTCCCTGCGACTATTCTAATCTAATTGCTTTCTTGTTTTCGTTAAAGCAAGAATTTAAAGACGAAAACACTTTCTGGTACAGTCTTAAGTTTCCAGACAATTCTATTTATGTAAATTATGTTTATCGTAAGGAAAGTAAGGTTTCACATTTGGTCATATGCCAAGCAATTAAATATAAACGAATAAAAAATCTTACCACAGCCCTTAACATTATGGAGAGATAATCTTATTTGTACAATACATTCGTACATACATTTACATACATACATACATATGTATATCCTTAGTATCGAATAACCTATTCGACACATTTCCCCATTCAAGTAAACCGCAAATAGCGCACAAGTTTGATACACACACTGGTGCCATAACTTACCTCCCAGGACCTTGACCAGTTAGCATGGTATGAAATTAAATTACATTACTAAGAAACTTTCATGTGTAGACTGAATGTCGCCCTTCTAATTGCCATTTAAGGTCAAGAAAATAATTCTCGCCCCTTTGCTTATCTGTTTTCCACGCACACAATGTATCTCAGATTCAATGGATTCGTGGATATTTACCCATACCCTGACTAGACATACGCTTTATTCAAAATATTAATTTCAAGCAAACAGTCACGAACATGATCAAAGTCTTTAAAAACAATCTATTAAATACGTTTACGTAAAAGAGTACGCCTTTGATAGAGGAAAATAAATACGGCAATCATGCTGCTTCAATCGATTAAAGCTCGTACGCGTGAGAATACAGATATACTCGTATTACTTTAGGAACTTAGTTTTTTAATCGAATAAAAACGCGCGTAAGTCAAACGTATACGTTTTTAAATTAGGGGCAGACAATGATAGAGAAGTTAGAAACTAGATTGCTAGTCGTTGTAGGCGATAGTCAAACTTATGAACTGGATTAAGTCACTCCAAGTGCCTATTTGAGAAAAGGTAGACCTTTATTTGGTGTTGGTTCTGATATTCTTGTTGGCATTTTAGGAGGGTTTGAATATTTAATTCAGTAGCTTGAGGTTTTACGAGGGTGGTCCGATAAAGAAAAACAAATTTTTTGGAGAAATGGCGATTTATTTTTCAATATAGTCTCCTCTTAGCTCGATACACTTGACCCAGCAATGGTCAACTTCTTCAACCCGTCTGAAAAATACGTTTTCTTGAGGTCTGCAAAGTAGGCCTCCGTGGCGGTGATGACCTAATCATTCGACTGAAATTTCTGCCTGGCGAGTCAAAATGAAGTCGCACGGGGCAACTCTGAAGAATACGGTGGATGGGGCAGCAGTTCGTAGCCCAATTTGGCCGTGGCGAGAGCGGAGGTGTGAGCCGGTGCGTTATCATGGAGGAAGAGCACTTTTTTCTTCGCCAAGTGGGGCCGTTTTTTCTTCAATTCGGCGTCCAATCGGCCCAATAATTTGGCATAGTACAGCCCTGTGACCGTTTTGCCCTTCTCCAGGTAGTCGATGTGGATCACACCTTGTGAATCCCAGAAAACAGTGGCCATCACCTTTCCGGCCGATGGGACAGTCTTCGCCTTCTTCGGAGCACGTTCGCCGAGTGAAGCCCACTGTTTCGACTGTTCCTTGGTCTCTGGTGTGTACCCGTGGATCCATGTATCGTCAACTGTCACGAAACGACACAGAAACTCTTTCGGATTGCGCTTAAACAGCGTCAGACACTGCTCTGAAGTGGTCTCACGGTTGCGCTTGTTGTCCGGAGTGAGCAATCGCGACACCCATCGCGCCGACAGCTTTCTCATGTCCAAAATTTCATGCAGGATATGACCCACGCGATCTTTTGAAATGCCTACTGTCTCAGCTATCTCGCGCACCTTCAATCGGCGGTCTGCCAATACGAGATCGTGGATTTTTGTCACGCTATCCTCCGTGGTAGCCGTTTTCGGGGCAGCTGGACGTGGCTCATCAAAAACCGACGTGCGACCACGTTGAAACTCGTTAAACCAATTTTTGATGGTCGCCATCGAAGGAGAAGAGTCACCGTACACAATATCCAAACGCTCTTTGATTTCGCTGTGCGATTTCCCTTCCAAAAGCAAGAATCGAATCACCGACCGATATTGCTCTTTTTCCATTTTTCTAAAATCCGCCGACACTCCCGCTTCCACACGAGGTCAAAACAAAACTACGAGTCCGATCCGACTGAAATTTCTACAGTAGCCGTCTACTAGAATGTACTACACGATAGTAAGTTGCTTTTGCGATACTGGCGCCATCTTTATTATACCCTCGTATAATAAAGCTATGTACGTAAACTGATGGCGGGAAAACAGTTAAGCTGTTTTAGGAGTAGATATGATGGCCTAGAAAATATTATCTCCTCATTTCCATTTACAAAAACAGGGTGAAAAAAATCAAAATGTTGAGTGTATTTTAGGGAATTCGGCGGGTTAACGCTTCTAATGCTACAATGCGCAGATGTTATTTTGAAAACGACACCAAAGGATCTCAAATTGAAATTCACGTTCAATATTTGATTTACTTAAACAAAACGCAATTCAAGAAGAGGGGTACCGACCATTGTGTTTGTGTATGAAACACAATAAAAAGATAACGTCATTATTTGAAAATTTTTATGCAATATAAGTTAACATATCTTTCCTGCAAGGAAGGGGTTGGAATATACCTGCTGTTCACAACGACAGTCGTAAGAGGTGACTAAATTCTTAATAATCTCTGCCCCGGGATCTCTTCAGCAGAGCTTAAATTCAAAATCGTTGACACACCTTAATGTTAAAAATGGCTAATCTTGGGTAAACTAGGATCGGATTTCCGGGTGGGAATCATCAAAAGGGAAGCATCCATGAAAAATAATGCATAAAAATTCAAGATAGGCTCGTGGAACGTATGGAGCTTGTACAGACCGGGTGCTGTTCAAAAAATAGGAGAAGATAGATAAAAGATGGTCTTTTAGGACAGCTCAAAAACTATGATCGTGGAAGCTACTCCATTCAAATACAAGATAGCACACAAAGTAACCTGGATATCACGTTGGAGTAACGCGCAACCAAACTGATAATTTCCTGATAGAAGGCATCACACCAACGTGCTAGATGTTAAAACGTATTCAGACCACATCCTAGTTTATTCGGACCACCCTCGTAATGTCCTAAGACTTCGATCCCTGAAAAAGCATTCAGAAAAAATGTGCGGCTAAAAACACGAGAGCAGTGGATGCAGGGCTGAATGCTGTACGAAAAGGATACCATGGCAGATCAGGATTTATTCGCAACAACACAGGGAACTTGTTTCGGACAACGAAAGAGTTGCAGTACAATGGCTACAATATTTCTACTGCTGTACTTGGAGAACAAGCAACAATGGAAAGCGGTGTTATCCACATAGCGGAAATTCAGGTAGAACTGCATAATGAATGGAAAACCGCAAAACGGAGGTTTGGCTAAGGATTGTCAACGAGGTTCCGAACTTCTGAGTATTAAAATGAGCATACATATTCGTAAAAAACTTGTCAACTTCTACTACTTCTACACTATTGGCAACAGAAATCTTTTTTCTTTTCAGAGGTACTCCAAAACTGTGTTCGAAAAGTCATTACAAGAAATCTGTTTAATAGCTTTCAAAATGTTTGGATTTGAACAAGCCTAGTAAAAAGAGACCCATGTCGCACGGTTTGGTACTCTATGTGGCGCTTGAAAAAATAATAAAAAAAACTTAAGAATCATGCTATCCACTAGATTGTCCACACAAAAATACCGACCCATTTGAAACATAAAAGGAAACCCTAACCGAGTAAGAGCGCTGCCGTGTTATCTTCCTTACAACATGCATCACAGGTGCACGTTTCATTGATGCCAAGCACTTGTGTTGTTTTTCGTCGCAATCTTCCTGTCGAGAAACACCACGAAACATAATTCATTTGCTTGTGGGAAATCGATCCCGTATTACCAGCACCAACGTTAAATTCACTATTAGTTCACGCACTAAACCATAAAATGTGAATATTATTCCAATATCATTCAAGAACTTATGAAAAAAATAGTTAAAGCAAATTTTATAGAAAAATGTTCTTGTGATCCCATCTAATTAAATAGACGTACCTTTATAAGTGTATTATTCACCCCAGCTATTTACAACATTTAACGCTGTTTACATCGAGAATTAATGAATTTGACATTTACAATATGCCTTTTGTTGTAAATACAAATGTTCCCAATTAATTTTGTTTAGATTTTATGTGTTGCATGAACTATACGAAGCCTATATAACGTACCAAGTAGAACTTATTTTTATCTTGTGCACAATTCGGCTGCTTTTTGAATAGATTTAAATAGATATTGCCATTAAATAAACCAAAGAAAAATTGGTTTACAAAGGCAAGAGGAAAGTACAGGGTCATCCAATCCAATTAGGGATACAATTTTGACATCCCTATTTCAATCGCATATATCAAACCGAACTGTCATCCGAGACGCTCGTATGGTATAAAATATGTTTAGTTTAAGGTTAACCATTTTACAATATCAATATGGTTTAAAATTAGCTGAACATGTTAAAATTGAGAAAACTTACTACGAAAATAGTGATTCTGCATTATGTATAGATTATGGTCGACATAATCGTCCAAAAAAATCGAAGAGACTGGTTCTCTTATATAAGTCTTAAGCCTTATCCGTTATCGAAATGCAGAAGTGTTGAATACAATCCAAATCATTTCAAGGCGAGAACGTATTTTCGACAAATTTTATTTTGGCCTCAAATCGAAGATATGGATGTGGAAGACATGTGGTTTCAAGAAGACGGTGCCACATTTCACACATGTCCCGTTTGGGTTTTTTGCAAGACATCTTTTGCTGGACGAGTTATTTCGCGTTTTGGTGATGTGAACTGGCCGATAATATTGTGTGTTTTGTCGCTATTGAATTTCTTTTTGTGGGGCTGTGGAATATATCTCATTCATATACACAATCCACAAAATCTTGACGAGAAGCATGAATCGAAGATTCCGAGTAATAATGTTAAACAGAATTATTTGAAGCAGTGTAGGGCAGTCGATATTGCGACTAAGTAGACCATGGATAAAAGTATGTCTGCAATCTTGCGTAATTCACCTAGGGATAGTTTTAAACGATCTGTATAAGACGGTATATTATAGATATTAGTCATGGCAGACCATGAAGGGCAAAACGAATCAACCTAGATTGAACGGTCACAATAAGCGAATCCTCTGGGGGAGAACATTTGTTTAGTATATCCAAGAAGGGGCCTAGTGAAGGTAGGGTATACGGATCTGTAGGCACCAATGTTCCACAAAGTCGAAGGAGGAATTGACACTTATGGTAATTTTGTCACCAGTAATACCAAGAAGTTGCTGAGGGTGAAGAAAGTGCTTAAGAGAGTAAATATCTTGAATTTGGCTTTACTAACAGACTGAGATTGCCACCTTGAGGAGCTCCGAACGTGATATTGATTAGATAGAAGATTTCAAAATAACGTTATACTGACGATTTTCTAGAGAAGATTCGATCCGTGGTACAAAACCTGTAAAAACTATTGTAAGAACAGTGAATTTGCGAAATAAACATTTTATATAAAGTATTGGAAAAAAAACTGTTTGCTAGAGTTGGAAAAAATAATAGGGACAGTCGTGGAATATGAATATTCTTCGCAATTGTCACGATCAGTTTATGAGAGGAAGTGGTGTTTTTTTTAAGAAACGTTTAGTGACTTTATTTTGATTTAAAGATTTCAACTGTATATTTTATCATGGGTAGAAATAAGACTGAAGACCGTTCAAAAGTTAAGCAGCTGCATAGAAAAGGGCTCACTTCCGCAAAAGATAGCGGAACTTTTAAATTGTTCAAAAACAAAATTTCACAATGCTACCAAGGCACAAAATAAGAAAAACGTGAACGGCCAAGGAAAACTACGGTAGCCTTCGATCGACAGCTAGTAAAGGCATGCAAAAAAAATTCTTTCGCCTCTTCCAACGATTTGATAACTGAGTTAAATTTTGTAGCCGAACCATAAGAAATAGGCTTACATGGAAGGGTTGTACGAAACAATCCTAGCCTCAGTACAGCGAACATCAAGAAAAGAAAAGAATTTTCAGAATTAAATCAGCATCGCCTGCTTTGGAAAAACATCTTATGGACCGATGAAACAAAGATAAATCATTTTGGGTCCGATGGCAAAATTTATGGGCGACGTGCCAAAACCAGGAACTCAAGTTTTCATACATCAGGAAGTCGGTAAAGCTTGGTGGTGCGAGTATCATGGTTTGGGATTGCTTCTCATGGTTTGGGGTTGGTCCACTCTTTTGTACAACAGATATTGTGAAAGCTATAGTATACAGAGATATAATGCAAAACACCATGCTACAATATGCGGAGGACAACATGCCGCTTATATGGGAATATCAGCAAGATAACGCCCATAAACATTGTTCAAGGCTTGTAAAGACATGGTTCCAGGAAAATGGGGTTAGAGTAATGAACTGGCCATCGCAGTCACTAGACCTGAACCCATTTGAACATCTTTGGGGTGTCTTAAAAAAGGAGATTTTAAAGACCAAAATAAGAAATCGCGCTCATATGTAGCAGGTGGTCCAAGAAACTTAAAATGCTATTCCTACCGAAACGTGCAGAGCACTAGTCGAATTGATGCCACGTAAATGGGTTGCTGTGCGGAAAAAAAGAACAGGAGCCACTAAATATTAAAGAAACAAAGATTTAGTGCACATAAGGTAAGTAATATTTAAATAAATTGAAAATATTTCAACTGTCCCTATTATTTTTCCCAATCTTCACAGGCGATCAATATAAATATACCGTTTTTATATCATAATAAAAAGGGGATTCGGGGATGGAAGATACTTTACAAAAAAAAAAAAAAAAAATGTTTTGCGACGTCTTGTCCCTATTATTTTTTCCACCACTGTATGTACATTCATAAAAATAAAACGGTTGTAGCAAGTGCAGCTGTTCGTTGTAATGTACCTAAACCATTTTATCTAATTAAAACTACCTTACGAACCATATGATGACACTCTAAGTTAAACAACACATTTTTAATATTATACTATAGTTTTTGACTTTAATAATAGAAGTAATGATATCTACACTCTACAATACATGTACACAAATGAAAGACCTATTGGATCGGCAAGTTCATGTTCTAGAGAATTCCGAAAACAATTGATTATAGATCACGGAAACTCAATTAATGATCATGGCCCCTAAATTGACGATTTCTATCAGTCTGATGACATTCACTTTATCGTTGATTCATATCTTTCCGCCTAATAGCTTAATGATGAATCACTCAATTGAATGTGGAGCACCACATAAGCACGTGCTTTTGGGAAAGTTCTTTATCGTCAATTTTATTTTTAAATTCGTTCTCGTTCAACTCGTTCTACATATTTCCAACAAGATGTGGACGAAACTTGGTAGATTATAAATATCCATATAAATAACAAATAGAAATAATTTTTAAATAAATGTAAGCTTGTGAAGGAAAAGTTCATTTGCTACATATTTTCCCAAAAAGAAAAGAAGCAAATAAATTTTCCAACATAATATGTTTTTTTTATAGGATTCGTGCAGGTTCAGTGTACGCTGGTTTGTGTCGAAGAAGTTCGTTCACTACTCTTCGGGGGTAGTTGTCCTAGATAGGATTTGAGAGATTCGACTGAATTTACGTTGGTTGTAGTTCATAGTAACTTTTGTTTCCATGTCATTAGGGTGTTATATTGGAAATGTACACACAGAGTATGAATTTTAAAGTGATCTCATACTGCGAGTTTTATGCCTTCGTCAGCATTTTTTGATCATATCTCATTCACAACTGATGTTGTTGCACAATTTTTCCGTATAGGATATTCATATGTATTATGTGATTATTGTGCTCATAAACTACTTAGAGAGAAAAAAACAGCAAAAACAATAACAAAAAAAAAAGCAAAAATAAAAATTTTAAAATGTAAGCAAAGGTCAATGACAACCAAGACAAACAACCATTGCTGGAGTCACCGTTGACAAATCCTGCAAAAAGGGGAAATTGCAACGACGACTAGAAGATTGCGCTTCATCGTCGGTCAGTTTAGCCCTATAAAGCATTTGGCTGAAGGAATCCTAAGATAATCTTCGGTGAGTCAGCTGAGCATACGCACGGACAGTGCATTAAAACGTCAACAGATAAAAGAAAAATACAACAATAACGACCATAACAACAACTAATAGTTGTGCTGTCAGAGTGGGGGTTCGGTTACAGCAACAAGGCAGACTTATTCTGAAGGCTACATCACACTGTACAAGAAAATAAGGAAAAGCGTGACCTACAATAACTGGAGCTGTCGCTCGGCGAGTAAATCGGTGAATAGAGATTGGTAACACGGAAAATAATACTCCGACTCGGGTTTTAAGTCCCACGAGATAAATTAAGTATTGTCAGTAACCACTTCCTAGGTAAATACTGCGTGACTGGCACTCTAATTTGGGTATTAACTCGGAAGAGTCTGGTCAAGCGTTATAACCGCACTCGAGGGTCCCAGCCAACAACAGTTAGGACCCCGACTCGGATTTTTATCCAAATGGGCTTGGCCTCACGCTAACCATTGACTATCAGTCAGAATTCAGATTCGGGTTCTTATCCAGAAGAAATTGACTGGTCAGCGCGACAGTTTCAATAAGACGACTAAGGCGCCACTACCGGTCATAACCCAGAAGGACAGAGTAGCGTAATAACTGCGCTGACACAACTAGTGAGGCTGCAGGTGTCACAATGACAAATTGATGTAAAGAACCTGGACCCGGCGAGTATACCCCGGCCAAGAAAGCTGATCAATGTAATTCTAAATTATGTAAAACTAATGCACGCCCCTTACTAGAGTATCCTTAAATTCTCGAGTTTTTTTCTTATTTTCACCAATTTTTCTATCCTCGTTGTATGGTTAAAAGTCTCTGTTCAAGACGCACGGTAAAAGCAAATATTCATTTTGATTGAATAAAATAATAAAAACGCGTTTTGTCACAAAATGTATCTTTCCGAAAAATCAACAAATACATCATAACTCAACTCATTTTATTTCCGTAATATGAAAACCAGTTTATCTTTTTAAAGCTTTCGCGAAAGAAACATAGTATTGTGTCTGGACACAATGTCATACTGCTCATTCTTTTTAAAGAATTAGAGTAAACAAATAACGAAACTATAACTGAGCAAAAAAGTTGCGGAGCGCGTCCGATATTGGTCGAGAAACTTTGACACAAATCTAAGGCACATATATTCAGAGTTTGCGCACAAGTAATGGATACAGACGTCATGAACAAAAAAATGACATAGTAATAGAAAGCTACGAAGAAATGTAAAAGAATATTTCATAAAAATGCTCAGCGTTGAAATGAGGTATTTCAAAAGAAGGAAGAATATAAACTAAGGCGAAAAAAGCTTGGTATTTACAAATTATTTAAAAACCACAAATGAAACAGGAGGCTTTTATAAATTGGCCGGATTTTCAACCGAAAACCAGAGTGTAATTTATGATGACAATGTAGTACGCTACTACTGTGAAATAGGCACTGTGGTTTGCTATAGCCAAAACCAGAAAATCCATTACAGAAATGAAAACTAAAAAAAACCGGCCAAAATCACTAAATTCGATTCGTTGGCCATTGGCGAGTGTATCGCACACTATACCATATTGGACGGATGCCAGCTAGCCACCGAAAGAAAAAAAGAATGAATACCATTCTATCATCAAGCGAGAACGGATGCCGTGCGGCGAAGGGCATGGTACACGGTACAGGGGTCGAGCGTCGGGTTATTAATAATATCAACTCAACGAGAAACAGTTCTTTCCAAATAAAGAGAAATTCACAGCCGGAAGAGCAGCAGTGGTAGCAGCTGCAGCCGATCGGATCATTGCGTTGAAATTTTGACATTGTAAAACGCAAAACTTTTTTTCTTTGTTTTTTGTATTCATCACGATTCATATGTTTCTGGCAGATTTGTTAGCTCTCGATTGGTCGACATTATAGACTTTTTCGACCGTTTCTTTTCTCTACAAAAGTGAACAGATTGACCGATACAACGATCCGGCATAAATAAAGTGAGAACCCGGTTGTGAGCACAAAAATAAATGTCGATGATGCCAAAAACTTTATACGATACTATGGGCCAAAACATTCGTATGAAATTAAAACTATACAAAGGCGAAGTGATGATGCAATTTGTGGGCTTCTATCGTTTGAAGGCCGACATAGTGACGTCTCTTAGATGAGAATTAATGAGGTAAATCGTGCCGCCTAGCGTTGTATACCTAGCTGACTGTTCTCTTAGTTTGCTTAAGCGTTGTGAAAAGTGCGGGGAGTACTTTGTTCTATTTTAAAAGAAAAGAAAAACTAGTTGCTAAATTAGCTTTGTTTAGGAGACAATGAGAAACAAGTCTACTAAAAAGGGTCAAGTATGCCTTTTTTTCACGATTTTCCAACTTGGCGTTTGCGGTGGATGCGTGTACAAAGTAAAACCTACTAACAGTAGCGAAGGAGTGTTTAGATCATACCTGCAGTCACCGACAGTGTAAATATCGTGCATGTTGACCTTTGAGAACTGTCTCGAACTGTCAAGAAGAGTCTTTCATACATTAGGTTAAGGTATTCGGTAAAAGCGCCAGCTACGTTTAATATTTCTACCGCATTCCTGAACATTACCAGGGCTTTCACAATTTTGAGTTAATAGGTTTATAGCCGAATAAGGGTTCGTATGTATAATAAGTCCGCCATTAATCGCCATAATGTGTTGGATATGAGAATGAGGAGTTAAATGAACACCTGATCATGATTCCTATTTTCTCTTTTTTACGTTTTTTGGCACGTTGTGCGTTTTGAGGATGTGATTCTTGATCTCCCTCTCGACTTGCTCTTTGTTTTGGTCAGCGATACGTAATTTATTAAACTCGTAGGTGTCTTGTTTAGTGCGCGTTAGTTTTAAACGTAATTCAGTGTTTCCTTGGTCTGGGTAGAAATGGTCACAATCGCGTGACGTTCTTTCTGCTATTGGATGCCGTCAAGGACTGTCGATCTATTGTAAGCATCGTCATTTTGTTCATAGTTAGATCATTTGTCTGGAATTCAGCACGAGAGTCTTTAGCTTGGCAAGGTAAGGTATACATTCGACAGCTTCACTAGGTCTGGCAATGAATTGTTGAGACGCTGAGCGCACACATGTGCACGATCTGTGTCAATTGGAACCTGCTCCGAAGTGTAGCTTGAATGAGAAACATTACTTCTACGATTCGATGATGATTTCCTTGTTGGTGACTTCCTTTGTTTTAGAACAGAGATTTTCACAGAGTTCACATTTTGTTGTTTCTAGAATTTGTACATGCGTAAGCAGTTTTTTGGCGCGTGTTTCCAGTTGTTATATCTCATTCAGAGTCTCAGAGATCAAGGCGGCGATCGACGCACCTTAAGCATGCTTCCCAGCTAGTTCCTCCTAGCGAGCCGCAAGGATCTTGCAAACGCCCGCGCATTCCTTACGTCATTTCTTAGCGCATTCAATCCCTTCTTCAGCTTCTGCGACTTTTTCATTACGTTCACTTGGAGCGACGAGATGTTGAATGAGATGGTCTACCTCTTTCTGTATGGCTTTATTTAGCTCCAATGCTTGATTATATTCGCTGTCGGTAAAAGATTGCTTGAGTTGTTAGGCTTCCTTGGAGGCACTTGTTGAGTTTGCGAAGCTTTAAGTCCTTTTGTTCGATTATTTTTTCCGAACTATGGCTGATCTCAACCTGAAGTGTCTTGCTGTTCAGCATTAGCTTCTGGGAGGCTTTACATACTTGTTCACGCGGCCTGACACGATCTTTGTTTTTCTTCGGTCTCTTCGAATATACGGGTTTTATCAACTAATTGGCAACCTCTATGTTCTTTTTATCGAATTATCTAACAATTCGGAATAATGCTTTTTGACTTTGCCGTCGCGCACTCACGGACGGTTTCATCACGTTGCGTCAGTCGAGTTTATGAATGTGATTTTCGAGTTGAAGATGGTAGTTGTTATTACCACTTTGAAACAATGTCTGATGTCTTTGTACGTTTGATTGTATTATCCAAAACAAAGTTCTTCCTACTCACCGCTAACACGCACTTTATGGAAACTGTCTAGAAAGCAAACGTCTAACTATTGGCCAATTTTCCTTGCCAACTATATTAACTATTTTCGAAAAACCCCTTAAGTCACACATTGTTATATTTTTAAATAAAAATATATTATGTCAACAAAAGAAGCTATTTTAAGGGCGTGCAGTCTGCTGTATGGTAAAACTAACCGAATTAAATTTCCAACGATCCTTTTGTTTATATGTATGACAAAAGTATTTGACATGGTCGACCATGACTTGGTACTTTAAAATGTATAATGCTGACTTCAGAAATGGTTTTCTTATTTAAACAACAGAAAACAGAATAGATTAGTAATGGAAAATTCTGCAATTCTCGGTTATAAAAAAATGCCGTACCACATTGTTAAGTTCTCAGTCCCTCGCTATTTATACAAGGTTGTACTATAAGTATTGGGTTATTTTCCAATTGCCATACAATGCATAGAAATAATTTGATACTGACACCGTTATTGGAATTAGTCCTTGGGTTACTGTTCGTTCAGTCTGCAAGTTTCCATCTGTGTGAGCATTTTTAATAAAATTTTGAAAGCAAGAAAATGTCGAGAAAGCATATTCGGCATATTTTATTGTTTTCGTTTCGGAAAAAACCACAATGAAAGTTAAGCCACTAGAAAATCCCAAAATGTGTATGGAGAGGATCCATAGTGTCGGCATTAGTTTGCAAGGTTGAGAAATGGCAATTTTGACCTAAAGGATGAACCTTGGTTCAGGTGTGCCAGAAGAGCCAGACGATAAACTTCTGAAATCCACCGCCGAAATAAATCTCTCTAAGAGAACTCGCAGGCGAACTCAAATCTAATTATATGAACATCCACCGACCCCTAACGAAAATATGAAAAGTCATAAAGCTAGGAAAATGGGTACAATATCACCTATCGTTATATAATCTTCGGCAAAGAATTGAAGCTTCCCATACACTTCTGTCGCGTCATAGTTAAGAGCCATCTTTTAACCGAATCGTTACCGGAGATGAGAAATGGGTTCTTTATAATAATGTTAAACGTCGCCATTTCAGTCCAATGGCACAGTCCAGACGACCGAGAAGCACAACATCCCAGAGATGAACTTCACCCATAACTGCAACTGTGCAGAATAAAAACGGCACTATAGCAGAAATGCCAAGGTCTGGTTTATTGGAGGGGTGTTCTTTTCAATGAGCATAACGCACGCTTTCATACCGGAATAAGGTGAAAAGTTTCCGGCCTAACAGAAATGATGTTCCAATCAGCAAAAATGTATGTTTCCTGCCGTGTCATTAATTCGTTGACAAGTTTTCGGAAAAAAAGGATGCGAAATACCTTGCGCAAAAAATTAGGAATGCGAGAGTTCTGAATGTGAGAGTGCCGCATTTATTGAATGCAGAACAAAAGCAAATGTGCAAACGATTTTCGCAGTAATCTTTGGATTGATTCAATAGAAGTCCGGCCGATTTCGTCCGGCAATTTGTCACTATCGATAAGACATAGTTCCACCACTACACGTCAAAAACAAAACAGCAGTCCAAGCAGTTGGTGGAAGGCGGTGGTTCAGCGCCAAAGTCACTTGCATCTGTCGGAAAGGGTATGACCACCGGGTTTGGGGATGCGAAAAGGATCCTGTTAATTGATTACTTTGCAAAAGGAAGAACAATTACAAGGAAATATTACTGCAACCTTCTTCTTCTGGATGCCAAAATTCGGGAGAAGAAGCCTGGTTTAAAGAAGAAAGAAAAATCTTATTTTACGAGGACAGCGCACAAGGGTGCGTTGACGATAGGAAAACTGCAGGATTTGGGGTACGATTTGCTCGGTTATACCCCAACATCTTCGGATTTGGCACCCTCAGATTTCCGCCTGTTCCCAAATTTGAAGGAATTTGTTTCTGGAAAGAGTTTCGCGTTCAATAAAGAAGTTGAAAATATTTTTACAGCCTCCCAGACTCTCACTTCCGGGAAGGACTACTTATGTTGGAGACACGGTGGACCAAATGTGTGGAAGTCAAGAGAGATTACATTTTTTAACTGCAAATCGTAGTCCTTCATTGTCAGGCCAAGAATTTTTCTCATCACCCTCGTACATGTTAAACAATTCTGATTAATTTAACCGCGTATACAAATAGTAATTCAAATCGTAGTATAAAGAAATAATTCCAAGCAGCACAACTGCGTACCAAGACTTTCTTTCGTGTCAGGGATATTATCATTTTTGTATAAATAATATTCCATACATACATCTATGTATATATTTATTTAAAGGAACTATTTGTTTGCCCAGTCTGATTCCTTGGTCACCAAGCGCTTTATTGTGAACACAACGAAAACAAAAAAAAATGCGGAATGAAGAAAAACGTGCAGTTGACAGCCTATTTATAGACAGGACTTACTCTACTTGCACAAAGAATAATCGTCGAATGCATGCATATGAAACGTCATGGAGGTCGAGAAAATTGCACTTAAGTCGATTAAAAGGAAAAGGTTTTTTTTTTGTTTTTCAAATAGGATGGCTCTCTGGGCTTCCGCACGTGAACGTGATAAATGAGAAATTTCCACCCTCAAGGCCATGCCCCATGCTTGATGACTACCACGCGAATGAAAGGTCAAATGTTTAAACGGCAAATAAATCAATTAACAGACTTCTTAGCAAGCCTAAGTGAAAACTGCCACATGCACACTTTCATGCCCGATCGGAAATGCGCTAATTAATGCGAAGTTTTTAAATTAAATTTATTTGTTTACAAATATCTGGCGCCTGTTTTAGTAAAACATATTTTTCTTTAGTTTATTGGTTAAAAACATTTTTAATCAGAGCCAAGATATTTCACTGCACGCTTTTGAGGCACAAACATACTACGTTCTATTAAATGAAAATCAACGAAACAACTCAATGAGTGGCAGAAAATTTGATCACCGTTGATATGGTTGATTAACAATAACTACTCAATCGATCCAAAGACAGATTTTTGAGGTCAGTAGATCGTCATACGAATACATGTCGACCGTAAACGTGGTGACAACGTGGTGTGAGGCGCGGTGCATTTGGCCGTTCAGTTTTGCCTTTTGCCATCCTGTCGACGCTTACTCGTGGTATTCTTCATTTTGCCAAACTTTCGGTAAAAAGTGTTTATTGTGCCAATTTGCAAACATTGTTAACGACAGCATGACTTTTTTATCACATTCACGAATTTGTACTTTGTAACATATGGCAGAGTATTTATATGAACACTTGTAAATAGTTTGCGACTGTGTTAGCTTGCAAATACATAAAATCTGACGACAATACGGGAAACGTCTGCTTAAATACACAAAGTTGAGATTCTATTTAGATTTAAGCAAGCCTTAACATAAAAAAAAATAATGGAAACAATGTAAAATTTAAAACAAAAATAATTATAACAATCTAAACCTATAATAAGCTTAATACGAGGGTTGCCTTTTAAGTTTTTACAAAAAGTGAAACAAACGAACAGGTTCGAAACAAAGTGTTTTATAGCTTTTCGAAATATTCGCCCTTAAGGTCTATACATTTATGCATACGCTCATACCAATTCCGGAAACATTTTTTCCACTCTGAAGACTAAACATGGTTTTGAAAATCTTCAACAACTTCTTGAGGTGATGAAAATCGCTGTCCGCGCATCTTTTGTTTGTCAGTGGGGAACATACGAATATATCCAAGTTTCGTCTCCTGTAACAATATTGTATACGGATTTTGAACGTCCTCGGTCGAATTTTTTCAACATTTCCTGACACCAATCAACACGACCCTTTTTTTGCGCTTCGGTCAAATTATGCGGAATCCATCTGGAACATATCTTTCTCACACCTAAATGTTCATGCAAAATCGATTGTATTGCAATCTGCGATATCCTAAGAGACGCCTCTATCTATCTGTAAGTCTATCTGTAAGATCTTCTTTAATCATGTTGCGCACAGCATCGATGTTTCTCGAAACGACAACCGATTTTGGCCGACCTTCTCGACATTCATCACTGACGGACGCACGACCATGACGAAATTCTGCAAACCAATTGTAAACAGTCTTCTCTGATGGTGCTCCATTACCAAAAGTTGCACGAAGCGATTCTATGCATTGTTGTTGAGTAAGGCCTTTTTTAAAATCATAAAAAATCATCCAACGTAAGCCTTCACGGGTGATTTCCATTTTTGCACAAACTTGCTTCTTTTAAATGTTCGCCACCTATTGTTCGATTATAAAAACTTAAAAGGCAACCCTCGTACCTATAAGGAAAGAAAAGATTAAGGAGAGTGTGAATGGCGGCGTTAGCCAACATTTTTAAGACAGGGTTTGGTCAGATGTACATAGGTCGAAAAGAGCGGAGTTGGCTTCGCGCAACAATTTGATATGATATTAAGACGTTGGTTGATTGTGGTCGTAGTTCGTTTGATGGGAATTGATGCAAAGCATGAAAGAAAGGTTTCGAGTATTGGTGTTAGGAGGATCATTTGAAGCAGTGAGGAGCAATCAATATTACTGGTGAGTAGATCATGCATGAAAAGTATGTCTGCCACCTTGCGTGGTTCTTTAAGAGGTAGTAGGTTGATTAGTTTTAAGTGATCCGTATAAGTTGATAAATTGTAGTTATTGGCCCAGGGAAGACTACAAAGGGCACAACGAATAAACCTAGATTGGATGGCCTCAATGCGCTTAATGTGGATATTGTAGGACCGAGGATCAGATTTGACTAGCATATTCAAGAAGTGACCAAAGAAAGTAGTATAATAGGATTTCGTGGTAAAGGATCGAAAGCTTGGTCCAATGTTACTCAAAGTCGAGGGCGGAATTACCACGTTTGATAATGTTGTCGATGTGAAAGCAAAAGTTAAGTTCTCGGTCACAGATTTGCTGACATTGAGCATGAGGTGATTTTTTGACAACAAATAGTGAACTTGCTTAGGTCGGAATGGAAGCAGCAGGATCGGAAGGGAAGACATATGTTTGGAGATTTGTATATCATAGGCGTACACGGAAAAATGAGAGTTCTGATGACACAGTCAACATCATTAATGGTTAGGGTTAAGATCAGCGGGCCGAGGTGACAGCCTTGGCGGTCCCCGCAGGTGGCATTATGTAGATCAGAAATAGAAGACATGAAAATAACATTGCACAGACCACTTGAAATGTCTTGACGTGGTACAAAACGTCGCCATTTCAGTCCAATGGCACAGTCCAGACGACCGAGAAGCACAACATCCCAGAGATGAACTTCACCCATAACTGCAACTGTGCAGAATAAAAACGGCACTATAGCAGAAATGCCAAGGTCTGGTTTATTGGAGGGGTGTTCTTTTCAATGAGCATAACGCACGCTTTCATACCGGAATAAGGTGAAAAGTTTCCGGCCTAACAGAAATGATGTTCCAATCAGCAAAAATGTATGTTTCCTGCCGTGTCATTAATTCGTTGACAAGTTTTCGGAAAAAAAGGATGCGAAATACCTTGCGCAAAAAATTAGGAATGCGAGAGTTCTGAATGTGAGAGTGCCGCATTTATTGAATGCAGAACAAAAGCAAATGTGCAAACGATTTTCGCAGTAATCTTTGGATTGATTCAATAGAAGTCCGGCCGATTTCGTCCGGCAATTTGTCACTATCGATAAGACATAGTTCCACCACTACACGTCAAAAACAAAACAGCAGTCCAAGCAGTTGGTGGAAGGCGGTGGTTCAGCGCCAAAGTCACTTGCATCTGTCGGAAAGGGTATGACCACCGGGTTTGGGGATGCGAAAAGGATCCTGTTAATTGATTACTTTGCAAAAGGAAGAACAATTACAAGGAAATATTACTGCAACCTTCTTCTTCTGGATGCCAAAATTCGGGAGAAGAAGCCTGGTTTAAAGAAGAAAGAAAAATCTTATTTTACGAGGACAGCGCACAAGGGTGCGTTGACGATAGGAAAACTGCAGGATTTGGGGTACGATTTGCTCGGTTATACCCCAACATCTTCGGATTTGGCACCCTCAGATTTCCGCCTGTTCCCAAATTTGAAGGAATTTGTTTCTGGAAAGAGTTTCGCGTTCAATAAAGAAGTTGAAAATATTTTTACAGCCTCCCAGACTCTCACTTCCGGGAAGGACTACTTATGTTGGAGACACGGTGGACCAAATGTGTGGAAGTCAAGAGAGATTACATTTTTTAACTGCAAATCGTAGTCCTTCATTGTCAGGCCAAGAATTTTTCTCATCACCCTCGTACATGTTAAACAATTCTGATTAATTTAACCGCGTATACAAATAGTAATTCAAATCGTAGTATAAAGAAATAATTCCAAGCAGCACAACTGCGTACCAAGACTTTCTTTCGTGTCAGGGATATTATCATTTTTGTATAAATAATATTCCATACATACATCTATGTATATATTTATTTAAAGGAACTATTTGTTTGCCCAGTCTGATTCCTTGGTCACCAAGCGCTTTATTGTGAACACAACGAAAACAAAAAAAAATGCGGAATGAAGAAAAACGTGCAGTTGACAGCCTATTTATAGACAGGACTTACTCTACTTGCACAAAGAATAATCGTCGAATGCATGCATATGAAACGTCATGGAGGTCGAGAAAATTGCACTTAAGTCGATTAAAAGGAAAAGGTTTTTTTTTTGTTTTTCAAATAGGATGGCTCTCTGGGCTTCCGCACGTGAACGTGATAAATGAGAAATTTCCACCCTCAAGGCCATGCCCCATGCTTGATGACTACCACGCGAATGAAAGGTCAAATGTTTAAACGGCAAATAAATCAATTAACAGACTTCTTAGCAAGCCTAAGTGAAAACTGCCACATGCACACTTTCATGCCCGATCGGAAATGCGCTAATTAATGCGAAGTTTTTAAATTAAATTTATTTGTTTACAAATATCTGGCGCCTGTTTTAGTAAAACATATTTTTCTTTAGTTTATTGGTTAAAAACATTTTTAATCAGAGCCAAGATATTTCACTGCACGCTTTTGAGGCACAAACATACTACGTTCTATTAAATGAAAATCAACGAAACAACTCAATGAGTGGCAGAAAATTTGATCACCGTTGATATGGTTGATTAACAATAACTACTCAATCGATCCAAAGACAGATTTTTGAGGTCAGTAGATCGTCATACGAATACATGTCGACCGTAAACGTGGTGACAACGTGGTGTGAGGCGCGGTGCATTTGGCCGTTCAGTTTTGCCTTTTGCCATCCTGTCGACGCTTACTCGTGGTATTCTTCATTTTGCCAAACTTTCGGTAAAAAGTGTTTATTGTGCCAATTTGCAAACATTGTTAACGACAGCATGACTTTTTTATCACATTCACGAATTTGTACTTTGTAACATATGGCAGAGTATTTATATGAACACTTGTAAATAGTTTGCGACTGTGTTAGCTTGCAAATACATAAAATCTGACGACAATACGGGAAACGTCTGCTTAAATACACAAAGTTGAGATTCTATTTAGATTTAAGCAAGCCTTAACATAAAAAAAAATAATGGAAACAATGTAAAATTTAAAACAAAAATAATTATAACAATCTAAACCTATAATAAGCTTAATACGAGGGTTGCCTTTTAAGTTTTTACAAAAAGTGAAACAAACGAACAGGTTCGAAACAAAGTGTTTTATAGCTTTTCGAAATATTCGCCCTTAAGGTCTATACATTTATGCATACGCTCATACCAATTCCGGAAACATTTTTTCCACTCTGAAGACTAAACATGGTTTTGAAAATCTTCAACAACTTCTTGAGGTGATGAAAATCGCTGTCCGCGCATCTTTTGTTTGTCAGTGGGGAACATACGAATATATCCAAGTTTCGTCTCCTGTAACAATATTGTATACGGATTTTGAACGTCCTCGGTCGAATTTTTTCAACATTTCCTGACACCAATCAACACGACCCTTTTTTTGCGCTTCGGTCAAATTATGCGGAATCCATCTGGAACATATCTTTCTCACACCTAAATGTTCATGCAAAATCGATTGTATTGCAATCTGCGATATCCTAAGAGACGCCTCTATCTATCTGTAAGTCTATCTGTAAGATCTTCTTTAATCATGTTGCGCACAGCATCGATGTTTCTCGAAACGACAACCGATTTTGGCCGACCTTCTCGACATTCATCACTGACGGACGCACGACCATGACGAAATTCTGCAAACCAATTGTAAACAGTCTTCTCTGATGGTGCTCCATTACCAAAAGTTGCACGAAGCGATTCTATGCATTGTTGTTGAGTAAGGCCTTTTTTAAAATCATAAAAAATCATCCAACGTAAGCCTTCACGGGTGATTTCCATTTTTGCACAAACTTGCTTCTTTTAAATGTTCGCCACCTATTGTTCGATTATAAAAACTTAAAAGGCAACCCTCGTACCTATAAGGAAAGAAAAGATTAAGGAGAGTGTGAATGGCGGCGTTAGCCAACATTTTTAAGACAGGGTTTGGTCAGATGTACATAGGTCGAAAAGAGCGGAGTTGGCTTCGCGCAACAATTTGATATGATATTAAGACGTTGGTTGATTGTGGTCGTAGTTCGTTTGATGGGAATTGATGCAAAGCATGAAAGAAAGGTTTCGAGTATTGGTGTTAGGAGGATCATTTGAAGCAGTGAGGAGCAATCAATATTACTGGTGAGTAGATCATGCATGAAAAGTATGTCTGCCACCTTGCGTGGTTCTTTAAGAGGTAGTAGGTTGATTAGTTTTAAGTGATCCGTATAAGTTGATAAATTGTAGTTATTGGCCCAGGGAAGACTACAAAGGGCACAACGAATAAACCTAGATTGGATGGCCTCAATGCGCTTAATGTGGATATTGTAGGACCGAGGATCAGATTTGACTAGCATATTCAAGAAGTGACCAAAGAAAGTAGTATAATAGGATTTCGTGGTAAAGGATCGAAAGCTTGGTCCAATGTTACTCAAAGTCGAGGGCGGAATTACCACGTTTGATAATGTTGTCGATGTGAAAGCAAAAGTTAAGTTCTCGGTCACAGATTTGCTGACATTGAGCATGAGGTGATTTTTTGACAACAAATAGTGAACTTGCTTAGGTCGGAATGGAAGCAGCAGGATCGGAAGGGAAGACATATGTTTGGAGATTTGTATATCATAGGCGTACACGGAAAAATGAGAGTTCTGATGACACAGTCAACATCATTAATGGTTAGGGTTAAGATCAGCGGGCCGAGGTGACAGCCTTGGCGGTCCCCGCAGGTGGCATTATGTAGATCAGAAATAGAAGACATGAAAATAACATTGCACAGACCACTTGAAATGTCTTGACGTGGTACAAGATCTTCAGAAAAGGCCGAGAAGATGTTAATGATGATATTTACTCAGATAAATCCCCGAAGATAATGGCTATCGGTTAAATTATGCCATGATTTTTTTGGGCATGAATTCTGTATCAGCAAAGTTTTATTGCCGAAAAGTCGCACAGTCAATAAGGACCCGCATTTAAAAATCGCATCGCTGGAAGAGCTCAAGGCTGTCCCAAAAAAAAAACCTTATTAGAAGTGCTTCGAGGATTGGAAAAGACACTGGCGCAGGTGTAACCAAACGTATATTTCTCGCGATTTACTTTAACACTACACAATTTGCAAAAGACAGCATTCACCACTGGAATACAGATTATTAAGAAATTCATATCCATAGATGCCTTTTTTCCCTTGTGTAGGTTTTTAAGGAATACTAATGACGTGAATCCACAATTACGTTACATATCGACAACGAAATAACACAATACAATCATGTCTTAAAGATAAGAATAATTTTACCTCATACGATCTGGGTCAATACTTTCCAAAGGCACGCGATCTCCCGAAATGCATTGAGTATATAGTATAAACAACAGGAGGCCAGGGTTTGCGATAATTGCAAATGCATAAATCTATTTAAAACATCCGCCTGTGATAATAGTAAATATGCAAATACGCATGCCATTTGACAAATAACGAAAAGTATGAGGGTAGATACATATATTTCACAAATGTAAGCGCTAGTGGTATCTTAATTGATTATAAGTTTAAAAATGCATAGTGTTTTCAGTGTACAGCATTTTATGAAACAATATTTGTAGCACAAATTCCATTAACCTCCTCTGAATTTCTTTTTTATTTATTAGAACTATTTGTTTTTAATAGTCAACTTGTATTTCGTAGAACCATTTTACCCGAGGTAAAATAACAGTTGGAGAAAAAAGGTTACATACTAGGTTCCATAAATTGTATTTCATTTAAGTCTAGGTTTATCTGAGAAATAATTTTCGTTGGCATACCAACTTTTATTTTAGTGGTACACCAGATTAGGTATTTTTCGCGATTTCAAAATATCACAGTTAAGATGTAAAAGCAAGCATTTATTGGAGCGGTATACAACACTCGTTAATGTACTGTGTTTATTTAACCGAAGATGTACATGCTTTTGAATCAAAAATAATGATCGCCCTTTGTGAAATCAGAAATAAATTAAGTCACAGGAATAATTAAAAGAAAAAAAAATCTAAATCCAATAGCAATAAAAATTATCTGTGATCTTAAATGGTAAACAGTTATTCGTAGCTCAATATTTATTTTAACATATTGTGAGTTTTATAAATATCTTAAAAAAAACAGTTTCAGTTTATTTCGAACTGAGAATATGTTAAAATTAAAATAAATACGTAAAAACGTATAATTGTGCTTCACTAGAGTGGGGCAGTAAACTTGTGTTGCTTTATATTTATAGATCTACATATAGGCTCGGTTAAAAGTCGTTTCATTTAATAAACGAATTATGCTTTAATGAGATAGTAAGCAGCATTTGTATGCATAAATTAAGAAAAGCTAATGAACGAAACACAAATTGTTTCGATAGAATTGTGACTACAAAACTGAATAATTGAGGAAATGAGGAGCAAAGCGAAATGATCAGCATAAAAGATGGATAAGAAAATTATAAGTTATATTAAACTCAAAATTGTGTCTCTGCCAAAGACAACGAAATGCGGTATCAAAAGAAAAAAAAATAATAAAATGACTCAAAGAGATTGTGTATACGTGTGTCGGCGGAAATCATCCCATTATACAAAACACCTGTTTCTTAAGAATCAAAGGCAGATCGTTCGCTCGGTTGAGCAATAGGATCGGTTAATGCATCAACGGCGTCGTGCCAAGAACTAGGCATGATGAGTTTTTCAACATCCATATCGCATGCGTTTTATTTTTGATTCTATTTATTAGAGGAAAATTTTCAGAATAATTCAGAAGGGTAAACGCGTGGTTGTTCATTTTTTTCTTCGTGTATAAGTGGGGCGAGCAGATTCGAAAATAATTCGTTTTCAGCTGTGATTAATGACGTCAGAGTTTAAACGTAAAACTTGTGACTCTCGGATGAAAGCACATGTCACCAAAATGTTTTGAATTCGTTTCGAACTTATTGAAATAGAAGAGAATGCTTTTTCGATATCCTCCACAATGGCCCCATTTAAAATCAGATGAAATATAATAATTTTGAGTTAGTGAGTCACATATATATATTCTTAGTCCTTAGTAACACATTTATTCACCTGAAGTTATTGAATCAGCAGATGTTTAGTGTAAAAGTTATTTAATTGATTCTGAAGTGCCTTTCAGTAGAATGAAGATTAAATATTGTAATATTATCGAGCACGTTGTAAATAAATCTAAATCTAATTGAGCCAACCTTCATTTTCTTAACTCGAGAGCTATCTAATTGGCGTCATCCAGAAATTCTACTACAGTGATTCGACTATTTTTGGCTTCTTTGAAAGATCGAACGTGAAAGGAGGTAGTTGGAAGGGGCGTTGTCTGCAGAATACGATGGGTGGGAAAGAACGTCCCATTTCAATGCACTCAGGTAAGCTAATAATACAAGGCCTGCTGCCGGAACAGCAATTCCTCGTGAAGAACTCGTACAATTCTTATGGTACCCGAATTTCTTGCTTTTGGATAAATCCTAAGGCTTTAAAACGATGGAAAATGGCTTATTGAGTTATACCCAGTAAAATTGTAACTTTTCGTTGCGTTATACATAGACCTTGATCCAATAATCTCTCCAATACTACGTCTTCAAACTTTATCATGGGACTAGGATGCTACTTGTCGTCCTCGTTTCACAAATATAATGACCAGGAATTATGGAATGATGGCCAAAATTACCATGGGTTGAACTTTATCTTATATTTCAGACCAGCATGTAGCGCGCTAGTGCTATATAATGGCGGATTCCCATGTGTACACTTGATGGGTTAGAAGTGTTCCAAAAAAAAAATAGCAAGATTGCCTTTTTGGAGTATTTTTTTAGATTTAAAAAGTTGTATAAAGTTTAAAGCACATTCGGAGGGGATGGTTTCAATTCTCAAACACGCACTTCTGTCAGCAAGGTTCACTTATGTTAGTGACATCATTACATAAGAGGAATTTGTACAAACATTGAAAACCTTATTCAAGCCTTCATAGTCAACTGGAGGACGTAAAGAACTAGATATTTGAGCGCCTCTTTAATTCAATGTGTTTCATTTGACCATGTGCATAACGTCTGATATTCTCGTTTAATTTACTGACTCGCCTGATAAGAAGTAATCAACATTTATGGGAGACACTGGGTATTTTCAGCTCTCACCAAGGATTCACATAATCATTTCTGATGTCTCCTGCTGGCAGTGGGCAATTCAAAGCAATCCATCGCCCATTAACGTCTAGGACTTGTTAATTGGAAATAACGACAATGTGAGATCACCCATAAAATTAACCACCCGCCAAAAGTTATTTGAGTTTGGATGGGATGGCATCTCATCATACTCGTTGGAAATTGCCCCATCCGGCATCTATAGATACTTCTGACCTTGGCTGGAAATGTCAAATCGCTATCGACTGCAATTGATGCGTTTAAGCTAAGCATTGAAGGAAAAACCATCGCTAAACGAACAAGATAAAAAAACAGGCAGAACTTATTCAAGGTCATTATAGTATTGATCCTCTATGCATACAAATAAGAATAATGGCGATATTTAAAGTTCGTTAGGACTAACTCATTCACGATTATTCAAAGTTACCCAACCCGTCCAATTCAAAGAATGAATCGCCTATGTATAGAGATCAGATCTGCCATCCAGAAGAAGTCAATCGGGACAGGAATTTCCTACAGTTTTATTTATTTTTATTATTACAATTTAAAATTGTTAATAACTAGAATTCAAAATACGGATGTGAAAAATCGGTAAAAGAGATTTATGCTTCAAACAAATCTCATGTTTTAGGCAAAAGAGCTGTTTTAAAACAACTTTCTAGTTCCCAATTGTTCTGTCCAGAAATCGTTAGGTTGAACGTTTTCTATAATTGGCAACCTGGAACCAAAAACTTTCTGTTTTTGAATATTCGAATATGTCGAATTTAACTATGCACAAAATATCGTAGAAGGAATTTATTTCCTCTCCATAAATATTTCTTAATATCTAAATTTGGAGAGAAAACATTTCCGAAATGTACTAAATGGAATTCTAGTCTTGAGAGGCATACTCCCATGCTGCTATTCATTCTTCACTAATATGTTTCCATTTTACTCATAATTAGTGTTAGACTGTAGTAACTACAGTGGCACTCGAAATTGAATCTATTTTCTCCTCGCTCACATAACGAGTGAAGGTAAGGAGTCGTTTACTTATTTATAATCATCGTCAACAATCATCACCCATCCTTTACTCAATCTGACTAACAAGAGCATTTCTCATAAACGATTCAACTTAAAAGACCGTGACCTATATATTAAAAATATACGTTTGCAAATTCCGGGTCTGCTTTCTTCTACCAGTAGGTAATTCTAACTGTCCTCTCATTTGCACTAAAAAACTCCTCTCCGTGGTAAAGTACTCAAAAAAACTCTCCTTAAATCGCTATGGTGCGGTATTTATCATCAAAATCCGTCAATTTTTTTCTGGATTTTATGCTGCTGAGATCGGTAGACACGAACGAATGGTTTACCAACTGTCTACGTACCTTTTACATATGACAATGACCATTGCGGACTTAGTGCTGTCATCACAGTACCAGACGAATTCACAGAGGTGCACTCCTACGATTATAGTAGGATGCATTGGCTACGCCTTACCAAATCACTGACCAGAGATTTTCCGCCGTTGATAGAAATCTGTCTGATACCTAAAGGACATGGACGAACTAATCAAACAAACAATGGACAGAACGATACCACGCCAACGGCAAGGCCATACAACGAGCGTGTACAGATACGCGACAATAGACGCACTGAAATCACTGACTGAAAACTTCAAATATCACACTAAGGAAAATTACAAAATCTCTGTGAGTTTGCATTGGATCAATAGAATTCGTGCAGTAAAAACAGCTCGAATATGTTCCCGCAAATAAACAAAACATTTCATTTCAACAATGAAAATAATATTCAGGATCTAAAGCTTCCGGGGACGCCAAACAACAAAAATCTACTACAAACCGTCAACATTGATCGGGAGAGGGCCGTCTTGGATGATTTTTTTGTGAACGAGGATCACCTTATACACTTCCTGAAAGAAAATAAGAAGAACAGAGTCTTGCTGGAGTATTACTATCTTCGAAATGGTATCGATCATTGGCGATCAGGGAACCTTGGTTTTACCAGTTTTAAGGAAGATCTCACGCCATCGCTAATGAAGGGGTTAGTATCATGTTCATATCGACGGATGAACTCCAGACGATCGTCAAGTCGCTAAGGAAAAGGAAATTCGCCGGTGTCTATGGAATTTCCAATGTTGTGCTTGGACACATCTCATCAGTGGTTGTAGAGATATGTGTGCACCATAATGCATATTATCCAGTGCATTTGAAGCGAATATCGAATGGAATAAATGCAAGAACCAATGCACGGGTGCCTGTCTAATGACTTGGAAAAAGTTTACGACACCGTATAACTAGTGGGTCTCTATTACAAGCTCAGCCATTTGACATGTTGACAAGTAGGAAAATCGTTCAGCTCAAACATTTGAAATCAAAAGTCAGATAGTTACCTCGAGTTCTGGCTAGATCAATATCAATATTTTGCCAAACATGTACTAAGTAGTTAGATTCTCCTCTGGCGAGGGCCCGGGACGCTTTCGTCTTGGCAGGATGGCTGTTCATTAGCAGCCAATTTCATTCCAGAGTGCAAATAATCTGCTACATGGCCTTATTCAGGTCCATGATTGTCAGGATGTCCCGTGTAGTTCAATGTGAGAGCCAGCTTAATTTAAAGGATTCGAGTATTTGAGAGACAATATGTCAGGACTTGACTCCGATTGCATAGAACACCCGAATCTAACTACACAACATTTTACTCTAATGAGGTCTTATACAATTGGGTTAGGATTTAACGTGTGGAACATTTTCTGAAAAAGCTGATTCGAAGCCACATTGCAAGTGCAATGACTTAAGTCAATTACCTGAACATCGCGGCTTACTACCCCAATACCTCGTATCACGAGAGAATCTTACGCAATGGCTTAGAGGGGCCGCTAATCTTCCACATATCCCGACTTCTGTACGAACATGATGTCGCGCTCTGCGAGCTGGAGCGCCTCGCGATATCATGCCGAGTAAGAAAGTACCTGGAGACCATCGTGGGGCATGTGGTGAAGCTTAGCAAAAACATTGTGCTTCTACTTTTTTTAACAGTGGCACTTTTCTCGGCGAATTGTCCTGGCACTCACTTGAATTGGTGTTATTATATTACGTCTTTAGAAGACATAAAGGGATTCACTTTGGTTTTTGTAAATGACCCCTTTTTGTTTTTAGTAAGCAATTCAGGTGGTCATCCTCCTGTTTAAGGAAGTTTTTCTAGCTTGCAAAGCATTAAATACCATCATCGAAGAGCTCTTTATTGGTTTTGCCATGTTTCGGATGGATTCACCCTGATCGCATAAGACCACAATGTTTGAACATTGAGGTTCGGTGCAATGTTTACTTCTTCCAAAATGCTTTTTTCATTGGAAATAGTAATATCTAAATAAGTACATACTACTTAAATGTCTTGAGATTTAGTTACGATAACTGTTCCTATTTTTTTTTATCCAGGAAGATCAAAAGCTATAAACATTTAAAATATTTAAATAAAATTAAAAAAAAATGTTTCGTATTCAAACTGAATGCCTTCAGAGTAACCTCACAGATTTTGGTAAGATAACGATAACTCGATCCTTAGTGATTTGAATCGCAAAGAACAATCAAATAGTAGCGCAAGCATTATTTATCTTTAAAAGAAAAAAAATTATTTGTTTTCAAGTTAAAAGTATGTACATAAACACAACTGAAATACGAATGAGTTGTTTTTATAATATGCATTAGGTTTAATAAACTACCAACGAAAACTAGAAAAGGGGGAAGTAAAAAAGATGAACCACATCACGATCATAAAATTGTAATTGGAAGTAAAGAGGATCCTTCGAATACAACCCTGCAAATAATGAACGAGACGAAGCTAGTGTAATGACAGTACGAAGAAGGCTACTGGAAGCTTGTAGCTCAACAACAAAACTATTTTTGTCTCGAAAATAACATATGGCAAAACGACGTGAATTGGAAAAAAAGTATTCTGTTTGCCAGACTTTAAATGGCAAAATGTTTTGTGGACAAATGAGTCAAAAATGTTTTTTTCTTTAATGGATTTTGTTCCCGGCAACCCTCCTAACAGCCGAGCCGAACATCACAAAGACTATTGTGGTATACCGTAATATGATGGTTCAAAAACAATGAGATGGAGTTGCTTTTCCTATTCACCGGATCGATACTGTAATGGACCCACATGTATACATTAACATCTTAGAAAATAGTCCTGCCGTATACGGAATGGAAAATGCCCTAAAAATGGATCCTACAGCAGTCGATTGTTTGTTTCGATCAATATTTTGTTGAGCTGCCTTTGTTGGCTATAACAGGCTATATCGTCTTGGCATGGTTCAATAAAGCGCCTAAAGCGGTATTGAGATGTTCCCTACCATGCAACCCTTACGACTTATCACAGTTGGTCGTAATTTGTGGGTTTATTGTTGACAACAGCTGTTTTGATATTAACTCAAGGTTTTGCAATGGGACTAAAGTCAAATGGTTCGGCTGGTCATTCTAAACATAGAATCCCATTGCTACGAACAAAGTCTTTTGCCCTTCGACTTGTGTGCTACTATTTATTTTTTTTTGTTCGCAGCCCCACCTCTCTATTTTCTGTAACTGTTTTGAGAAGATATTATGATTCGTCTAGGGCTTTCTATTAATCGTTTTTCTTTACATTTTGTATTAGGAAATATTTACTTCGGAACAGTATTGTTGAAGACGTTATTTACAAACAATTCTTTCACGAACAAAGTCAAGAAATAAAATCTACTTAAAATACGAACGGGAAACAAACAAATCATGCAAAAAGTCATCAGGAAAGCGCAGATCCATCCTTATTTGCTTATGTCTTTTATAGCTTCTACGTAATAATATAAAGGTTTTTAGGATTTATCCCTTGAGTCTTTTGTTCGAACCAGGACAGACAAAATTCTTTTTTAAAGCAGCTTTAATACATTTAACAACAACTTCCGCGTCTATTGTTGACTTACAGTACACTCGAAATCCGGCACAGTGCAAGGCCAGCAAAACGCAGACTTCTGCTTTTGTTTCTACGTTCACTGTCAAGGCGAAAAATGGAAACAGAAGAAACGCAGATAATCGATTAGTTTTTGTTATTCTCTCTGCCACAAGGGTGACAAGCAAATAGCACATTACATAATTAAATTCAAAGCTTAGTAGAAGTCTGATGACAATGTTGCAAAAAACATGGTTATAGACCGGTGTTGTGAACTAGCCGCATAGAAAATAATTTTAACCAGGAAGGAATGTGTACACAGAGAAAAAAAAAGTTTATTTTGCCAACACTGGCGAATTACTTAAGCCAGTTATCTTATCGAGATTCCTGGAAAGTTTTCGCAGACAATCCAGCTGGTGCAGAACGTACAGATCGGATCTTTGCGAGACTATTCACATACAATAGCATGTTTGCGAACACATATTCTCATATCTATTGTAAACCAATTTTAATGGGATTTTAAGTGCTGCTGTACCGTCAGTAGTTTTGACTGACGTGTAGAATTTCAGTTCATACGTACTTATGTAGATTATATGCAAATATGGCATTATATGCAAATTGGAATTCTACGACAACCAGTGATCGGGGCTTCGGGATTCAGATCCGGATGTTCGATGGTAAGATACATATGTAAATGTGGGACAATTGTTTATATATTCATGCATGTTTCAGGTTTTGTTTACATTTGATTGCGTAATAGTGAAAGAAAGAGGTATATCTAGCTAGTCTGCTTGATTAATTTTTAGTAATTAGCTAACACTTCCGTTTCCTTAATCTTCTTTCTTTTTTTCTTTTCCTCCTTTAACTCTCCATAAGTTACATTAACTATGTTGTATTTCGTGTTGTATTTCGCTAAATCAAATCGGCATAATAATAACAATTAAGCAAAATAGCCACTTTAGGGACTGCTCGTATGGATTATGCGGTTTGATGTTTGTCATATTTGTACTATAAATACCAGGCTTGTTCAAAAAATAAGGTAACTATTCATCAATGCGAGGGATGATTCAAAAGTATTGATAATCGTTTATTTCCGTTTTTTAGCTTACCACTAGATTAGCGTAAAAAATCATATAAATAGACCACGATTCTCAGGAGGTATATTAATTTGAATACGAACCGTCGAATGGATAACATCAAAATGGAGAAAACCCAAATTAGAGCTGTCATCAAATATCTCTGCTTAAAAAAACTGCCTGCTCAACACATACGAGTATACAGCGACTTGGTGAAAGCATTGAGGGCATCTGCTCCTCCATATTCCACTGCAGCCACGCTGGACCAAGGAGTAAGCTGGCAAAACATCGATTGAAAATGGGCGAAGGACGGCCATCCACGTTCTTCACTGAAGATAACGTGAAAAAAGTCGAAAATATTGTGTTGGCAGATCGAAGAGTCACCATCAGGCATATAGCTGAGGTCACAGGGATCTCTTATAGCAGCGTTCAAAGAATTCTTGAGAACGAATTGCATATGAAAAGGGTGTCTGCGCATTGTGCACCAAGGATGTTAACTTCGAGTAGTTCCAAACAGATCAGGAAATGTTTGTTACCTTGTTACCATTGACGAGACCTGGATCCACCATTTCGATCCTGAAACCAAATAACAATCGATGACTCGGAAGCGAGCCTCCTCACGGACGCGAAAAAAATTCAAAGCTCGGCGAAAAAGGTTATGGTAACTATCCGTTTTTTGGGACGCTGAAGAAATAATTATGGTGGAATACTAGGAAAAGGGCGCCACTATTTCGGGATCTTACTACTTCTAAATAAGAAGATTGAGGGAGGTCATTAAAAACAAAAAAAGATTCGGCAAGCAATCAGTTGGAATGCTGTTTCACCGAGACAGCGCACCGGCTCTCAAAGCCGCAGTTTTGATGGCTGCCATTCAAGAAACGGGATTCAAACTGCTCGAACATCCACTCAGAACTAACTCCCAGTGACTTCTACTACTTCTACTTTTCTAAATGTATTGACTTGTTTGGAGACTATGGAGACAAATAAATATTTTTTTAACTATAATTACCTTGTATTATTTTTATTGTCATTACTTTTGGATCACTTCTAGTATCTGTTTTGTCCCATTCAAAATATTCCGCCCCAGATAGAATACACTTGCGTCAGCGCTTTTTCCATTCCCCGAAGCACTTCTGATATGCGCATCTCCTCGATTTCTGTCCTTTCAATCTTGGGGAGAAAGAAAAGTCTCAGAAGCGAAGTATAGGGAATACGAAGGTTGAGACATGATTACGGTATTGTTTTTGGCGGAAAATTACGCACAAACAACGATGCATGAGCAGGCAACGCAATAGCCATAATTTTTTTTCCAACAAATCCGCAAGTTTTATACAATACGTATTGCAAACGATCGTACGACCTTCCGGCAAGAACTCATGATAAGCCACGCCATTGTAATCGAAGAAGAACAGCGAACAAGTCTTTCACATTTTACCGAACTTCGTCCTGGCTCCTCTGGTCTCTTCGATTGGGATAATTGAGCTTTTGTTTCTATGTCATAACCATACAAGAGTAAGATGGAAAGATCTCGGCCTAACGATAAAAGACTTCGATTTTCATTGTTAAAAATTATTTTATTTGTCTACATAATCTCCCTTGACTTCAACACACTTGGTCAGCGATTCTCCAACATGAGTACTCCTTCCCGGAAATGAGAGAAGGCTCTTCATTGTAGGCGAAGTGTTTCCCAGAAACGAATTTCGCCAAGTTTGGGAACAGATAGAAGTCTGAGGGTACTAAATCAGGAGAATGGGGGCGCAGTTTTCCATCGAAAACAAACCTTTGTGCACAGGTGCGTTTCTTGGTGAAATATTATTTTTTCCTTTTTCGAATCAGGCCTCTACTGGCATTTTTGTAGCTACTCGAAAAGTTTGGAATAATATCCTGCCTTTTGCTAGCAATCAGCTTATAGGATCTTTTTCACATCTCAATAGTGAAAGTCGTAATCAAGAACTTCTCACCTTATTATCGTAGTAAAGCGGATCTTTGGATAAATGGACCTTCCGATAAATGTCAACTTATTAACCGATATTTGCATTGCTCTGGAAAATGTGAGCTTACATATTTACCATGAATCCTTCCGCTATATATACGAATAAAATAAGAGGTATGTTTACTGGTATCGGGAAGTAGTGAGTGCATCTATAATTTTGACCACAACTGTATGTACATACGAGGGTGGTCTGATAAGTACTTAGCATCACCGCCAGATGGCACCAGTATCGCAAGAGCAATTTACTATGTAGTACTTACGTGTAGTACATTCTAGGAGACGGCTACTGTCGAAATTTCAGCCGGTCGGACTCGTAGTTTTATTTTGACCGCGTGTGGAAGCGGGAGTGTCCACGGATTTTAGAAAAATGGAAAAAGAGCAATATCGGTCGGTGATTCGATTCTTGTTTTTGGAAGGGAAATGGCGCAGCGAAATCAAAGAGCGTTTGGATGCTGTGTACGGTGACTCTTCTCTTCGATGGCGACGTATTGGCAGACCGCCGATTGAAGGTGCGCGAGATAGCTAAGACAGTAGGCATTTCGAAAGATCGCGTGGGTCATATCCTGCATGAAATTTTGGGCGCGATGGGCGCCGCTTTTGCTCACTCCGGACAACAAGCACAACCGTGAGACCACTTCAGAGCAGTGTTTGACGCTGTTTAGGCGCAATCCGAAGTAGTTTCTGCGTCGTTTCACATGGATTCACTGGTACACACCAGAGACCAAGGAACACAGTCGAAACAGTGGAAGGCGGAGACTGTCCCATCGGCCGGAAAGGTGATGGCCACCGTTTTTTGGGATTCAGAAGGTGTGATCCACATCGACTACCTGGAGAAGGGCAAAACGGTCACAGGGCTGTACTATGCCAAATTATTGGGCCGATTCGACGCCGAATTGAAATTTCAGTCGAATGAGGAGGTCATCGCCGCCACGGAGGCCTACTTTGCAGACCTCGAGAAAACGTATTTTTCAGACGGGTTAAAAAAGTTGGAGCATCGCTGGGTCAAATGTATCGAGCTAAAAGGAGACTATATTGAAAAATAAATCGCCATTTCTCCAAAATTTTTGTTTTTCTTTTGTAGGCTAAGTACTTGTCGGACCACCCTCGTATGTATGTATGTATGTATATGATATGGATTTATTCCAGAAGGAAATGGGAAAACTCAGATATTTTGAACGATCTATATTGCAGTCACAGTCCTTAGAGGATTTAAAACTCATCTGTCATCTCTCAAACTCAAAGGTCATCTTCAAATGTACACGAAATGGATGTTACTTGATTTCGCAGGTCGTATGTGCGACTAATTCAGGTTTTCAACATCCGATATTAACACCAGCAGACAGAGCCTAATATCTAAAAGGTAAACAAATGTCATAATTGCCTCCTCGAATAGTAGGAGTAAGCCTCACACTGTCATCTTGTCACCTAATTGTCTTTTACTATAAAATACAATATTCGCAGCCTGGTAACCAAGTTTCCAACCGTAATTATGAATTATTAGCTGTCACTCCACTTGTAATTTTAAAAATGATTTTGATAGCCAAATATCCACTCTGTCACTGTATCTAATCGACACCTCATTCCCTTACTCATATCAGCTTTTCTCTAATTAGTTATACGCCAGACAGAAACACGGTAATCATTTGTTGTGGTAAATACATATGTATGTATGTCAAAAAGGAATTTTGCTGGCAATTCTATTAAGTCACTCAGTTCTAATTACCGATATGAAATCGCGTGGCTTAAGTATAAAGTCCATGATAGAGCCAACGACGATTTAAAATGCCATTTAACATTTCTTATCGCATTTTTAATTGATGACACACTTTACTTGGCAATAGCTCAGTATTCGAAGCCTTCTGACTGATTCTGATTTCAGTCGCACAACATACAAACCAAAAAAGTCATAATAGACCTGTTATTCCCTCTTAAAATCAGTTAGATTTCCTGTGAAAAACAAAAGTTCTGCGCCATTGGATACAGCATGTACTGCATAAATCAATTACACTTGTGCTACATACATTCAATCATGAATTTCAATAAATTGCGAACTCTGTGCGTACGGCGTCATGCGTCGCTTCTGATGATTTAAGTCATTACCTAAAAATAACCCGGAAAATCCATACCCATTAGCACTGGGCACCATGTTGTGTTGTTCACCCCTTAAAGGAAAACTTAGATACCAAAACAAAAACACAATTTTTCCAGGGAAAAATCGATGATAAATCTAAACAACCTGCCTTTCACCCAGAAATGTTGAAGTCATCATGTTGCCGAAAAATAAATCCTCTCTAGCAACAAATCATACCAGCTGATGGGATATTTTTCCTCCCATTTGACACAAAACAACTTAGTTAGAACGAGACGGCATCGTTCTGTCATCTTTCCCAATTCAATTGTTTTATTTGAAATAAAATAAAAAGGTGAAATAAAACCCGAACTTACCTCATATTAAATCAAAAAACCAAAAAAAACGTATCCGCTTGCCCACGAAATCTCCTGATCGACGATTATATGTATCTCGTATCTTTTTTTCTTTTCCTTCAACAGAAATTAATTATAACTTAAAAGAAATAAATTTTCTTTCAGAAATTTTCCTTTCAATCGGGACTATTTTCTCACTGCACCATCACATGAAAAAAGAGGAAAATGAGAAAAACAAAAAAATTATTTAATTCATTCACCAAACAATAAAGAAACAAATAAGCAGAGAAAAAAAAACAAGAAAATAAAAAAAACAATCAAATGAAAAACATTTCAACAAGAAATCAGGAATTTTCGAAATAAGAAGGGAAATTTTTGAAACATTTCAATGGCCGACTTTGGTATTCACAAGTGCACAGATTTACACCAACTCACATCAAATGAATTTTCTTTCCGTGCGACTGAGGGGAGCCGAAGGGGGAAGTGGAAAATCTCCAAGTTTTCTCTTGACGATTGGATTAGATCACTTAATTGGAATAATTAGCTCTCGGGATTCCGTTCACAAATTTCATTTCTTTTTGTTAGGCTTTCTTAACCGATATTGAGTAATTGCAAAATCAGTTTTCTTGCGTATTTAACAATTCTATATGTATGTCTGGAGAGTGCAGAGGAGAAACGAATGTCCGTGACCAATTACGCCACCAACGTTACACTCGCCACGAAGGAAATTTCATACAAGACTGAAAATTTCGATTTGGTTCGCAATTGTCTGGTTCCGAGCGAACATCACAATGTTAGAGCGAGCAAGAAATGTTTCGTAAAATCAATGGTGGGTTAAAAAGAAGAAGGAGAATGGTCGCCTCGATGTGAATGAAAGAAAGAGAGGAATGAGGAAGGGACCAGTTGGTTTCTGTCTGTTGGGTATATGTGAGGAGCAAAGAAAATCATTGTCTGTTGGATAGAGTTGGAACGGATGGAAAGCGAACTATAGGATAAAAGCGTTACTTGTAGATTTAACTTTCCAAATATATTGCGTGAAATCGAAAGAAACTGATGCAATGCATTGGGTCTGTTTACTAGTTTATTTAGGCGGAAGCAAAATACCTTTAATAGCTATAGTTCGACTATAAGTTATATGCCATTTAATATAAAACCGTTGGCTTTTAATCTTAAATATTACTTGGCGCCGACCTATTTGGGTCAGTTTTTTAACCCTTATTTTTCAGTGGATTTAAACCTCACTAATTTATATCTTATGAGTGCTCTTTAGAAGCTACCCCAAGTATAATGTTTGAACTTAATTTCTAGACTTGATAATGCTCAATCCCCTGTGAGAAAACAAGCCTTTAAGCAACTTTTAGTACGGCACGAGCAAGACGAATGAGTAGTATTCATTTTGTAATGCTGATGAACAGAACTTTGGTCACAGATGTACTTCTATTCCTCTGGCCTTTCTGATTTTTTCAAAGCTTTCCCAACTTAAGATTGACGTTTTATATAATGAAACATTCATACCCATTGAAGGAGAGGAGGAGGAGGAGGAGGCTTCCTTTATGGCAATCTTTAAAATTGGCAATATTTATCTCGCGACTGAAGCATTAGTTATAGCGTCTGCCTCATTCAGAAAAATAATATTACAATGGTTTTGTAAGGTTGGTGTTTTTTTTTTTGCTTCACTGTGGAATAGGTGTTAGAATATACCTGAGGCTCGCGCTGCCATCATAAGAGGCGATTAGATTCCTAAGTAGATCTCTGACTATGAAAAAAAAAAAGGTGCAGAGCAAATGACTCGGTACTCCCACAATGCATCCTTAAAAAGTCGACATACTTTAATGTTAAATGGCTGGTGAAATGGGTGAAATACAATATACCAAACTAGTGTACCTAAACGAGTTCTCCCAGAGACCTCGCAGCACGGATACCCATAATCTTGGTACAGGATTCTTCATCAGCAACAAAACTATTTTTAATTATTTTTTACTATCCATTTTTTAAAACTATCTTACGCACTAGACAAAAATGATTAAACTGGCTTAACTAACTTATAAATGTCTTACAGGCCCTATACGGACACTCTAAAGAAAACAGAACAGATTGAATTATACCTTTCGTCCTTATAAAAAAAAAATATATTGTAATACATAATTAAAATAAATGAAAACAAAAGCTAAGAATATATATTATAAAAACTTATCATCAGATTACTTTTCGTTTATATAAAACTTAAAACTAACCAAAAACTAACTTAACATCTTCTTTTCCTTTTTCCGGCGTTGTTATGGTCAGAAGTGTAGGACCATAACCTTCCCACTTAACTGCATTCCTACTGGTCCGCTTGTGGGGTCCGCCGGTTTGACGTTAGAAAGTAGCGACAGGCTTCCCGGTTTGGGATTACTTAATCGCTGAGGCCAATCAAATGCTGGTGTTTTTGCATGTGTTTGCACTAATTGTTTTTCGGCCTGCCTTTTTTTCTTTTTTTTTTTGTGACACGGGCATGCTCCAGATTTTTTTTTTTGTTTGATCTTACTCTTACAACACCGGTGATCTCCAGTCGTGTCAACCCACTGATTTGCATGTACACTTGTGGGGCAGTTTAATGGTGGTATATGTGTCCCTAGGCTCACCTTGGTGTTTTCTAAATTGCCTAGATGTGATTTTTGTTTACCTTTGTTTTAGTCGCCTTTTACGACAAGCGAGAGGTATCGCTGCAGGGATATTCTTAACCCGTCCCTGCACGGAGGAAAAAAAAAAAAAAAAAAAAAAAAAAAACTAACTTAACATACTTTAATTAAAATATGTATACAAAAATATATACATAATATAAATTAATATGTATATATAATGTATCTTTTTATTTTATTTTATGTTTTTCATAATTTTTTGTTGCCTTTGTTTTTTATGTTTTTTTTTTTTAACTAAAATTAACTAAGCCTACTCACCACTATAGCCTACCTTAGCCTACCCTAAAATACAATAACCTATGTACCTAGTCCTGCCATAAGTTCTGTCACACAATTTCCAACACTTATCGTTCAAAACTTTTTCCGGGAATAGAACCGTTAATTATTTTTTTCAGAAGACATGCACTGATCAGTGAAGAATACTAGTCAGTTTGGTTTCAGTTTGCGAACTATTAACTCGGATTATCAAGAATATTCGTTTATCGGGCTATTGATCGCTTTGCCGAATTGTCTGGAGTAGAGGACAGGCCAAGAAGTGGTCGCCCGCGCGTCGTCCGTACGAGTGCGGTAGTAAAGGCAGTACGCGAAAGAATTCGGAGAAATCCCCTTAGGAAGCAGAAGATCATGCCCAAGGAATTGGATATTCAACCAGATCCATGTCTAGGCTGATTCGAGATGATCTGCATATGAAAGCCTATCGTCGGCCCACGGGTCATCTTCTAACTCCTCAATTAAAAAAAAATAGGCTGGAAAGATGCAAGCGACTTTTGCAGTGGCACGCGGACAATGGCCATGAAAACATTCTGTTTACCGACGAGAACATTTTTACCGTGGAAAACGTTTTCAACAAACAAAATTACAAGATTTATGCCATTTCATCCAAGGAAGCGAAAAAAAAATTGTTCCAAGGGTTCAACGTGGCCATCATCCTGTTTGTTGTGGGGTCTCTCACCATGGTGTCACATCCCTCCATTTCTATGAAAAGGGCGTAAAAACTGTTGCAAAAATTTACCAAGAAAATGTGCTAGAAGATGTTGTGAAGGGTTTGAACAATATCCTTTTCAATGGACACAGATGGATCTTATAACAGGACTCTGCTCCAGCGCACAAAGCCAAAACCACGCAGCAGTGGTTTAGAGTTAATATTCCTGGCTTTATAGCAGCAGAAGATTGGGCGTCGGGGAGTCGAGATCTGAATCCACTGGATTATGGCTTGTGGTCAGAATTAGAGAACATGGTCTGCAAGGCTCCCCACAGAAATTTGGAAAGCCTTAAAACAGCATTAACCAGAACACCGTCCACGATCTCCATGGAAACCGCACGTGCCGCTATAGCCCAATGGCCACACCGTTTAAAAGCTGGTGTTAAAGCAAAAGGCAGTCGTTTCGAAATAACCCAACTTTTTTTAATAACCAATATTGTGTTCTAATAAATGAAACAATTTTGAATATAATATGTTTAGTGCTTTTTTTTTATAGCGTTTTATATTTGTAACAGAACTTCTGGCAGGACTAAGTATGTAAGCCTGCCATTGGTGTTTAGCGGGCTTTGTTTTGACGAGGATGAATTTACCACTGACGTAGTCTGTTTCAACCACCAAAAACGTTAATGCTATCGGACGACGTATTCTCGATCTCGGCGTGAATTTGACCTACTGAACCTGAGGCACTCGGGCTTGCGGAGCTCGATGTCACGTTCGTAGAGGAACCGTCGTTCCCCGGAATTGCGACCAAGTGGAAGATTAGCGGTACCGCCAATCTATCTTGGATCACCCCACATCGGTCTAAATAGAGGATTGCCTCTGGTGGGAGAAAGTCTTTAAGGCGCACCCTCTCGTGGTACAAGTAGTTAGGGTAGTAAGCCCCGGAGATCAGGTTATTGTCCGATGTCATTGCTCTTGCAGTTTTTTCGAAGTCACGCTGCAGAAGAGTAACAATGACGTCGATCGTTGGACCTGATCTGTACGCGATTAGGTCGTATGCGTACGGTATTGAGTGAAGAATAACAAGTAGATCACTCAGGTAAATGCTGAAAAGGATCGGCGAATTTACCGTACCCTGTTGCAGTCCGTTTTTGATTTCAAATGATTGGGTAGAAGTTACGTTGAAAATTTTTACAACGAACTTTCTTCCTGTTAACATGTCAAAAATCATATATGGCAGTGGTTTACTGATGCCAAGCCGACTGAGCCTGTAATAAAGACCTTCTAGCCATACGGTGTCGAAGGCTTTTCCAAGTCAATCAGACAGACACTCGTGCATTGGTTTTTGCATTTATTCCATTATCCGATACGAGTTTCGACGCGGCATGAATAGTGTCATGCCCCGCTCTGATACCGAATTCGGGTACTTATAACACTTTTGATAACACTTCTTATCTAACCATCCCGCAGTAGCTTAGCGTACTTCTTAACCGTGGTCCAGATTGAAAAGAGGAAGAGTGCTCGGCTTCGTCTTCCGTGAAGACTTCACATACTCCCAAAGAAAGTACTCTACGAAGAGTACTCTGACGAAGAAGTCAAAAATCATGTTTCTATAGCACTCTTCGTTGACGGTAACATTCTGGCCGGCATCGTCCTTAAAGAAATATGGGTCGATGATTCCACCAAACAGTGAGTTTTAATGGTTGTAAGGGCGTCTCGACAAAGGCTGAGTTTTCTCCAATCCAAATTCGCCAATTTTCCCTGTTTACATATTCATTTAACCAAAAATGATCCCCATCGGAGAACAAAATTTTGCGCTGAAAATTAGGATCAAGCTGAATTATGTTTTCGACCCATTCACCGAACTTATGACGTGTATAATGGTCATGCGCTTTCAATTCTTGCATAAGCTATATCTTATAAGCTTTTAAGCCAAGATCTCCGTAAAATCTTCCACAAAGTGGATAGCCACGATGACAAATCTTTAACTTTTTTTTTTTCGCACTGTTTGTCGTCTTTGGGGATGTGTATTATCGACTAGAGTAAATGTGGTGATTCATCATGTTCCGAATAACTTGCTCAGATGGACGATTATGTCGGCCGTAAAATGCACGTAGCGTACGATAAGTTTGGCGAACCGAACCATGGGTTTCAAAATAAGTTTGCACAATTTTCATGCGTTAATCGTGTTCTGGTGTTAATTTATTCTAAAATTTATTCCTAAAATGGCAAAACGTACTAACCATAAGTCAACTGCCAAATTGACAATTTGTAGAAACGGTGTTGTCATTTTAAAAATCAAACTTCTAAAAAAAACAACTTTAGATTCACATGGATTAGTGCAAAATAGAAATGGTATTCCGGTCATTTACCACCATCACCGGGGCGCCAGGGGAAAACGACTCATCTGCGACGTTTTAGTACCGCAATGGTGGACTGGGATCTCACTGATATTGCTAACCAGCATGATTGGTGGTTGTTTGGTGAAAACGCTACCCAAAGCGGTGCGTCACTCCGGTGGGACCCTCTCGCTCCTTAGTTTCTACGCTCGATTATGGTTAGCTAGGGAATTTTTTGGAGGCTAGGTGCGCGCCATCATACTTAGGTGAACCTGAGTACTGACTAAGGATTGTTAGATTTGGTGAGGTCCCGGGCATGTGAGCGAGATGGACACGGGATGACCACTCGAAACGAATGACACCAACTTGATTATATTCAATATTAAATAAGTAGTAGTAATTTTGATCGACTTCGGTGTTGATTGAGGTGTATACTACTTCACTTACTTTCTTTCTCTCTCAGTATACCTATCCTTTTCCCCGACAGAGAAGAGTGGCTATCAAACGCCATAATCAACGACCATGAGATCACCCTCTTCACCGACGGATCGAAAATGGACACAGGCACTGGGGCCGGGTTCTACTCTGATACCCTCCACAAACAGGAATCATTCAGACTCCCTGATCTGTGCAGAGTGTTTCAAGCAGAAATCCTGGCAATAGAGAAAGCAGCCTAACACTTACAGGTAGCCGATATCCCACCATCTGATATCACCATCTTCGTAGACAGCCAGGCTGCACTGAAGTCAATAGAATCTTGTATAACGAGATCAAAGGCTGTCAAGAAATTTCGCAACTCACTGAAGTCCATCAGACACCATAAAGTTAAACTCTGCTGGGTCCCGGGCCACAGCTCAATCGCAGGCAACGAAAGAGCAGACGAACTGACCAGGCAAGGTTCTGAAATGGACATCAGCGAAGCGGACACGTCATTGTAACCACCGATCAGCGCATTATACCGGATCATAAACGACATAATCATCAAAGAGGCCAACTCGTCTTGGCTTACAAGAAACGACAGCTACACGACAAGATCATCGTGGCCAGAGCTCAATGTCGGGAAAACAAAGAAGCTCCCGGCGCTGGACCGTAACTCGATCCGTATGCTCGTCGGAGTGATCACAGGACACTATCCCATTGGAGCAATGCTCCGGAAATGGGACTCGGGATCCAGCGATCTCTGCCGGAGCTGCGGCGATGAGGAAGAAACTGAGACGATCCAACATCTGCTTTGCCACTGTCCAGCTCTCCAGAATCGACGCCTAGTGTCGCTAGGCCAAAGATTCTTTACAGAGATTGCGGACGTGGCTAATGCAGATATATCGGATCTTCTAAGATTCATCAAGAGCACGTGGTGGTTTCAGGTTAATTTTATGTGTACCCACACAAACGAAGGGAATCACAATGGGCCTCTTGGCCTCCGAGTGGAAGTGATGTCTAACCATCACACTCCCCTTCTCAAACCTAACCTAACCATACTACTTCACTTCATTTAATTAAGGACAAAATGGTGTGGTTAATTGCAGCCACTTGGTAGTTCTCAGGCGTTAAAATGGCTCGTTCATCCCGTTGATGCAATATTTGTGGAACGTCTTTGTGAACTGAATGAATGAGTTCCTCTAGCGTAGGAATCTTTCCTTCATTTACATTTACACTTTGGAGGACCGTATTATATATCTGCTTTTGATCAGATGTGTACTTTAAGACACACTCATTAGCTATGTACATAAGTCTTCGGGCCCAAACTACCAACTGTTTCAGCTGCATGTTCATGATGATACACTTTGTTGTTCAGGAGTCGGCAATCCGTACTTATTTAATAAACTAACACAAATGGAGATGACCGATTGTCTAGGAGTGAACGAAGATCGTTGGTTTCCAACATTCCATGGGGATTATTGTGTTGTGTTGATCACAGTCAAGTCGATCGGTTACGTCATCAGCTTTAAGAATGTCAACGAAGTTGTGCCCCTGACTGTACGCATAGAAAAGCTAATTCATACAATACACACAAACACACACAAAAAACAGAACGCAAAAGAAAATACAAAAAAATACTATATCTGTCAAACGCAAGCGTAGACAGTATTATAGTGGAAACACAATCTGGCTTGCGCGCGCGCCGACTTTGACAGCATGAGTAGAAACAACGAAATCCTATGGAGTTGCCTACAATGTTACCTCAGGCTTTTGCTCGACCTCATATCGTAAATATCGTAAAGTTGAGCAAAGCGCCAGAGTAGAGCTACTGCCTATTCAGACGTGCGTTTGACAGATGAATTGTCTTTGACTTGTTTGATTTTAGCAAAAGCGAGTAACGTATTGTGCTCCGAGTTGTTCGTTTCAATATGCATATATTTTCATAGCTTATTATTGGACTTTTCGATGCAAACTAATCATGATGGAGGTTAGAGTAATAAATTCTTTTCTTTTTTTCATATTCGTAGACCTTTATTTGAGCTGATTTTTTATGTTTCAATTAAATCATATAAATAATAATAACACCAGTCTACACTTCTTTCTGCACTGAAATAATACGTAAAGATTTTGAGGAAACCGAACTTAGCGTTGTCATATTCCTAAGTTCTATACGCGCTCCTGTGTCAAAGCCACATTGTGAATGCGAATTGTGGGTTGCCGGCGTTTTAACACATTTTACCGTAAGAGATCGTAAGTCGGTGCAAAGCCTGTCAAAAGTCGGCGCGCGCGCAAGCCAGATTGTGTTTCCACTATTATGGCCGTATCACAAAGTTGCGTTCGGGCAGTCGGGCTTTTAACAGCTGAGTAGGAACAATGAACTCATATGGATTAACACAGAATGCGACCTAAGGCGTTGTCTCGGCTAATATCGTAAATATCGTGAGCTCGAACTCAATACCAGAGTAGGGCTATTCTCTACTAGTCTCCACAGTCGTGCGTTTTGACAGCTGCCAATGTTTGTATAGGTTATTTCGTGTATTTGTATTTGTAAAAAAGGAAAAAAATATATGCTGAATGTGTGTATGGGTTGTTTGAGGAAACATAGCTTGCATTCTGTCATATTTCCGATCTTTGAACCGTCGAGCGCCTGAAATTGCATTTCGTTATAGAAATTCCTAGGTCGCGCGAGTTACGACGTCCGCCTGACGTCTACCCACGCCGCATCGCCCCCTAACCAACCCATCAAAACGCTGACCTGCAATATCTGCCAACCACCTCACCGTCCCTCACCTCAATCAACATTGCACACGCCGTACTCCTCATCACCCCCGCTACATCGATGACCACCAGAAGACACTTGACCTCAACACCCTCAGGCCGACGACCCCATGCAACGACGACGCAACGATCGTGGGACCTTAGCAAACTCAATTGTAATTGTACAGGTGAAACCGTAAACTTGCAGTATCGGCGTCTGGACAATTTCCGATCCAAATTCAAAACTGCAAGCTATGATATCACTTGTGCAAAGCGTAGGCTAGATGTTTAAGAAAAAGACTATGTAATTGAGTGAATATACGATTGTCAAACCGATAAGTTGCTTTTTTTTTAAGCTCCGCCGGGACCTCTAACATATCTGGCGCAGTCGGCAGTCCAGTGAACGGTTAACTTGGTTAAAAGTCAAATATTCGCTCGTTTGTTGTTTGTGTCGTGAGTGTAGCAAAGCTTAAGTCATCATCTCGTTACCATACATATACCGTATCGCACGGTATTAGTGACACAACAGTGCGTTAAAGCCCCATTGAATCAAACACGTTGTACATAAAAATAATAAAATTACAATACTCACAAAAGAAAAAAAGAAAATACACAAAAGTAGATTAAGACGACTAAATAAGAAATAAATAAAAAAAAAAAAAAAAAATTGTTGTAAGCTTTATTTAATCTAATCCTTTCCTCCCTTTCTAATCTATATTCTTTAACCCCTACAAGAACACTGCATTCAACCAAACTCTAACTCTACCTTTTAGGATCCCACTAATCTCTACCCAAATAATCGAAATACATAATATCCCCGAAGACCGAAGTATCTTACCATTACGTCTAGGACCTGCAAGGAAAATTACTAACTTTCATAACCTTATACACATCATTAAACTCAAACACTACAAAATTAACATCGATAATCTCGACAATATACTAACACTATTTGAAAAACATGCTGCCACTACTAATTCCATACGCATAACTAAATTTAAACTTAATGAGCTTAAAAGAAAATTATTTACGCTTTATCCCTCTCGTAGACAAAGAAGAGGCTTGATTGATGGACTAGGGTCCACCATCAAGTTTATCACCGGTAATTTAGATGCTCAAGATGCTCAAAATATTAACAGTCACATAGAACACATATACAATAACATTCAAAACCTTACTAACACAATTAATTCCCAACACACAATCAACTTTCAGATGATAGAAAGATTTAACAATATAACATCCCACATTAACAGAGAACAGGAAACAATAAAATCATTTCTAGTCAAAACATCAAATAAAATTAAACGGGAAGAAGACATTATTTTAGAAATTCAGTATCTTAATCAAATTAACTTCAATATAGACCTACTAACAAACCACATCTCTGACATAGCTGAAGCAGTGATTTTTTCAAAACTAAACATCATCCCCAAATTATTACTTAATCCTATCGAACTAAAACTAATTGAAAACAAATTTAATGAACAAAACATACAAATAGAATCTATTGAACATATATATGAACTACTAGGCCTACAAGCCTATTACAACAATTCAGATATCATATTTAATATACAAATACCTAATGTAAACAAAGAAAAATATTACTTATATCATATTATACCTTTACCTATAAACCATACAAAAACAATTATAACAGAACCATATATAATCTCAAACGAAAATAACTTACAACATCTAAAAGCACCCTGCCCAAAGATTGAAGGAACATATTACTGCAATCAGCCAACTACACAAGAAGAAACCAAGAGTTTGAAATGCATCGAAAACTTGATGAAAAACGAAGCAGCTAACTGTCCTCTGAGCGACGTGGGAAGGATGGAAACAATTTTCCAAACAGAGCCAAATTTTATTTTATTTATTAATTCCCCAGAAATAATAATAAACTCTAGTTGCAGCACAAGAACGTTTACGATCAAGAACACAGCACTAGTACACTTCAAGAACTGTGACGTCTCTGCAAATGGCATCACTTACCAAGATGACACAGATACCTTTTGGGATGAAGTTCACATCCTTCCACCTCCAACAAGCAACATTTACGCCAATTCAACCATCGAAGTCCTAAACCTGCAAAAATTTAAGGACTTCACATTCCAAACAAATGAGAAAGTCAAGAATCTCCAGGTCACAACAACAACTATCCATTCGATCGCGAATGCATCAACAGCAGCATGCATCCTGGTAGTCATCATCATTCTACTCTTCAGAAGAACGACCAACAAGGAAGAACCACCATCCCTACGATCTTTCGCTCCAGCCCCAATGACGTCATTGTGGCCCTCGCTCTACACTAAGGGGGGAGGAGTTACGACGTCCGCCTGACGTCTACCTACACCGCATCGCCCCCTAACCAACCCATCAAAACGCTGACCTGCAATATCTGCCAACCACCTCACCGTCCCTCACCTCAATCAACATTGCACACGCCGAACTCCCCATCACCCCCGCTACATCGATGACCACCAGAAGACACTTGACCTCAACACCCTCAGGCCGACGACCCCATGCAACGACGACGCAACGATCGTGGGACCTTAGCAAACTCAATTGTAATTGTACAGGTGAAACCGTAAACTTGCAGTATCGGCGTCTGGATAATTTCCGATCCAAATTCAAAACTGCAAGCTATGATATCACTTGTGCAAAGCGTAGGTTAGATGTTTAAGAAAAAGACTATGTAATTGAGTGAATATACGATTGTCAAACCGATAAGTTGCTTTTTTTTTAAGCTCCGCCGGGACCTCTAACATATCTCGCGTTTGACATAAGTTTATCATAAGCCGGTACAACGCCTGTCAAAAGTCCGACCGCTCGAACGCGATATTGTGATCCGGTCATTATAGACCTACCTTCCGCTTTACAATAGCGTTAGGATATTAGCAAAAAAATAAGATCTAACGCGCAAGGTTACATTTCGAATTGCCCCATAGGAACTCATTGCTTCTACTCAATCTGTCAAGGCGACGCACGCGACATTGTGAATTAGGTTAAAATAAACTAATAATAGTATTCGCTAGCCAATACATTGTCTTTAAAAGTTCTTGGGAACCCTTCCTGTGGGCAACGGCGAACGGGACTTCATTACATTCACATCAGAGTTTTTTAGCTGACCTTCTGTCCAAAAAATATAAATAATAAGTTTATTTATACATCAATATCTACTTTGTCCCCTTCAAAATTATTCCCCTCAGATATAATACACTTGCCCCAGCGCTTATTAAATCCTCGAAGCACTTTTGTGCTTTGCGGTACAGCTATGAGCTCTTCCAGCGATGTGGCCTTCATCTCCTCATCACTCATGGCAAATCTCCGTCCTTACCATTTTGAGGTACATACGAGTATGTTATGGTATTGCTTCGCGGCGCATAATCCACGTCATTGTAATTGAAGACGACAGTGAGTAAGACTTTCACATTTGACGGAACTCGACGTGCTTTTTTGGTTTTGGCTCTTTTGGTCGCTTCCATCAGAATGATTGAGCTTTAGTTTCGATATCATAACCATATTGTTATAATACTTTTCACAAAAAAATTAATAAGCTTCTTTTATCCACTTGCAATAGCAAAAAATCGCCAAGCACTCACAAAACGAACTTAATATGCAAAACGGCTAATAATGTAAGGATATGCTAGGGAGCATTTGTATCAACATAACAAAAAACAAATTGAAAATTGAATGCACTTAGCTCGCCTAGTTTTTTGAACAATAAAAAAATGTTTTTTGTCGCAGGTTTGAGGTTCTCAACATGTTGTCTTGTGTCCAGATGCATGACCGTCCAAATATACAGATGACCGAAAACTCGAAATGGTACATATATGTACCACTCGCCGAAAACCATGAATTTTTTATTTATTTATTTATTTATTTATTTACATCAATTAGAGATTTCTCTTATAGACTAAGTAACATTAATTGGATAACTTAACCACTTAAGTTTAGCAAATAACTTATAATTCGTTTTTTAAATAATTCTCTGGAAGAGTTATCAAAAAAATCCAATGCATTGCAAGCTAAGTTAGCCTCTTGTATACATCGCGATATTGGTTCATTCTTACCATAATTGGTTCGATGAAAAACTGTTTTAAAAAGCAAACGATTTCGAGTATAGGCTGGAGGGATATACAACTTCAACATTCTTAAAAGAAAAGAACAGTCAATATGAAAAGTAAGAATGTCTCGAATAAACATTAATGAAAAGTATCTACGACGTTGATATAAAGGGATAAGGTTAAACAAAAAACATCTCGTTCTGTAGGATGGTGTCTCAATATTCCATTTCAGTTTAAAGAATAAGTATCGGGTGAACTTACGTTGAATTTTTTCAATTCTTTCGGCTGCATTATTGTAGAATGGATTCCAAATAACACTACAATATTCAAGTGGAGACCTAACTAGAGCAAAAAACAAACATTTTAAAGCCAAAGTATCAGTAAATTCTGTAGTATTACGTTTTATGAATCCTATCATTAAATTTGCTTTCGTTATAATGTAATCTATGTGAAAAGTAAAATTTAATTAAGAATCCAGGATAACACCCAAATCCTTCAATTGCGACACCTTCATAAGTTGGACACCGTTTAGGTCATAACGAAATTCAACAAGATTATTAGTTCTGAAACATGAAAGCACAACACATTTAGAAACGTTTAAGTGTAAGGAATGTAACTCACACCAGTGAATTAGGCGTGTAAGATCCTCTTGTAATAGCAAACAATCTGAAATGGATACGATTTTTCTATAGATCTTAAGGTCATCAGCGTAGAGAAGGCATTGTGAGGATTTAAAAATTGAGGGAAGATCATTGATGAATAAGAGAAATAACAGTGGGCCTAAGTGGCTGCCTTGTGGGACACCAGATGGTACGGAAAAAGGATCGGATAGGAAATTGTTTATTTTTACTATTTGGGTTCTGCTTGTTATATAGGAATCTATCCAACTTAGAATATTGGAGTAAAAACCTAAAGAAGACAACTTTGATAATAAAATGCGGTGGTTTACCCTATCAAATGCTTTAGCGAAGTCTGTGTAAACAATATCAGTTTGACAATTTCTTTCAAGGTTTTGAGTCAGATGATTAATTAAAATGGAAAGATTCGTGACGGTTGACCTACCCGACACAAAACCATGTTGAAAGGGTGATATGTATCTATTCACATAAAAATATAATTTCCGATAAACTATTTCTTCGAGTAATTTAGGAATACAGGAAAGTTTACAAATTGGTCTATAGTTTTTAACTTCGAGTTTTGAACCGCTTTTAAAAATGGGCGATATAAACGAGACTTTCCATTCATCTAAAAATTGACCATTACTTAGGGATAGATTAAAAATTAGTGTTAATGGTTTTTTTAGTAAATATGGGGAAAACCCATCAGGTCCAGTCGATTTACTACTATCAATTTGAGATAGGGACTTAAAAACTTCAGATGAGTTAATTTCAAGTGAACCAATTTGAAACAATTCTGGAATTCGAGGAATTTCAACAGACTGACGGTCGTGGGAGTAAACTGATTTAAAATAATTAGCAAACATTTTGCAGGTAGTGGACATCTCCTTTGAGGTGGCACCTAAATAATTCATGGAATTAGGAATGCTGTTTGATTTACGTCTCGAGTTAATATAACTCCAGAACTGATTGCTATTTTGTCTTAAATTAGTTTGTACGGCAAAAAGATACTGGCGATGTAAGAAGCAATTGAGATAGTCAAACTGCTTTTGCAGGTAGAGGTACTGGAAATTAAGATTAGGGTTATTTGGATGATTACGAAATTTTTTAAAGGCTTTATTCTTTTGGTTTTTTAGATTAGATAGTCTTTTATTAAACCAAATGGGATTGGAATTCTTAAAAATTCGTTTCTTTGGAACAAATAGATCAATAGCATGCTTTAGAATGGAACAAAATATATTATAGGCTTGTCCGAGGTCTGATGACGTTAGTATACTCGCCCAAACCTGACTATTCAAGTAACTATTTAAATGTCCAAAATTAGCACGTTTGAAATTGTATACCAGCTCGGACTTTTTACTTAGCTCACATGGGTTGGAGTAGTGTAAGAATTTAAGTTCTGCGTAAATACCACAGTGATGAATGGAGTTCCGAAACATTGGTGATGCAGATTTTTCTAGAGTTATATTATACTCGTCATCAGCAAATACAAGATCAAGTACTCGATCAAGATTGTTAGAAATACCATTACACTGTTTTAAATTAAATTGGCTAAAAAATTCGGTCACGAATATTTCGGTTTCCGTTTTAATGTTCATTGGAATAAGATGTTGATCATCAAAATCAAATATCCATGTAACACTGCTTAAATTGAAATCACCTACATAAAATACATGCTGTGAACTAGATAAATTTTCAAAAATTTGTGTACAATTATTTAGGTGTAAGTTATATAAATCAAAGTGACTCCTAGGAGGAATATAACTACCGATAACAAAAATATTAGTGTTATTTGGGAAATTTATTAACTATTAATTGATCAACGTCCCAATCAGAGGAGGATGGTAATGTATTGGAAAGGAGATTTACAACATCACAGGAAAAACACGATCGAACGGCAATTAAAACACCACCGCCCCGCTCCAATCCGGACGTGTATTTACATCTATCCTTTCTAAATATTAAATATTTCTCTAAATTAGCAAACTCAGAAGTGAGAATATCATCATTGAACCAAGTTTCCGTTAATATTATACAATCGTAGATTTCATTATTCAGCCCTAAGCGCAGAGCATCTAATTTGGTTCTAATACCACTAACATTTTGATAATATAGGTGAAAAATATTCTTACTTAAGTAATTTACGGAGTTGGCAGTTAAATTACCACTGGTTGAGCAATTCCTCCTTCGTTTTTTGGACGGGAGACGAATGGTTTGATTTGTACTCCTAGGGGCCAGAAATCGGCGTTGTAGACCTTATCGTATGTACCAGCTGGAAGTCCCAGTTTGAAGTTAATAAAACGGAGTGTAGAGGTGTCGACGTCCTTTTTTATCAATTTTTGGCAGCGGAAAGCGGAGACCGGCAAACTTAATTTATCAGCAACGAATGCTATTATGTTATCCTCGCATACATTTCTATTGAAGCGGGAGAGATGAAGAAAACGTAACTTTGGAACTGTTTCTAATAGCCCAGTAAGAGAAGCCTCCGTAGCTGATCCAAAGATACGTTGCGGATGTTTAGCATTACGTTCTGGCCTATTAATTTTATTAGTACTTAATTCGCCTTCCGCATTGGCAACACCGATGTTATTGGTTACTGCTTCTGCTGTTGTGTTTTTTTTTTGCTGTAAATTCATCATTTGAATGTCACCAGTCGTCGATGATCTTGGTATGTCAACATTAACTTTCATCTTCCTTTGTTGACTTTCGAGGGAGGAAACTGCTAATTCCAGATTCTGAACTCTCGTAGAAAGTACGTTGTTCCTCTCTTCTAGCTGTTTAATTTTGGTGAGAGCATCAACGTTCAGTTGTTGCAGTAATTTGATTTCATTGTACAAACTGGACAAAGTTACATTCTTTGATGAAGAAGATTCAGCGGCAGATGAATGATACTTAGACCCAGATGTTGTTTGAGAAGAAAGGTGGGGCGAATGTGAGATTACTGCGGCATATATTGGTGGGAGGTGACTTGATGATTGGGACAATACACTACTTGGAGTTGTTGATCGACCCGAGGGAATTGGACTTTGATCCCTATGAATGGATTTCCGTCGCGAATTGGTACAATCCTCACAAAGATAACACCGGTTGCTTTTATGCAGAAAATCAATATCAACTTTTTGTAGTTTTGCACATTTTCCGTGGAAGGATTTGTTACACTCCGTACACTGAATCATTAGATCCGAGCGATCGATTTTGCTGTTGCAAAGATCACACTTCATTGTATTTTAGTACTGCAATAACAAATACTTACGTTATAAAACAAAATTATATTTATTCACTTGATATTATAATATCCTGTTTGTTTCACCGCAAAAACTTTAAAAACACTGAAAAAATCAACAAAGGGTTAAATTTTTTTGCAAGTCAGTATTATTTGCAAAAGTATTATAAAACAATGATCTCGACCGTTGGACCTGATCTGTAAGCAATTAGAATGTCCGCGTACGATAATTTTCTTGCCCTATTTTCGAAGAAAACTTGCTAGCTGAGCGAACGTGCCAAAAGTGGTTTGCACGATTTAAAAGTGGTGATTTTGGCTTGGAAGACGATGAACGTCCTGGCCAGCCAAAAAAGTTTGAAGATGAAGAACTGGAAGCATTACTCTATGAAGATTGTTGCCAAACACAAGAAGAGCTCGCAGAATCTTTGGGTGTCAGTCAAGCAGCCATTTCAAAACGTTTAAAAGCAGCTGGATATATTCAAAAGCAAGGAAATTGGGTTCCACATGAACTCAAGCCGAGAGACGTCGAAAGGCGGTTTTGCATGTCCGAAATGCCGCTGGAACGCCGCAAAAGGAAGTCATTTTTGCATCGGATTGTTACTGGTGACGAAAAATGGATACATTACGACAATCCCAAGCGCAAAAATCATATGTGAATCATATATGAAATGCTCTGTATTTGGTGGGATCAGAAGGGTGTGCTGTATTATGAGCTGCTAAAACCGGGTGAAACCATCAATGGACAACGCTACCGAACACAATTAATCCGTTTGAAGAGAGCAGTAGCCGAAAAACGCCCGGAATATGCGGCCAGACACGAAGCAATAATTTTCCATCATGACAACGCTCGGCCCCACGTTGCTATTCCGGTTAAGAACTATTTGGAAAACAGTGGATGGGAAGTTTTACCCCATCCGCCTTATAGCCCAGACCTTGCCCCTTCTGGCTACCATTTGTTCCGGTCGATGCAGAACGCCCTCACTGAAATACGGTTCACATCAGAGCAGAATATCAAAAATTGGCTTGATTCATTCTTGGCTGCCAAGCCGGCGCAGTTCTTTTGGGATGGGATCCACAAATTGCCAAAAAGATGGGAAAAAGTCATAGCTTCAGATGGACAATACTTTAAATAATACTATTGTACATGTTTTTCTTAAACGTTCAAATTTTGAAAAAAAAACAGCACGAATTAAGTTATATACCCAATATTTAATATTGCTCTCGTCTACACAGGAAACCCAGTGGAAGCCAAGCGATTGCAGCCCAAAGTGTTGGCCATTCTTCACCAGAGTCACTCACCAGTATGAAGTAAGCATCTCTTCGATACTGTCGGTTGCCAATGTACTGCATATCAGACCAATGCTAACAACTTGCCAAGAGAGTCCACCAGCTGGCCGTTGATCGAAGAATTATGGGAGTGGGTATACATATGTATATCGACTTCGCTGAACCGTTTCATAAGCAGATGTGGCTGATTGTGGTTAATTCGACATCTAAGTTTCCGTACGTTGTTCCTTTGGTATCTACTATATCACAAGCAACGCTTTATGCATTACAATCAATTTTTGAAATTCAGGGCTACCCAAGACGTTAGTATCCGACAACGGTCCCCAATTTACTTCGAATGCGTTTCTGAATTTTTGCTGTCTTATATCGGATAAGTAACTGCATTAACATTAGACATCAGAGCCGATAACCCCGAGTCCAACGTTGCAGCCCAAAAGATCGTAAGTACATTTAAAACGGCACTTTAGATCTACACCAGATGACAGCGGTATATCACCAGCAGAGAAACTTTATGGAAGGACATATCGTACAATTCTTTCGGCAATGGTTCCAGAACCCAAAAAGGCATTTGGCGTAATCAAGCTCTAGTATTCGGTGGGCCACCAATTTTTATACGAGAGTTTCAAAGAAAGAAGTAGATCGGGGCAGTAAGTAATAACGAAAGGAGAGATAATGGATAATGTTCATTTGACTTGCTCTGTGGTTGTTGGCCCCGTTTATGGACTAGCTGGTTGACCTCATTGGTGCTGGTATTGTTGAAATACCATTTCCCTTTAGAATTTCGGCCGCCATTGTATGCTGTAACGAGGTCTTTCTTTCTCCTCTGGCTGCTGCCATACGGACGGATCCATGTGAGATATAGCAGACAATCATGTCTCATATCATACAATTGGCGTATGATGTCTCGTATTTTTAATTCGAACAGATGACATTACAGTCCCTGGCTATTCCTCTTATATCGGCTATCAAGTCGTATGTTTGACCCAGAAACAGTTTCTGTCTAAGGAATTTGCATCCCAGCATCGGCCAGCACATGCAGTTGAGTTTGAAAATGGCGCGTATACTATACGCACATCGGTGGTCTGAAAAAGCACTCAGAGAGCTCGTTGATATGGTTTCCACAAGTAGACAGAAAATATGTCTTCTTAAGGGTGACATCTTCTAACGCGTTTGCTTTGAAATGTTGCTGCAGTTGGAAAAGATAATTATCCCATGAAGCTTTTTCGAAAGAAAACGGACGAAACTATGGAATGGACCTGGATGATTTCGAAGAATTGGAAGAGAATGAACTTTGCAAAATTCTCTTCATTTGCTCTGGATATGATTTGGGAATGTTTTTCAACCATTTCTTCTACTGGTCGAAAATTAGTTCTTCTATTACTGTGTCTATGGTTCATTTAACCATCTCATCGCCAGATGTCGTGATAAATGAAAAGGTTATCTCTTATTTCAATTTATGAGTTTATTAATACCTAAGGGAATAAATAGTTTGATGTGCTGAATGACGCGGGAAACACGCGTCGCCAAAATCGGGTGATCATGTGAATCACGTTATCATGATTGACGACTGTTATCAGAAAGTGACAAGCTGCTAGATTAAATATGTATAATGGTAAAAAGCTGTCAGTTCACAACACTGTAGAATGACGAAGTGAAACTATTAGAATTCTTAGGTACGAGTATGTGTTGAAAAGGATCGTGCCCCGTTACAATCTACTCGTACTTTTAATTTCAAATGTTTAAGAAGAAGTCACGTTGGCAATTTTCGACACAGTTTTACCCATTGACATACATACATATGTATGTATACATCAAAAATCATATCTAGCAGTGATCTATAATATTTATGTTCGGGCTGCTGAACTGATAGTAAAATTCCTCTATCCAGTCCAACACAATCAGACAGACGCGTGTGCATTGGTTCTTGCATTTATTACACTGAATATCGAGTTTTGACGCGGAATGGAAAATACCATGTAATCGAATTGCTTGGCCGGAATAATTTTGAGCAGAGATTTGCCGAGTTGGAGGTTAACCCCTCTTGGGAATTAGTTATACCACCCCTGTCTTGGATAATATGGATATACCGTGGATTTTCGCGGGTTTTTAACTTTTCAATGACTCGAAGATCATCTGAAAATTTTCCGTAGAAATGAACACTCCGTAACATTGTCACTGAAGCTGGAAAACCAAGGTTCTGATCGCCATTGATTGATATCATTTCGAAGGTAGTACTGATGGAGTAGGGCTCTATTTTCCAGGTCGTGACTTGAGCGAATACTGTCGTCCACCTTATTTACTTCCTGGAAAACAGCTCCCATTATCGCCAGTTTCTGTCGAGGATCCACGATCACAAAGAAAATGTCATTCAAGACGACGCTCTTCGGATCTAATCTAACTGTACCTAAGAGGCGTTCATTGTCTGACGTTCTCGGAAGCTTCAAATCCTGAATATAATTCTGATCGAAAAAAACAAACGTCTCGAGCTCTGTGATGAAAATATTGGATTAAGGTGCTTCCTGTACATACACTGCTATAATGTACATTATTCTTTCATTTCGGAGAAGAATGCATACAATGCAGACTTCTAACCGCTGGAACCTCCACACTTCATCGCTATATATAATTTTATGTTTAAAATTGTTTCGAATGAAGACTGCATCTCTTCTGCCTCTGGCGGCGTTATTTCGGCCTTTTCGATTTATTTTATAATAACTGTGCCGTATTTTGTGCTTTTGATTTAAATTTATTGCACTAACTAAAAGTACATCAGAGCTTTCGTCATACAACAGGAATTACCTTTTTTTTTTTTAACGTATCGGTATTTTTAACGCATCGAGGCTGCATTACACAGTTAGACGCGGCGTGCCCGAACCGTACTAGTAATAGCCTTAGCCTCTCCAGCTTGCTATTGGGTGTGAACTAGTCCAGGAAGAAGATTGTGCTCTTAGCGCATTTATTCGCGGTCAGAGATCGGTTTCGGCTGATCTTGTTTCTGCTAAACGTACGGATCTTCTCGCGCCGTCATCCGCCATTTCCTTCTGCTTGTTCTAATTTTACTTTAGAAGCAGTAGAACGAACACAGGAAAACAAAAAACGAAAATAACTGCTTCCCAGCTTGTGACTCGAATAAGCGATAAGTGGCTAGAGTGCACAGCTTTATGCTAATTCCCGTTCCGCAAACAATGCTGTGGTCTGATGATTGTTCAGTTGATGATTTTATTGTTCTCAATCCATTTGGACGAATATTTATCGGGTTGGTGGTGTCATTACCCCTCTTGAGGATAAGTTGCACCAATTTACTGGCTAATACGTATTATTCAGTGCATTGTTAGTCTATTCCTACCACTGGTAAGAGATTTCTCAATATAATACTGGATATTTCGTGGAATACGGCGAATTTATTTTTTAACGATTAGAGGACCATGTGAAGATCTACAGGCACCGACATTGATCGACATTGAATTCGGTAAAATCAAGGGGGTCTGGTCGCTAGTGTTCGATATCATTTCGTAAAAGTGGTAAACAGGGTCTTAAACTCTACTTAACACGAGGATATCTCTTCATAGCAAACCAAAACTAGTTCCGTTCGAAATATACTAAAAATTTGAAAAGTCTTATTAAATTTTTATTTTTATTTAATTAGTCAAATAAAAATGCAGACCCATGTAGGAGTTTACATGTAATAAAAATTACTTTCTAATCTAAAATGGTTTACTCCACCCTTCCTTGTTTAATATGCAGATAATATTACCAATGGGAATTGCCAAACCCAATCCAACGATAATACATCCGACTACAAAATAAGGGAAAAAGTTTGGATACGGATGTCCCCAACTCTTCAAATCATCTGTTGAAGTCAAATTAACTGAAGTGACATTTTCGCCAAGACCACCCTGCGTCAACCTAGCTGACTCATCATTTCGTTTATACAATCGAACTGACTCCAAATTTTCAAAAACCGGCTCAGTATTCGATATTTTAATAATAGAGATTTCTGTGAAATTGAACGGTTCCTTGAAATTGCTAAAACCAGAACCAAAGTTTTCATAGATATTGGCCCGGAATAGACGTCGATGATCGCTCCATTGGCCAATGAGGTCTACTTTCAATGATGTCATAGGACTCAACTTCCGGCTAAAATCAAATTTCTATAACGAAACAAGTGCATTATTTTAAATATGTACCTTTAAACGCAAAGTGGAGAAAGTCACCTGTCTGATCTCCACGTTTCCAGATCCATTGACCAAATTGATTACATTTTCTTGATGGTAAAAAGCAAATGGTAGTTTCTCCAGATGAGGGGACAGAAGATGCGCTGTATTAATTTTTATACGTTCCAGGAATCCAAAGTCGATGGTGCCGTATATGATTTTTTCTTCATGGTATGAATTCTTAAGTAAAGTCTTTCCGAGAAGAGTTTTATAATTATGTGTCACATTAGTCCACGGTTCGTAGGTAACATCACGAATTTCGTAAAGAATTGGAAGGATTTCCACCAGTACGTGTATATCTGAATCCAAACCATACTAAGATAATGTAAATCAAAAAATGCATAGTAAAAATGTATAATAAAAAAAATTAAATTTATAATTTATAGAAGGAACTTACAAAGTTGTCTTCAAATATCATTAAAGTGCAGGAAAAATTGGCAGTATCATTGACTAATAAATCTGATTGACTAAAATAACACAGCTCTGTTCTGGATTTCTCATAATCTGTCGCTTTTCCGATGTAAAAGTTTTTCTTAGGAATGCCAAAGGAATTACATAAAAATATTTTTAACGATGTCGCCAATCATATATACTAGATATTTACCTCTTTTCTATCAAGGCCTTGCGTGATATGATTTCGGACCATTTGAATAGGCACCCAAGCAAGCATAGATTTTAAATAATTTTGACAAAGTTTTTTATATGACTGCAAATCTTCCAAGACACCATTGCGGATCTTCAAGTATGAGTAATCACCCTTAATATTTTTAGCATGATCCTTACACATTGTCCTGTAAAAAGTATCCTGCAAACACAAAGAAAATATTTATTGTTATTGATTGTCAACATCATTAAAAAGAAAACGTAGAACAGACGACAATAGACCTATTTATAACTTTTATTTCCAGTATTCAAATATTGGTATTATTATTAACGGCCATTTAAAACTCCTAATTTCGAAGTCAGGTTTACAAGTCTTTTCCAAGCCTCCTTGCCATGAGTATGTTCCTTCCATCTTTCACTTTTTTGTTCCATCACTTCTAGGCGCATCCTTATATTTACAGCGCGGCCTTCCTGAGGCTATTTTACTATTTTCCACTCATTATTATTTTAACCGTTCGTCCACTGTCCATTCGTTCGCCTGTTCTACCGATCTTGGTGTGCGTAACTGTCTTACTCGGACAATGCGCGGGGCTGAATCGAGCTCTTGTTTGTGTAGTTTTCTCCATTCCCCTGTTTTTTCGTCCTGTTTCCCACCAAACATTCTCCAAAACAAGATCTTATGTTTTCAAAGGCCTAAAATATATTTTCCCCTGTCTCAGTCAGGTAACGAATTTGACAACCGTAAAGTGTTATTGCCATTATTATGGTTTTCAAAATACATATTTTGACATTGGGAGACAAAAGAGTTGTTTTGAATACTGCGAAAGCGTAAATTCGCTATCAACTGCAGGCCGGCTCTATAAAGCCCTATTCCAGGACCAGAAAAATGGACAAAAGCTTCGCGAATTAGACGGTAGTTTCACTGTCAATAGGTACATTTTCTTGATTCTACTACCTAGTAAACACCCTTTGATGCTCTAGTGAGCGTTACAAATCTTTTCCTACTAAATGGAAAAATTGATCGAGCTTCATATTAAAGGTATACGAGAGAATCAAATATCACTGCATACAAATTAATATGCATACCTGAAAGACAACGCACTGCATCACTTAGTAGCGCATGTGGAAAATAGCTTCACACGAAAGGAGATCGCAATTTGCGTTTTCCTCGATATTGGCTATAACTCAATCACCACTGCACTGTCCCGCAGAGGTATAGACAACCCCAGTAACCACTGAGTTAAAGCGAAGTTTGAGAGCCGTATTATATCAGCTACATGCGGAGAGGTCTCTGTGACAATATCGGCAGCAAAATGGTATGAAGTAGTTTTTGTTACAGATAAGTACGAAATTTCTGCCTGTGAAAGTTCTAACTAGGGAAGTTTCAAGAAGACCCTAGAAGTCAGAAATGAACTAAGCGTGCCAATGTACATATAATACTGAACATTTGGATAGAGAAGGGGAAAAACTTGTTAATGATGTTAAACAATCAGGCTGGATAAACACACCAGAAATAAAAAGGAAATCTCAATGCAATAAGTACCCCCTTATTTTAGATAGAAGAATATAGCAACAGACTAGACCCCCTCAGACAAAACGAAACTGAACAATCTCTCACAACAGTTAAGAAGACAAATAAGGGCGCTAAAAGAAGACTCCATCAGTTATTATCTTCGAGGGTTAATCAACGAAAAAGCAACCGATTATTCGCTTTGGAAAGCAATGAGGAATGCAAAAAGCCAACTATGCCGAGCCAACCCATCAAAACCGTGGAAGGAAATTGGGCTAGAAGTAACGAACACAAATGCAGATTATTCGCAGAATATCTAAAAAACGTTTCTCAACCAAACAACGAACAAGAAATGAGATATTTCCTGACTTATGGAAAGTGGCCGAAGTAATAATGATCTCTTTGCCTGGAAAGCCACCAACCGAAGTGACATCATATAGGCCAATCTCAATACTACCAATATTTAAACTATTCCAAAAAAAATATTTATCAATCCACTTAATATGTAGTATTATTGAACGGAAAAATCTGATTCCAAATTACCACAGAATAGTCACCATTATAGAAAAATCGTCAGAAGAAAAAAAGTTCTGCAGTGTTTCTAGATGTAGCAAGTCCTTTGATAAAGTTTGGCATGTAGGACTTAACCATACCTTAAGATGTGTCCTACCAAAACAATACGCTGCAATCTTAGAATTATGTATACCTAAGTGGTAGATGTTTTAGAATAAAACAGGAAGACTCGTATTCAGAATTAACGGAAATTAAGGCAGGAGTCCCACAAGGCAGTGCACTGGGTCCGATCTTCTATATATATGTATGTGATCTCCCAGAACTAGAATACTGCACATTGGCCACGTTTGCCGATGACACTGCAATCTTTGCAGTGGGAAAGGATAATGTGGAAGTAAAACAGAAGCTGCAGTCAGCTATAGACCAAATTTGTAATTGGACAATAAAATGGCGAATAAAGCTTAATAAGAGCAATTCAGTTCACATAAAGTTCACTAACATAACAATAACACAAATCCCCGTTACTATCAACCAGAAAATAGTACGGAATGCGAACACGGCGAAATAACTTGGCAAAAAGAAAAAAGAGGAATGAGAAATAAAATGCAGATCAGTCTATAATAAACTTTTAGTATATAAGCAATCACTGAAGCCAATATGAACATATGGTAATCAACTGTGGGGTTGTACCAAAAAGAGCAATGTAGACATCGTACAGAGATTCCAAAACAAAGTGCTAAGGAAAATCGTAAATGCTCCATGGTATAAAAGAAATAAGGAAATCCACAGAGACTTGGGAGTCATGGATGAGGTCCAAAAAAATTAACGAAGGCACGAATCAAGATTTCAAGAACACAGAGGCAGTGTAACTTTTAGACAACGCAAATATAGTGAGAAGACTCAAAAGGACAAAGCCATTTGAACTGGTCTAAATAAAAGGGACGACTCACATTAAGAAATGTACATACACATGTATGTGTCCGGACGTATGCTTAACATAAAAAAAAAAAAAAATAGAGTGCATCTTAACATCTGTCAGCAGACGCTGATGGGCGAAACTCCCGAAGCGACAAAATATACATATATTGTATTAAATCAACATAAGATTGCTTATTAGTCCAAGTGACTAGATTGCAATCATGTGGGCATACTGATAATTCGGATTATCAGTATCTTTTGAAGATTTTCCCTTCCTTTAAAAAACATCTCTGACAAAATATCTCTGACTTGCAATCTTAGTCCAGTTTACGGGGAAGAAAACTTAACTGGAAATCCAGCATTAAAAGCAGACTTAAGGTAATATACTGGTTGTATGCCGCTATAATAAGAATTATCATCTCTTATGCCTCTGCCGTATTATAATTGTTAAGCTTCAATGCCTTCAGAGACTACTATGTCTTGGCATTATGTGCGCTATGCCAACCTGCAAGTGGCACTGATCGGAATTACTTTTTATTGAAAAGTTGCAATAAGCAGTGCAATCACACTCCTTCGCTAAGAACCAGACCTATCATGTTGATTAATTGGTCACATATTCATCCTGCAACATCTTCCTGAGCTGGATATGATTACCACAGTTTCGGACGCATTACCGCACAAGTTCACTTTTGACAAGAGTTTTGAAATACTGATCCCAAACCGTAGAGTTTGGGAAAGCGGCGATCCCTCGTTAAATGTCAAAGGCGTCAGGTGATACACAGATGACTCCAAGATGGATTCCGGTGTTGGCGCTGATATCTTTAGGCATAAGATATATAACCATTAATATACTCTCAGACAGTCAAACACCGCTCAAAGCGTTGGGCTCGTATAGCACGAGTTCAAAATAGGTTAAGTAATGGCATAATGCCCTAGCCAAAAGAAACAAGATCGAACTCTGGATGGTGCCAGGGCACAAGGGCATAAAGGAAAAGTTTTCAGCGGAAGGTACATAGGTTCTGAACCTATTCCTTGGCATCCCCAAGTCAAATATTAATTTCCTCTTAGACAAACGGAAAAAAATAGCAACACCTGCACTTTTGGAACAGCTTTCAAAGACTCCAAGACTCAAAAAGACTTATACGGCCCCTGAACAAACACTTTATTAATATTCTTAAATATAATAAAGTCGATATCAGAACACTGATCACCTGGCGGGGCTTTGTAGTCTGAGATATCATCCCAACAAAATTAACCTGACATCTGAAACCGAGTGTCGACTCTGTCTTGAGGACGGGAAAACTGCAGAGAGTACATACTTACTATGTGAATATGCTGCCCTCTGCCAACTTAGGAAGCGTATCCTCCTTGGAGAAATTATGACTCCTGAGGGAATCATCTCAGCTCCTAAGTGAGACAACTTTATTAAGAAACATTAAGAAAATTTTTTTTTTTTTTTCAGGTATACATATATTATCAGCGTAAGCTAGAGCGGATGTGATTAAATTAAGGGATATTCCCCTCTTATTCGCTGACAGGTTTCATTACGTATTCCGGCACCAAATTGAAAACAAGTGGCGACAAGACGTCTTCTTGTTATAATCCTTTGCATATCTCGAATGTTTCAGACAAGGCATGCCCTACTTTAACTTGTCTTTTGTTTCTCTTTAGGCATACTTGACCAACGGGACTCCCACCCTTACAAGAACATGGTACACTTTCGATCGGCTTATAAAGTTATATGTACGTCTTTTTAAAATATACGATACGATACAATATACGATTGGTGGACCGTTTCGTGGAATGACGGCATATTTCACTGAAAAGTGAAGTCGGTTCACCAAGCAGGTGAAAGCAAAATAGTTGCACTGGATATTTCGAAAGTATTTCACAGCATGAAGCTCTTTTGTCGAAAAAGTGTGCTTTCGGGATCGATGATTCTCTTCTTCAATGGATTAGAAACTACCTTTCGAATCGTTCAATTCACGTTGTTGTGGTCGGATTCAAACCTGACATCCATTTCTTAAATGCAGGTGTACCCTAAGGCACCGCCTTGTCTCCGACACTCTTTCTCATTTTTATAAATGATCTTTTGTCTGTCTCTTCTAATCCAATCCACTCCTTCGCTGGCGACAGTACCCTTAGCTGTGTTACGCTTATTAAATTCCAATATTGACAACATCATTGCATGGGGTAAAAGGAATAGAGTGGAATTTAATGCCTCCTTGTGCTGTCTTCTGTCGTTAAAGCGTATCACCAGCCCGCAGCCATTATCCATGTATGGCATTTGCCGTAGAAACTGAAAAGCTTTCCATACTAGATATGTGTGTCACTAACAATCTTAACTGGAACGATCACATATTCAGTGTCGCCAAGAAGGCTGCATTTCTCACCCTTAGATCTGGCTACAATCCATAAGGCGTTCATTCGCCCTAAATTAGAGTTTAACGCTCATGACAGATTCGGTGCATCCAAGACCTTATTAAATCTACTAGACAGAATACAAAAACGCGCGATAAAGCTGATAGGTAACTCCAGCATTAGGAAAATATTAGATTCGCTGGAACATCGCAGGAATGCTTCTTGCCATTCCTTATTTTATCGTTACTTCCACACAAAATGCTTTGATGAAATAGCAAGTAGCATTCCGCCCCTCCAACATTTCTCGAGGTCGAAGTGGTGTACCCAGGTTTCGTCCATCGTTACAAAACGAGTGCAAAAAGTCAAGATTCGCTCTTGCAATGCGAAGTCGCTTCTCTTTTTGTTCGTCGGTCAACATTCTTGGGACCCATCTTGAGGAGACCATCTTCATGTTCAAATCATCTGTCAGGATACTTTGAATGCTTCCAAATGAGAGCCCTATGATCTTAACTAAATGTTGGATGGTCACTCGTCGGTCATCTAGCACGATGTCTTCGATTTTTTTGATATTATCCTCGGTCCGGGATGTGGATGGACGCCCGGAGTGATGTTCGTCTTCAGTCGACGTTCTGCCCAGTTTGAACTCCTTACTCCACCTTGCAACTGTGGAATATGGAGGAGCAGAGTCCCCCATATTCAGCGTGAATTTCTTTCGCAGACATTTTTTTTCAGGCAGAGGTACTTAATGACGGCTCTATGCTTATTATCCGGTGCACTGAAAGACAGCGTTGCTGCAATCAATCCCCAAGAGAGATAAAGACAACTCTAATCCGGCAAATCTCCAGTCGATAAGTCTCCTTCCAAGTATCAGCAAGGTCTCTCAGAAAGTATTCCATAGAGCCCTGTCTAAATGGGTTAAGGATAATAAAATAATTCCGGATAACCAATTTGGTTTCAGAGCGGGGCATAACACTATTCATGCCGTGTCGAAACTCGTATCGGATATCCAGTGGAACAAATGCAAGAACCAATGTACGGGTGTCTGATTGACTTGAAAAAAGCTTTCGACACCGTATCGTTAGAAGGTATTCATTACAAGCTCAGTCGGCTCAGTCTCTTCAATAATTGATGGAGCTGGAATCAGCATTGAAACATAGAAAATGTCTGATTCTGACTTCCTACAACCAGTGCTAATTCTGTAGATCGATTTGAACATTTTTCCTTGATTTTATATAGTCCAATTTTTAATTCTTCAAGGTTTTTTCTTTTACTTTGTTACAATTTCCCAAAAATATTATGTCGCCTATATTAAAGTCAAAATGTGTTCGGTTTTTATCATGAATCGGTTTGTTATAATCGTGTGATTTTATAGTATTCTCCAGGGATATGTTTTTGTCCCGTTTTCAATTCTGCTCGGAGTTTTTTTGCCTTGGCAGTATTGTACAATATGTGCCATCGATCAGGTACGAAGATGCACATCAAGTCACAGAGTGTTCAGTTTCATTATATTTTTATGTGCACATCTATGCTACCTTTGTCCAAGTAACTTTTTTGTATCTCTTTCGTTGATTTTGCATCTGATCTTATTGACTAAAGTTTGTTTTAAAATTTCATTCAATTCATCAAAGAAAGCACAATTTAAATTTAAAATTTAAAGATTTAATTATAAATTAAATCTTAAAGAGTTTAATATTTAATTTAAATATTTAAATTATTTGAATAATTTAATAATTAGTTAATTAATAAAAATTAAATATTAAATAAAAATTTGAAAATTTATAATATTGTTATTAAATTTAAAAAAAAATTAATATTTAATAATTGAGTTTACAGAGTCGTCGAAAGACATAGATTTAAGTTGTTCCGTTTAGAGTGTATGCCTAGGGCCAGTAAGACATTTAGATTTGTTAAGATAGTTAAGCTAGTTTTTAGCATTTTTGTCTGGTGTAAGTAAGTTATAAGAAATTATAAAATAAAAATGAATTTAAAACAAAAAAAAACTAAACTAAACTGTCATGTTTTGAATTTTTTTGTACAAATTTTCTTTTTTCTTCCCCCTATTAATTCTGTCTTCTTTTTTTTTTTTAGTTTCAATTTCTGGTCAATGAAATACACTTAATTTTTTTTTTGTCAACACTTTGATTATACAATATAATTTCGGTTTTCCCGCATGGTGGTGGAGGAGCTTGTGAATGATATTTTACCTTTGCCCTTTAGAGGTTATTCTGAAGAATTAATTAGCTTTTCACTTATTCAATTCCAATATCAACGGATAATAAGAGCACCAACTGCGCCAATTATGGATTAAAATAAAATAAATCTTCTTGATTCATTCAACATTAGTCTTAAGATTGCATTCTCATTTTTTTTTTAGTCTAGCAGGAAGCTTAATATCGATAGGTGGTATCCTATATGTATCGTTGGTTATTTTACATTTGCCTCGTGGTTACACGTAACACGTGCCTCTGTACATTGGAGGCACATTGATGATAAATTAGTAGCATCTTTAAGCCAAGAATGTGAACACATTTACAATAAATGTTTAAGTAGGAGTTCGATGTCGTTCATTAGACAGCTGATTGTACTGAGCACATAGAATAGGGTGAATGAAGTCAAGAATGGTATACTCCATATGGGGGGAGAAGTTAGATATACTAACAGCCCAATCGTAATTGAATGTAGTGAAAACAAGTGATTGAGAATGGTGTTACGCCATGATTCATTCAGCGCTTTTGAAAGTGTTCGCTCTGTTTTCTTCCTCTGTTGTACTCAATCGCTGTGGGATTACGGAAACTTCTAGATAACTGGATGACGAAACACCGCCATTGCAGCAAAATTACCGAAATATTTAGATTGGGTATATATGTAAATATACAGCGACTGCATTATTCACTGTATTTAATAGCGAAAAAAAAAGGTTTGATTTGAATTTGAACAAGCTAACTCGCTACAATAAAAATATCATTCACCTGCTAGAATGGTAAATGATAAGTAATTTCTCTGTGAGTTTAGAAGCCGAATCCAACTGGCATGAAGATAGATTCATGCAGACTGTTATGGGAGATGTACATTTTGAAAACTTGCCAAGAAAAAAAAAATGTTTCTTGCTTTTTCAGGTCAACATTTTCAAAGAAAAGATTGTGTTCGTAGAAGTTTTAATCCTTCAAATCAATAATATTTTGACACACTGAGGAAGTGAAGATGAAACTCGCAATCTCGTCGTACAATAATATATTCAACATGTATGTTAAACAAATAAAATCGGTTTAACTTTTTAAAGAGAAATATTAAAAAAAGATTACTACAGTTTCAAAAACTGTAACTATGACGTAAATAAAGACGGGATAAAATCACACTTTTCTATAAAAATATGATAGACTTACAGGTTCACTTTCGAAAATGGGATACGGTCATAAAGTACCAAGAATGCTTATTTTCAATACGAGGGGTGATCCCAAAGGAAGGATAATTAAATCAAAAAACACTGGCAATACATTTAGTCCATCTTTTTTCCAAACCCAGGATTCCCTTATAAAAAAAATCTTTGTCTTGATACTCCTAAAACGCCTCAATAGCAGCCATAACCTCGCTTTCGTCTTCAAATGTCTTATTCCGGATGTGTTCCTTGAGCCGAGGAAGGTCAGTGGGAGCTAGATCTGGCCAATAGGACAGGTGTTCGAGTAGTTCGAATTTCGTTTTTTGAATCCATCGGGCTTTGGTCTAGATGAAACAGCACTCCAGCTCACAGTGTGCCTCGTCATTTTTCTTTAATGAGCTCCCGCAATATTCTCATTTGGTCTGCGTAAGACCAAGATCCCGAAATAGTGGCTCCCTTTTTCAAATACTGTAATACACCATAATTATTCTTTCAGCGTCCCTAAAAAAACGGATGCAATAACCTTTCCCACCGAATTTTCATACCTAAGGCAGGTAAACCATCCCATACTGCCGCAAAGGACTATAGGCCAATTAGTCTCTCGTCATTTCTATTAAAAACCTTGGAGAGACTCCTTGACCTATACATCAGAGGACTCACAAATTCACGAAACTTAACTCAACACGCCTACCTCAAAGGCAGATCAGTGGAAAGTGCTCTGCATAGTGTTGTCCGTGAAATTGAGGGCTCGCTGAACTTAAAAGAGTTTACAATGGCAGCCTTCCTCGACATAGAGGGGGCCTTCAACAATGTAAACACAGAGGCCATAACAACAGCTCTTGAGGACATTAAAGTAGACAAATCCATTGTAATCTGGATTGAGAATATGTTGAAGAACAGAATTATCAATGCAGACATTGGACACAGTTCTATAAGGAAAGTGACAACTAGAGGCACACCACAAGGAGGAGTCCTCTCCCCCTACTGTGGCTTCTTACAGTCAACAAGATCCTCAAATTCTTTATGGAAAAAGACACAAAGATCATAGCGTACGCGGATGACCGGGTTATCTTGATAAAAGGTAAATTTCTACCACCTATGAGTGAATTAATGGAATCTGCGCTGAGTGAACTCTCCTTGTGGGCAAGACAGAACGGTCTGAGAATAAACCCCCAGAAAACCGAGCTGGTCTTGTTCACCAGGAAAAGGAAAATTCCAATATTTGCTCCCCCAAAGTTAGAGGGCACCCCACTCAAACTCAAAGCGGAAGCAAAATATCTAGGCATCATTCTTGACTCTAAGCTCTCCTGGAAAAGGAACCTGGAGGAAAGGATGAAAAAAGGATTGAACGCTTTTTATGCATGCAAAATGACCTTCGGAAAAAGATGGGGCTTGCAACCGTACATCATTCATTGGATGTACACAGCAATCATCAGATCCATTTTAACTTATGGGGCCCTAGTCTGGTGGACTGCTAGCAGCACAAAAAGCTATATCAACATGCTCAACAAAGTACAAAGGTTAGCCGCTGTTTGTACAACGGGAGCCATGAGAAGCACGCCGCAAGCAGGGTTGGACATGATTCTTCATCTCTTCCCCCTGGATCTATTCATAAAAGGCTACGCTGCAAAGAGCGCTCTCAGACTAAGAGAGTCCTCTCTGTGGACATGCGGCCATACTTAAGATAATAGACGACCTGGGAAGGAAACATGGTTTTAGTAGCCTCGCAGCTACGACTGACTATATTCCCCCCCAAAATGACTTCTCTCTCAGTATACCTATCCTTTTCCCCGACAGAGAAGAGTGGCTATCAAACGCCGTAATCAACGACCATGAGATCACCCTCTTCACCGACGGATCGAAAATGGACACAGGCACTGGGGCCAGGTTCTACTCTGATACCCTCCACAAACAATAATAATTCAGACTCCCTGATCTGTGCAGCGTGTTTCAAGCAGAAATCCTGGCAATAGAGAAAGCAGCCAAACACCTACAGGTAGCCGATATCCCACCATATGATATCACCATCTTCGTAGACAGCCAGGCTGCACTGAAGTCAATAGAATCCTGTATAACGAGATCAAAGGCTGTCAAGAAATGTCGCGACTCACTGAAGTCCATCAGACACCATAAAGTAAATCTCTGCTGGGTCCCGGGCCACAGCTCAATCGCAGGGAACGAAAGAGCAGACGAACTGGCCAGGCAAGGTTCTGAAATGGACACCAGCGAAGCGGACACGTCATTGCAACCACCGATCAGCGCATTATACCGGATCATAAACGACACAATCATCAAAGAAGCCAACTCGTCTTGGCTTACAAGAAACGACAGCTACACGACAAGATCATCGTGGCCAGAGCTCAATGTAGGAAAAACAAAGAAGCTCCTGGCGCTGGACCGTAACTCGATCCGTATGCTCGTCGGAGTGATCACAGGCCTCGTACATGGTTTCGGAACGTAGCAAAAACATTTTGTGATCTGCTGAAATGTCGACTAGTTTTTCCAGTTTTTCCTTTTACTCATCGGCTAACATTTTCGGGACCAAACGCGCAGGGACCTTTTTTAACCCCCGACGTAAAAAGAGGGGTGTTATGTGTTTGACGTTTCCGTTTGTCTGTTTGTCTGTTTGTCTATGTGTCTGTCTGTGGCATCGTAGCTCCTGAACGAATGGACCGATTTTGATGGTCCCCCGACGCGGCGACGTCATCTTAAAAATATTAATAGGTTCTTTTAATGAAGTCAAAAGATCGAGAGAAAAAAAAATATTTTTTTTACTTTTGGATTTTTTTTTGTCGGGGGTTACTTAAAATTTTTAATTTTATTTTTTTATATGCAATTCGTTCGCAAGTATTCTTTGAACGCTGCCGTATAAGTTTTCTGTGATCTGAGCTATATGCCTGATGGTCACTCTTCGATCTTCTAACACGACATTTTCGACTTTTTTAACTCTATCTTTAGTAAGATGGAGATGGATGTTCTTCACATGTTCATGCTCAGCTAAAGTCCTCGAATGTTTTCACCAAGTCACTGTCTACACTTGAAACAGTTGTTTCAAATAGAGGTACTTGATGACACTCCTAATTTCGTTTTTCTCCATTTTTATGCTATGCCTTCGACCGTTCATATTCAAATGAATATATCTCCTGAGAATTGCGTTTATTTACATGATTTTTTACGCTTTAAAAAAAGCCTGATTATCACTACTTTTTCGGACTTTTTTTTATGTAAGTTAACTCTGTGGCCTTCATGAAGATAGAATTGGTTCAGTTATATATTTCTCGTTATTTAAGTAGTTATAAATAAAAAAATGTATTTGAATAAAACAAGAACAATCACCATCCATGCGGTTGCATTTTGTTGAATCAGATTTAAGAAAATAACAGGCTAAAAATAGAATTTTGCCAAACTCATTTCCAGTAAGTTCATCTAAGAAGTTCTTTTTAAAAATCAAGACAAAAGTTGTAGAAAGTGCCTCAAAATACATCTCAGACTTAGTTAGAAGTAATACAAGTTTTCTTAATTAGAGTTTTCATTATGATTAGTTTGCTATTTTTTTCTTTGATTTAATAATCCTGCAACTAGACCTGTTGTAGCTCCAAATTCAAAAGAAAAGCGACGTCTGTGGAATGATAATATCAAATGTTGCTTAGGCTTAGGTTTTTAGAGATATATACGAGGGTGGTCCGATAAGTACTTAGCCTCGCCGCCAGATGGCGCCAGTATCGCAATAGCAACTATCGTGTAGTACATTCTAGTAGATGGCTACTGTCGAAATTTCAGCCGCATCGGACTCGTAGTTTAGTTTTCATCGCGTGTAGAAGCGGGAGTGTCCGCGGATTTTAGAAAAATGGAAAAAGGGCAATATCGGTCGGTGATTCGATTCTTGTTTTTGGAACAGAAACCGCGCAGCGATACAAAAAGCGTTTGGATGCTGTTTACGGTGACTCTTCTTCTTCGATAGCGACCATAAAAAAATTGGTTTAACGAGTTTCAACGTGGTCGCACGTCGGTTTTTGATGAGCCACGTCCAGGTGCCCCGAAAACGGCTACCACGGAGGATAACGTGACAAAAATCCACGATCTCGTATTGGCAGACCGTCGATTGAAGGTGCGCAAGGTAACTGAGACAGTAGGCATTTCACAAGATCTGTCGGCACGATGGGTGCCGCGTTTGCTCACTCCGGGCAACAAGCGCAACCGTGAGACCACTTCAGAGCAGTGTTTGACGCTGTTTAAGCGCAATCCGAAGGAGTTTCTGCGTCGTTTCGTGACAGTCGACGAAACATGGATCCACTGGTATACACCAGAGACCAAGGAACAGTCGAAACAGTGGACTTCACCCGGCGAACGTGCTCCGAGGAAGGCGAAGACTGTCCCATCGGCCGGAAAGGTGATGGCCACCGTTTTCTGGGATTCACAAGGTGTGATCCACATCGACTACCTGGAGGAGGGCAAAACGGTCACAGGGCTATACTATGCCAAATTATTGGGCCGATTCGACGCCGAATTGAAGAAAAAACGGCCCCACTTGGCGAAGAAAAAAGTGCTCTTCCACCATGATAACGAACCGGCTCACACCTCCGCCCTCGCCACGGCCAAATTGGTCGAATTGAGCTACGAACTGCTGCCCCATCCACCGTATTCTGAAGATTTAGCCCCGTGCGACTTCTTTTTGTTTCCAAACTTGAAAAAGTCACTCGCCGGGCAGAAATTTCAGTCGAATGAGGAGGTCATCGCCGTCACGGAGGCCTTCTTTGCAGACCTCAAGAAAACGTATTTTTCCGACGGGTTAAAGAAGTTGGAGCATCGCTGGGTCAAATGTGTCGAGCTAAAAGGAGACATTGAAAAATAAATCGCCATTTCTCCAAAATTTTTGTTTTTCTTTTGTAGGCTAAGTACTTATCGGATCACCCTCGTATCTAGGCGTCGGGACTTTAATGAACAAATGATGATTGTCGTATTGTACATACTTTAACATTTTGATAAAATATAACGTGTAAAACTATTCAATGCAACTAGGACAAAGAAAACCTAAATTCATTAACGATGACTTTATGGAAAGCACACTTAAATAATTTATAAATAAAAAAATTTTAAGTTAGAAAAAAACATAGGCAAAAAGCTGTTCTTATAAATAACACAGTCAAATAAATAAGACGAAAATTAAAAAAAAAATTCTACAGAAAATGTTTAATAATTTGGGGTACAATTTCTTTTGTATAACTGCCCTACAACCTGTTGGTAAAGTTTCCACTAGGTGCTTACATCTTTCAGTAGGGTTATATTTCTATTTCTACTTTATTATCTGTCATTTTTACGAACAAATCCACATCATTCCAAAGATTCTCGATGAGATTCAGATCAGGATCTTAGGGTGGCCAATCAAGTGCACGAATTTTTCTTTACAAAAGCCAATTTTTTACGAATCGTGAAGAGTGCATAAAAATCTATGAATGGGATCATTGATGTACGAGTATGAGTCCATATGACTTTCCGAAATATGTCTATATTGGTATAGATCGGAAATACCGTACATTTTTACTATCGGACCAATATCATGCCATCACATCGCTGCCCAAATCATTATTCTTCCACCTCTATGCTTTTTTCTGATCCAATTCGATTAAATTTATTTTCGTCGCCCCTACATTTTTTTTCGAAAAGGTCAAAGGCTTATCCTTATGAATGTTTGCCAAAGTAAGTCTTCACTTTCGGATTCTTTCGGACACAAGAGGTTTCGTGCCGATCAATCACAAATGCAATCTGTGTTGCACACAACACAACTCTACTCGAATATGCTCAATCAGATACTGTTTTGGTCGGAAAGAATCTTAGAGTCTTATTCTCTGTTATCAAAAATGGACTGCATTATTAATGGTTATGAAACTATCAGAAAGCGAAGGTTTATGCCAAAAAATTAATTGAAGTACTTGAAGTCAACATGAATAAGTGACATTTCTTAGTAAATGAAAGATTCTCCAAAATTTTGGAAGCGAAGTAGATATTGAACACTAGGTTCACCTATCGAAAAAATAAATAAGAAACATTTTAGGACCCGACCGCGGCCTCTAAATTGCAACGGCGACGATACAATATTTGAAATCTTGCCCATAGGCAATTATTGAATAACTATTAAAATTCGCTGGTTGCTCATTATTTTAATTTTGGTTTCAACAAAACAGGAAACTATTATATCAGGTACAATTTAAACATGCTATCGACAACAAAAACCCGAAGGCTTTCCGTTTTAAAATAGAAACATGAAGTGTTAACGTGGCTAAAGAGCCGATTTTGTAGCATACAGTCTCCATACGCAAACGTCACTTTGTGAAAACTGCATAAGTAGGTCTTCGTATTTAAAATTCTTTCCCATCTATACAATTTTCAGGGTGGCAGTAGACTTTCATTCTTTCCGCTATCGGAATCATATTACAGTCAAAAACTAAGACTACAAATAAATTTTTGAAGACACCAATGCGCAAAAAGGAAGAGGAATATTTGACATCAAATACCCCAGAAAAAAAACGTAGATCAGAAGGGATCCTATTTTGATTTCAAAAAATTAAATTTGAGCTTATGTTTGATAGAGGCATATCTTTTTTTTTTTTGCTTTGTTCATTATTTTCTTTTCGAATAAGCGATTACGACTACATTGGCAATATGCGAAGCTTTTCATATTACCTCTGCCCAAATTATGGATAATGGAGACGCTATAGCAATGACAATATGCCACACAATGAGGTTAATTAACTTAACATTTCTTTTCCAAAATAGTAAAAATTAAGTTAAAGAGACATAAGGAATAAGCTTGGCGGAAAAGATGAGTGAACAGACTGAGCATATTTGGCATTTACATACATTTCACAAGGGAACTGATAGTAATGAAATACCCCCCAAATCATACACAGCCATTGCTTACCTCCATTGCAATGAAATACTCAAAACTCAATGAAATAATACCACTTAAGAGAACAGCTTAAAAAATAAGGTGACTTTTTGAATTTTGAATTTCGAGCTTGTTTTTACTATGTTGTCGCCTAACATATCTATGTCTTCTTCTTCTTCTTCTTTTCCTTTTTCCGGCGTTGTTATGGTCAGAAGTGTATGACCATAACCTTCCCACTTAACTGCATTCCTAAGGGTCCGCTTGTGGGGTCCGCCGGTTTGACCTCAGAAAGTAGCGGCAGGCTTCCCGGTTTGGGATTACTTCATGGCTGAGGCCAATCAAATGCTGGTGTTTTTGCATTTGTTTGCACCAATTGTTTTTCGGCCTGCCTTTTTTTTTTTTTTTTTTGACACGGGCATGCTCCAGATTATTTTGTTTGATCTTACTCTTACAACACCGGTGATCTCCAGTCGTGTCAACCCACTGATTTGCATGTACACTTGTGGGGCAGTTTAATGGTGGTATATGTGTCCCTAGGCTCACTTTGGTGTTTTCTAAATTGCCTAGATGTGATTTTTGTTTACCTTTGTTTTAGTCGCCTTTTACGACAAGCGAGAGGTATCGCTGCAGGGATATTCTTAACCCGTCCCTGCACGGAACATATCTATGTATGTTGACATAATCAACTATTTTGTATATTCAACTTGATATGAAGCCTAAATATGTTTTGGGGGGCTACGCTATTTTTTGCTGTTAAAAAATGGGTCAGAAAAACAGAATGCATGGACGCCGGAGCACGTCAATAACAGCTGAAAACGTTGAGCAATAAAGAAAATTGTTATGGAGAATCGTCGAACAACTATTGAACAAGTTGCTAACGATATTCGCATATCGGCTGGCTCGGCTGGTTCATACCATGACATTTTTTGAGAGAAGTTTTTTTTTCCGAAGTTGCTAAATTTTGACCAAAAGAACCTACGTATGTCGAATAGAGTGAATGAGAATTCAGATTTGCTAAAAAGGATGATCACTGGTGACAAAACATGGGTATATGGTTATGACATCTAAACAAAAGTCTGATCATCCCAATGAAAGCGACCGGAACAGTCAGGGCCGTAAAAGCACGCCAAGTTTGGTCAAAAGTTTTGACCATGTATCTCAATTCGCCCATGGTATATTGAACACAAATTTAAAGCAATACCTTGATGCAAGGATATGTGTCTTCTTACATAGAATCATAATGAATAGGACTCCGGTGTATTTATATGAAAAACTTAATTTTGCTCGTTCAACCCGATCTCTGTGTAAATTCCGCTGCGCCACCACTATCTGAACTCCTCTCGTTTATTTTTTATCTATGCCATTAAACTATGGAATTCTTTACCAGTCACTATTAGAATTATTTGTACTGCCACACGCCTTAAAAATTAAATTTTTAATCATTTTTCAAATTTGGCTTAATTTTAATCTACGGGGTGTCCCACGAGCTGTGTGCCAAAAAGCTAGAGCGTGTAGGTCTGGTCAAGACAAGAAAAAAATCGTATGGGAGGGGGGATCTATTCCCCCCCGTTTAGCCGGGAGAGGCAATTTTCTAAAAAAAATACAGAATTTGGAAAAAAAATTATTAAAAATCAACAGTTACATCCACAATGCCGATCATTTTAGTGACCGTTGGATCGGAAGAAGGGGCCCCACGGAATGGCCACCTAGATCACCAGATTTAACTCATCTAGATTTTTATGTGTGGGGATTCATGAAGAATTATGTTTACGAAGTGGAAATAGTATCTTTGGAACAACTGAAAGAACGGATTAAAGTCGCTGGAGTCAAATTGCAGGAAAATTTGTCAAACATAGACTTATGTGCAGCCATTAGGAGGAGATATAATCTTTGCCTTCTAAAAAATGGGGATCATACTGAAAATTTATTATAATAAAACTCCGAATTTTTTAAAAATAATAAAGAAGAGGTCAATGTTTCATACATTAATTTGCCTGCAAGTCCAGCCGCGTTAAAACCAAAAAAAAAGGTTTTTCTTAGAAAAAAATGGTTCGCGTTTTTTTTTAATTTCTCAAAAACTACAAGACATTTTTGCATCCGGTTTTCTGATTTTAACTAAAAACTAATAAGAGAATTGAATTTTTGAAAAAAAATAGTACTTAATTACATTTTTTGAATATTGAAAAAAAGAATAGTTCAAATTTTTTTCCAAAATTTTGAGTTTGAAAATTAATTTCTCAAAAAATGTTCCTTAAAACAGCTTCGTTTAAAAACAAAATGAAAGAAGATGTCTCTGGCTTTACAAAAAAGTATATCACGGCATTGTGCATGTAACTGTTGATTTTTAATTTTTTTTTTCCAAATTAAGTCCATTTTTTAGAAAATTGCCCCGCCCGGCTAAACGGGGGGGGGGGGGGGGGGGAATAGACCCCCTTCCCATACGATTTTTTTCTTGTCTTGACCAGACCTACACGCTCTAGTTTTTTGGCACACTGTTCGTGGGACACCCTGTATATTGTATCTGAATTAATGATAATCTTTTTCTTTTTTTTTTGTTTTGTTTTTGAGCTCCTAATTAATCTTAATGTATTAATACTAGGTACTACAAAAGATACTTTATCTTATTGTACTTTATATACATTGTTAATAAATTGAATTGAATTGAAAAAAAAAAAAGTGAAAGTACTGTTCATTGTCCATAAGAAATATTGAAGTCTTGCGTCGTTCGCATAGCAATGCGAAGAAAACTTGCAGATTTGTGGAAAGAAAATGCATGACTATTGCCCTCAATCTCAATACAGATGCATTATAGAGATCGTTACTAATACGTATTTTTCTGGCCAAATATAACGTAATCATATCTCAGATAAATACCATATCGCTGGAAGGCTTCAAGGTTACACCATAAAGCGCAAATCTGAAGTGATTTAAGGATTAGAAAAAGCACTGGCGCAAGGGTCTGATTATATCTGATAGGGATTACTTTGAAGGGGACAAAATAAATATTCATGAATAAATAAATATTTTTGGAGAAAAATAAGAAGTCACCTTGTTTTTGAACAAACCTCGTATGTAAAGGGTGTTTCAAATTTAAATAATTCGTATAAAAACTAAGACATCGCCATGGTGACGTTCTCTGTAGGTAGCCAATAAGATCAATTTTACTCTCATATGGTAAGTTAGTAGCATGGTGTACTGGAGTAAACAACAACGCGCGTTCCCGGTAGAGAGCTATATTCGTAACAATGAATCTGTCATATGTGTTCAACGTGAATTTCGAAAAAAAATTAACATTCAGCCGCGATATCCTATTCCTGTTCGTGGAACAATTTTAAACTGGGTAAAAAACTTCCGCGAAACGGGTGCAAGTGCAACATCAAATTGGAAAAAAACTGACCAGCTGAAAACCAAACGAACTCCGGAGAATATCGAACGAGAGCGGAACAGTTTACAGACAAGCTCCGCCGTTCACTACGAAAGCGTGCCCAATCACTGCAACTAACATCGTCAACTACTCATCGGATATTTGAATTATCATCCCTACAAATTAGTAGTTACCCAAAAGTTGAGCCAAAAGATTATAAGAAAAGAAAAAGATTTGCTGAAGAGATGCTCGAAAAAATTTAAGACGAAGAAATCGACCCTAACAAAATTTTAATGTCTGATGAGGCACACTTCCATTTAACGGGCGCTGTGAATAAACAAAACTGCCGCTACTGGGCTTCTACTGGTGATAACCCTCAGGTCTGTGAAGAGAAGCCGTTACATGACCACGCGTTACAGTATGGATAGGTGTTGCATCATGGGGTATTATCGGCCCGTATTTTTTCGAAGGAAATGTCAACACTGCGCGGTACACGGAGATGTTAAACACGTTCTTAATCCCCACCCTTCGTCAACTTGGTATCAACAAGACGGAGCTACATGCCACACCGCTAAGGAGACTTTGAACATTCTCCGTGCAGCGTTTGGTAACCGTATAATTTCAAAACACGCAGATATGGAGTGGCCACCAAGATCCCCGGATTTAACGGTTCCAGATTATTATCTTTGGGGTTATTTAAAATCGCGTGTTTATGTGAATCGTCCGAGAAACTCGCAGCAGTTGAGAAGTCAAATTGATGACGAAATTTCGAGAACTAAGCCAGCAGTTTTAAAGAAAGTGTATTAAAATTGGGTAAAAAGATTGAGGTCTTGTGTAGCCTCTAATGGCAAACAATTAGCCGATGTTATTTTTCATAAATAAAATTGATACAATTTTATACTTGGTTACAAATTTCAATTCATTTTACCAATTAGTTTGAGAGTTATTCAATTTTGAAATCGTCAATTTCCCCTGAAACACTCTGTAGCTATAAAATGTTTCCGAAAATACCCATGCAATCAATCATAATTACGGCAGCGTCCAACAAATCGTTTAAATACTCTAATTCCATTATCATTTTTGAAATAACTTTGCGTGGAAATTTCAACACCGAATACCCAACATGGAATGAAAAGTATGTAGTTGTCAAAAAACGTAACGTACTCGGGATATCATTTCACAAACAAATCACCGAAACATGCGCTTGACTAACATGTGCCATATATGTAATACCGGACCATATAAGAGTGCAGTGAAGATAGAATATTAAGCGTGTCTCCACAGCCGATATACAATGGAATTATGTGATTCAAGTGGGTGTGTCAAGACTGTGATTTCATTGCTTTCAATTTCAAATGCTTTTTCTCACTGTATATTCATGTTTGTTCGTTCCATGTTTCTATTTGACTTTATTTTCTTTCCCGTAGAAAAAGACGAATTACGAGTATACGTCCTTACATGTCTTCCCATAGCGGCCCCCTACTCGTATTTATAAATTAGGCAATAAAGGTGATATTGCATGTAGGGATTCTGGGTATACATAACCTAATCGTAAAAATACAGGTTTCAATCTAACGATTCTATGAAATCTTTTTCGCAGTAACTATTATTTCTTATTATATAAATAATATTTTTTTAATTAAACACCAACAGACCGCTTCTTTGTCGGTGAAAGCCGTTGCTAGAACCTCACACTGTTGATGTTCATCTTTAACCACCGGCGAATTCTTTCGGATACAAAATTGTGTTCCATGGACAACTGATATTAAAGTCAGTATTAAAAACAGATACACGTAAGATGGGTTATACATGTGCATTTTGTAAAATACAAAACTATTCACAGACTTAAAATTAAAAATAGCAACTCGCGACGAGAACTTGATTTCAACTAATTTAAAACTGCAGAATTATTTTTTTGATTCATCAAATATCAAATATATTAATCACTTATGGGTTAGTTTACAAAGATAAGATAACTGCTTTTCCGTAAGTGAATTGTAATTTACCAATACTAGGAAAGGTTAGATAGACGATAGGCCAGTCTTACGTCAGAGTGTTTGACGATAGAGGTTTGAGAGCTTCGGGATATAACATATGTGTTGATTTTAATCTACTCTCTGACGGGTTTAGATGGTTTCGCCGATTTTGTATCTTAGTTCGAATATAATGTTCTTGCAGATAGTAGTAGTTGATTGAGCAATCCGCAGTATTATGTTGATATATTTAGAAATTGACTTTATTAGATCAATTATGTACCGTAATGTAATTGTCAATAGGTTAAAGGCTCTGTCAAACAGGAACTTCTTGACGACATAGAAGCAATGGTATCGGTATGAAAAATGCAAGCTATATTTAGTGTCAAAATCGAAAATATCACCAACATTGCTTACTTATCATTGTATGCAAATAAACAAACCACTTTCTACTATCTTCACAAATAACTATTAGGAAAGAGAGAGAATTGTGAATGTATATAGACAATTTATAAACTGACTACCTGGACTTGAAGGGTAAAAACTTAAGTTCTTGTGAATATTTCAGCAAACTAAACTTCCCAAACGAGACATTTTGCGGGTTAGGCATTATAAGACCAAAAGGATAATAATATTATTCTTCGTAGTTGTCGCCGGATATTGCTTTTTTTATTCCTTCCGTTTTATATTGTGAGCGTCAAAAGAAAGTGTACACCTCTCCATTGCATATCTAATATTTCATACCAACGAATGGTTGGTATCCTCTTATGAAATATTTATTTACTTTTTATAAGTAGTTCATTAGAAAGCATTTTACCTGTGCAGGAACGGGTTAAGAATATCCCTGCAGCGATACCTCTCGCTCGTCGTAAAAGGCGACTAAAACAAAGGTAAACAAAAATCACATCTAGGAAATTTAGAAAACACCAAGGTGAGCCTAGGGACACATATACCACCATTAAACTGCCCCACAGGTGTGCACGCAAATCAGTGGGTTGACACAACTGGAGATCACCGGTGTTGTAAGAGTAAGATCAAACAACAAAAAAAAAAAATCTGGAGCATGCCCGTGTCAAAAAAAAAGGAGGAGAAGAAAGAAAACGGTCAAACCGTAGCATTATGGAAAAGAACGCTAAAAGGAAAAGCACTACCCCGCCAGGCACTACTAATGGTCGTGATCCTGGGACGAGCAGCAATGCTCGGGTCAGAGCTATAGGATTTCCGGGGGATAGCAAAGTAATGCAACGGTGTAAGCACAAACGTTGGGGGAGATTTAAACGGACATGTCGGGAAGACAAGCGAAGACTATGAAGACTGCCACGGTGGGCTGGGATACGGCACCAGGAACTCTTCAGGTGAAGATATCCTAAACATGTGCATGTCGTACGGTCTTATAGTGCTAAATACCATGTTCATCAAACAAAGCCGGCACCTGATCACTTATAGCAGCGGCGGAAATGAAACTCAAATAGACTATCATTTGGTATCCAGTTTCATAAAGCCATGAGTTAAAGATTGCAAAGTGATCCTGGGAGACGCGATCGCCCCTCAACACCGTCTCCTCCTGACTGATTTTTTTATGGAGGCGAGTAAGAAGTCAAAGCAGCAAACGAAGGTGTCTGAGAGAATCAAGTGGTATAAGCTGGATAAAGGAAAAGGCGAAGCTTTTATTACCAACATGAAAAACTACCTCTCTTCCATTATCGATGAGGTCGGTAATGAGGAGTGCAGAGCACAAGACATGTAGGATTCCCTACAACAATCTGGCCTGGAGAAAGCCAAATCACTGCTTGGAACATCTAAAGGCCCCTGCCAACACGCAAAAGAAACCTGGTGGTGGACAGACGAAGCCAAAGCAGTGATACACGAAAAGAAAATGGCTTTCCAAGCTTGGTCAAAGTGCTCTTCTACTAAGAGAGGAAAAAGCTCGCCGTGAAAAGGTATATAGATATTGTAAAGGTATCGCGAAGAAAAAGTGCGCCGAATTCAAAGCGAAAAGCATGGAAGGCCTATATCAGTAGTTGGAAGAAATATCGTCTTCCGCGTCTGACAGGAACCAGGCTACCCAGGAGCTTCGACAAAGCAATTTGAACAAAGGAGCAAATATCTTTAAGATAGCCGCCCAGAGAAGAAGAAATGCTCAGGAGATTCGTTTCCCAAAGTTTATTAACAATGCTGAAGGCCAACTCCTTGTGGAAGACGAAAAAGACGTTGGGCCGGACGGGATACCCTCTGAGTTCTGGAAAAAGATGGGAGACATCGGGTCTAGATGGCTCATGGTTCTTATCTCCAAACTTATCAGAGGCGACACTATGCCTAATCAATGGAGGGAAAGCTATCTTCTTCCTTTGCACAAACGAAAGTGTGATACGCGAAATTGTGATAACTATTTCATTGAACGGGTATTAGATCGCCGACTGCGGAAAATAATACGACTATCTGATGACCAGTGCGGGTTTGTCTCGGGTAAATCAACGACAGATGCAATCCAAAGTATAAGGGTCATGATGGAAAAGCATCGTGATTCGTCAAAGGACTTGCATATGGTGTCGGTTGATTTCGAGAAGGTCTTTGACCGGCAACCAACAGATCTTTTATGGGTAGCGCTAAGACAAAAAAGAGTTCCAGAAACCTATGTGCGAGTGATCATGGACATGTACAAGAGAGCAACGACAAGAGTAAGATGCACCGCAGGAGTCACCTAAGAGTTCGCAATCAAAGTCAGTGTACACCAAGGGAGCGTCCTCAGCCCACTGCTCTTTATAGCAGTCCTTGATTGCTTGCTTGAAGGAAAAGTGACGGACCCCAATGTGCACCAGCTATTGTTTTTTTTTTTTTTTTTTATTGATCGAGCGGAGCGTAGCGGAGCGAGAGCAATCACCCACTTTTTGGCCTAGCGCGTGCATGTACGGGGAATATAGTGGTCCGAAAACGATTTCGGACTAATCTTGTACGCACTAAATGTAGATATCGGCTATAACCACATATGTGTGCAGCATGTCATTCGATAGATCTAGGTCTATAGATGAGCCATAAATTATCAAATGAAATTGTTTGATTGAAAAATAGTGAGAAATAACGAAGTAAAGTTTAGAAAAGTGCCATGCGGAGCGAGAGCAAGGTTGATAAAACAACAAATTTGCTCGCTCGATCAAAAATTTTCAGTAGCGGAGTTAAGCCCGCGCATACTGATCTGCCTAGTTTATATTTTTTAGAACAAACTTACCTTAGGACAAAAAAAAACTTTCGGCCTGTGTTAGACCACACGGGCGCATTGATTAAACGTAGAATACGTATCAGTCTTTTTTCAATAAAAATATAAGAATTAAATATAATATTGTATAAATAATTTCAATGTTTTAGTAATAAAAATCTCATTATACATTTCTGTATGAAGTTTTTCTATTTATTTTTTATTTTATAATATTTTAACCAAATGCGTTTACAAATTTTTTTTGATTATTTACACTTACATTGTAAATAATTGTAAAGATGTAAATAATTGTAAAATATTGTAAATAATTATAAAATATTGTAAATAATTGTAAACTACTGTAAATAATTGTAAATTAAATGAATTATTTGTGATAAATATTTACAATACTTTACAATTATTTACAATAGTTTACAATTATTTACATAAGGAATAGTTATTTACAAAACATACATTACTTACAATAAAATTTCAGACCTGTAAATACATGCATTTACATGTAAATAATTATTGTAAAAACACTCACATTTATTTAATTTTACAAAGTATTGGCGTTTATTTTATTCTTTTTTTTTGTGGCATATTCACTTAATAATTTCACTTAACAAACTTTGCTCAATTTTTCAAATGGTTGCCCGAACAGTGTTGCGAAAATGGAAAATATCAAAAATTACTAAATTGTCCAACCTTTATTAAAGTAACCCTGGGTTTATGTCTTGAATATTGTTAGTTGTTTCTGCTAAAATACCATAGGTGGCGCAGAAAAACAGCAATGCATCAAATGTTAATAAAGTTTATGCGCTTGAAATCGTATTTTCGTATAGAAATTTTATGTGAATAAAATTTAATCAACTAACGATTGCGAAATAGAAGTACACATATTTAAGTTGATGAGTGCTTACTTTATTATTTTTATTGATGACAATTTAATAGAAAAATATGCACTCAAAGTCAAGCAAACAGTTTAACAAAAATCGTACTTCAAATTACACCCCCATTTAATCCGAAAGTCGTATTCTACGTCAAAAATTCTTAAACTTAGTTTTAATAACAGCTAACATAAAATACCTTACTGGTCCTATACGGACACTCTAAAGCAAACAGAAAAACTTAAAATTATGCCTTTCGGTCTTATGAGTAATTTATAATAATTAGAGATAAATAAACATGAACAACTAGGACTAAGAAAAATTATATTTTAAAAAACTTAGAATCAGAACATTTCTTTTTATATAAAAAATCGTATAGCTAGCTAAACCTAACTTAACCCTACCTTAACTAAAATATATATACAAAAATACATATGTACATATGTACATGATGTATATTTTGTATATATGTATATCTTTTTTTTTTTGTTTTTGTTTTTTTTTGCACCAGCTATTCTTTGCTGACGATGGAGCCATTATAAGTGATGATCAGGCGTCCCTACAACGAGCACTTGATGTGTGGGTGGACATTTTTGAGGGACAAGGGTATCGTTTTAGTTCAAAGAAGACAGAGTATCTGTGCTGCCCATTCTCTGACCCTCATCAGCCTATTCAAGACATTTACTTGAATTGAAGAGTGCTTCCCAAGTGTGAAAAATTTAAATATCTGGGATCAATGATTAATAAAGAAGCAACTTGTGATGACGACATCAACCATCGCGTAAGCGTAGGGTGGATGAAGTGGCGGGAAAACTCCGCCATCTTCTGTGATCGAAAAATGCCCCCTAAGCTGAAAGGAAGGCTCTACACTTCAGTTGTACGTCCGGCGCTCACACAATGCACAAAAAGTATGAGAACAAATTAACGGCTGCTGAGATGAAGATGCTTCGCATGACAGCGGTAGTAACAAAGCGTGACAGAATTAGAAGTTCAATGATCCGAGGAAGCCTCCACGTAAAAGAGGCCATCACAAGAAAGATAGAGCGCGACCGACTCAGTTGGTATTGCCATGTTCAAAGGAGAGTTCCTTTGAACCCCGTCCAAAAGGCAATATCAATCAACGTTCCAATTTCAACACGCAAAAAAGGCAGGCCGAAAAACAATTGGTGCGAACAAATGCAAAAACACCAGCATTTGATTGGCCTCAGCGATGAAGTAATCCCAAACCGAGAAGCCTGCCGCTACTTTCTGAGGTCAAACCGGCGGACCCCACAAGCGGACCAGTAGGAGTGCAGTTAAGTGGGAAGGTTATGGTCCTACACTTCTGACCATAATGACGCCGGAAAAAAGAAGAAGAAGAAAGCATTTTGCAAACAAATTCTAGCAAAAGGACAAAATGATATTAACAAATAACAAAAAAAATACTTCATACTTTACGCGTCAGAAAAAGTGTACAATATTTACTTATATATATGTATGTATATATCTCTATGTATTTCTTCCTTTTCTCTTTTTGTTTTTTCTTGTAAATAGAATCTAGTTATTTTTGTTTCTTTATTATTTGTTAATTAGTTACTTATAATATTTATTTACTTATTTATCTACATATTTATTGAATCATTTATTTATTATTTACTTATTTATTTATTTATCTATTTATTATTTTAATTGTAAATTATTTATGTGTTTATCTTATTTATTTATTTATCTATTTATTGTTTATTTATTCATGTTCTGTTTATTTATTCTCACTTATTTACATGTTTATCATTGTTTTACTTACGTACATATTCCTATATGTATTGCATGTATATGCATATCTATCTTTTATTTCGCGCTTTTTATTTTTGTTTTTTTTTGTATTGAAGGTTTTTTCGTTTTCCTTCAAATTTTTGATTTACATATCTATTTTTTTCTCCACACGTTCTTTATAGAATTTAAAACAATGTTCCAATAGAAAGATAATATATCAATTATTAAATATCTGTAAAATGTGCAATAACAGAAATTCTGTAAAATATTTGTGAACGATATAAAAAAAAATATCTATATATAGGGTCCGCCAAATAACTTTTTTTTTTTTGAAAATGCTATAAAAAAAACTACTGAATATTTTCTCAAATTTCTTTTTTTATTTGAAAGTACAATTCTTCCGGTTGATAATGGAAAATAATTTCATTCAAATGGCTTCCTCGGCTGGCCATGCAGTAGCCTAAACGATCGGTCCAATTTTTAAGCACATTATCGATTGTGTGCAGCTGTATTTCACCAATGGCTTCACGAATATTGTCCTTTAAAGCGTCAATTGTCTCTGGCTTGTCGGCGTAACACTTATCTTTGACGGCACTTCACAAATAATAGTCCAACGGTGTCAAATCGCAGCTCCGAGGTGGCCAAACGACATCAGCTCTGCGGCTGATAATGCGATCTTCAAAAACAGGGCGCAAAACATCGAGTGTAGCTTCGGCTGTGTGGCACGTAGCGCCTTCCTGTTGAAACCAAATGTTGCCAATATCCTCCTCTTCAATTTTTGTGCAATTTTGCGGATAACTGCAATGTTTGGCTGGCACATCCCCAGAATTGAGCGCCATAGTTCCACACTGGTTTTAAGACCTGGTTATACAGAAGAATTTTATTATTATTTGGTAGACCTGATTTCATGCCTAAAAGCCATTCTAATTTTCGTCCTTTGATATACATACGTACCTATATATAGTTCTATTATTTTGATTTTAATGTATTCTTTCCAACGAAGCTCGAAATCTAGGGTCATACCTAGAAACTTCGCTGTATTAGCATATGATACAATCGTGTCTGATATCACTATAGGGGTGTACGTGACTGACTTAACATATATGTAAAATCAATATGCACAGATATGCTCGAATTTAGTGTTACATATTCGCCATCTTTGGGTCCAGCTGACTATTTGATCTTTACCAGCTTGCAGTTTTTGCATCGAATATAACGCTAGTAATGCCCTGTCGTCGGCAAAGGTTGCAGTTTTACTGAACGAAGTTGTTGGCAAATCTGTTGTTGGTGTAGAGGAGGTATAACAGGAGCCCGGGGACATTTTCTTGAGGAACTCCGGCTTCCATCTGCACTAACTTAGAATAATAGTTTTCCTGTTTTATGCGAAAGTAACGAGATTTTAAATAAGACTCCAATAGGTGGAAGTACTGTTCTGGTAGGTACACTTTTAATTTATGGAATAGACCTACATGCCATGCCATACTCTGTCAAAGGCTTGTGCTACGTCTAAGAAGATTGCAGAACACACTCTTCTTAATCCAATGCTCTTTCGATTTCGGTTGTTATTCTGTGTACTTGTTCTAATATACGAGTAGAGTGCTTATTTCGAAATCCAACCTGGTGACTTGGGATAAGGTTTCTTGCTTGTACGATTGGCTTGAGACGGTTAAAAATCAATCTTTCAAACAACTTTGAGGTGAAGTGATGTAGAGATATTGGTCTATGTGAGGATACCTCGTGAGGGTGCTTACCTGGTTTAGCACTCATAATCACATCTGCTACCTTCCACGCGATAGTACATACTCAAAGCTAATTGTTTTATTCATTAACCGTAAGAGTTTAACTAACCTTTTGTTGGTAGTTGCTCCAGAACTTCCGCAGTAATCAATGGGATTTAGTTACTCATCACAAACAGCATCATTAGGCTTGATGGTATTCGCTAAGTGGTCAGCAAAAGCGTTAGTTTTTTCCTCATTGCTTTTAGCCCATTGTCCGTTACTCCATATAATTGGTGGAATATGATTTGTTGGTCGCTTAAGATATTTTATACTTTTCCAAAGTGAATACTCGGTGTTCTTATCAACAGATAGTTGATTTTCGGATTAGTTTTATCTCGAATTAAATATCTTGTGTGGTCTTGTTTAGTTTCGCTTTATCAGAACGAGATCGAGTTTGTTGCCACCTGCATTTGAGTTTTCTTTTATTTCTTATGAAATCCTTTGTTTCGATGGAGGTGGCGGCATTTGGGATGAAATCAAATGCTTCGTTTTCCAACTGGTCTGTCATTTCGATAAGAGCACTAATATTGGTTTCTTCTTGTAGGATCTGTTTAAAACTCAACCAGTCCGTGAATTTGTTTGAAAGATAAGGAATTTTCCTCTTTTAATATAATAGTTTCACTTAGTGTCAGATATGTTGGTGAGTGGTCCGAGTCGAGATCTAAGCCTTCTTGTATCTGGATAAAGTTCAATCAGATCAGGAGTTTTGGTAGCGTCCGTCGGTTATTAGTAGATCCAGATTCACATCCAGTTTTTCGTGCTACCTCATAAAGTTCATGACGTTTTGTCGTAATAAGACGTGATCCCCAGTAGGTATGTTTCACATTGAAGTCTCCTCCGATTACAAATTAGCTCTCTGTATTGTGATAAGCTGTTGATATTCACTTGATGATGTTGGATGCCTGGGAGGCCTATAGACTGCTGTTATTGAAAGAGACTGATTTATAGTTATTGTTGTTGTTTGAAATTTTAGGGAGTTTTTTCTTATCTAACTTAATAACTAAGAAGAACGGGTGACTGGGGCACGGTCCATAGAAACCATGATTGGGAGAAAGGAAGGCTATTGAGAAGACGGAGTTTTAGGCATGGACTGCTGAGGTTGCAATCGAAGTAAATATTCCAATTAACATTTCCCAGCATACGGGAAATGGGTTCATCGGAGCCGTATGAGGTGCGTGGGGTTGGATAGTTAGAAGAGACGAGGCGTGTATTACGAGGGTTGGTGTTAAGATATATAAAGGGTGGCGCAGTCAATGGTACCTGTAGAAGTATATAAATGAAGAGGCAGGTGCGGACTAAGAGACGGTGGCATACGGGGCGTTAAAGCAAGCTTACACCCCTTTAAAAAAATGAAGAAAAAAATACGAACAAAGATTTGATTTAAAGGTGCTTTCGAGCTTTTATTGCCCTGAATGTTTCGATTAAATCGGAGCCGTATGAGGTGCGTGGGGTTGGATAGATAGAAGAGACGAGGCGTGTATTACGAGGGTTGGTGTTAAGAGATATAAAGGGTGGCGCAGTCAATGGTACCTGTAGAAGTATATAAATGAAGAGGCAGGTGCGGATTAAGAGACGGTGGTATACGGGGCGTTAAAGCAAGCTTACACCCCTTTAAAAAAATTAAGAAAAAAACACGAACAAAGATTTGATTTAAAGGTGCTTTCGAGTTTTTATTGCCCTGAATGTTTCGATTAAATCATTAAAATCTATTTTTTTTGTGTGTTCCTTTTCAATTGAAAGTATAGCTAGATTAGTCAACCTATTTTGGTTCATCGTTGGTCTTAGATAACTCTTAATCAATTTTGAAAAGCTTCGTTCACATGATGCCACTGAGACGCAAATTGTTTAATAAATTCTCATCGCCAATGACAGACTCGGTAACGAGTCTGAAAAGTCCCACTTAAAAATGAAGCTTAAAAATTCAAAGGCTCTCCAAGTTTCTGCATCTTTTAAATTTATTGTTGAGGCTACCATGTGACGCCGTATTCGCCCGATTTACAATATAGCACTGTTGTCAGTTAGTTCTGTAAATGTCGAGGTACAGGGACAACAACACGCTGTTGTTCCTCCGTTCCATGCAGCAATATTTTCGGTTGAAAAGCTGAGAAAACTGACGCAATGTCTTCCATGGCCTTAGGCCGAAGAAGACATTACACTGAACTAGTGTTAAATGTATCCTGACATTCTAACATGTCTTCGTATTTCCTTTTCCAACGTCAAACCAGCATCTTGAGCCTTTACACGTGGCATCATTTTCTTCTTTTTTATTCTTCCCCGCCTTTCAATTGAAATTTCTAGCTCAGTACATTGTTCTCTTGCGCATATTATGGCCTTTTTCACGGTTTCATCACGATGTTCATGAAGAAAACTCGTGAGTGCCTTAAGTTTTTTTTACACTTTTTTCTTGAGTGAGCCCGGATATTTGCAAGTATTTTTGTGCTAAATCAACTTCTTCCAATATATCGCACCAAAATGAAAGATAACACAAAAACGTAAAGTCGCATACAGCAGATAAGAGTATGGTTGAAGCACCTCTTGTATCCAAATATTCCTTTTGAGGATCACAAAGGAGTTCAAGAGTTGAAACTATCTTCACGAAATTTTCCTTCAATGACCTAGCAGCCTCGTGATGAGCGCTCCATCTAGTGTCTACAGGTCTCTTGACTGACACATCTACATTTTTTGTAGGTTGTATTTGAAGCAGTGCTTTCCAAAGAGTGAATTCCACAAAGGTTTAAGGAATGGTTTGCGCATGGCGTAGACAAAGCTTTTGGATTAATTTGCCAAATTAATTTAGTCGCAGCATTATCATATCCCTGAGCCCGGCAAAGGTTAATGTAAAGACTATCTTCATTAAGTTGCTGGTATATTCGGTAAGTTCTTTGGCAGTCTTTCCAGATGTAGGAAAGAACCCTAGAAAGGATTCCCTCACCTCAAGATGTCCTAGATGTCAACGTATCTAATAACCTTGCTCATTTTTCGATATGTGATTCATCGGGTGTGCTGTCGAATATAAAGCCAAAGTGCTTCGCTTGGTGGATGTCTTTCACAATTTTTGTCCTCACCTCTTTCCCCAAAAGGCTTATAAATTCATTTTGAATCTTCTTCGACAAATACGAGCTGACTCGTGTCATATCACCTATATTAATGCTTGATTCTCAACAAATGCTCCTTTAAAACTTGGTCATATTTAGACATAAGTTTCATCAATTCCAAGAAATTGTCTCCATTTTCCGATGGCAATTCCAAAAGCCGTCTTAGCATTTCGCGTCATTTCTTTTTTTCTACACCCATTGAGATTTGCAAATTGGTGTCGATTGTGATTTGCAGCTTTAAGCCCATTTCCAAGGGCTTAAAGCCTTAGGGTTAAGCTTCCATCACATATTAGACCCAGTGACGACAATATCAGAATAAATAGAGCACTCTTTGCTTGTCGTTTGCTTTTCCAACTCATCAAAATCTTCTTTTTCCCGAACGCTGATATCATGCTCCTTATCGCGATCAAAACCTATTGCATTTCCATCAGCGTTACGTAATTCGACTTCTTCTAATAAACTTGATGGGGTAGATTTTTCTAATGAACTTGAGGCTTCGATTTCTGCACTAGATGTAGAAACTACTGGTGTCACATACTTATACATATAGATGCCTTGTTTTATTTTCGTTTGTATTTTGTGTGTAAAATAGTTATTTTTGCTTGTTGATATGGGTACGACACTTGAAATGCGTATTCAAGAAGGGGGCGTACAAAGGTAATATATAGGGAGCACATATATATAGGGATTGGAGAATTCTTTAGATCAACGCTTCACGAAATCGAGTGCAGAATTGGCTTTAAGAATTATATCGTTAATATGAGGGTGGTCCGATAAGTACTTAGCCTCACCGCCAGATGGCGCCAGTATCGCAAGAGCAACTTACTATCGTGTAGAACATTCTAGTAGACGGCTACTACTGTTTTAGACGGATCGGACTCGTAGTTTTCTTTTGACCGCGTGTGGAAGCGGGAGTGTCTGCGGATTTTAGAAAAATGGAAAAAGAGCAATATCGGTCGGTGATTCGATTCTTGTTTTTGGAAGGGAAATCGCCCAGCGAAATCAAAGAGCGTTTGGATGCGATGACTCTTCTCCTTCGATGGCGACCATCAAAAATTGATTTAACGAGTTTCGATTGAAGGTGCGCGAGATAGCTCAGACAGTAGGCATTTCAAAAGATTGCGTGGGTCATATCCTGCAAGAAATTTTGGGCATGAGAAAGCTGTCGGCGCCGCGTTTGCTCACTCCGGACAACAAGCGCAACCGTTAGACCACTTCAGAGCAATGTTTGACGCTGTTTAAGCGCAATCCGAAGGAGTTTCTGCATCGTTTCGTGACAGTCGACGAAATTATTGGGCCGATTCGACGCCGAATTGAAGAAAAACCGTCCCCACTTGGCGAAGAAAAAAGTGCTCTTCCACCATGATATCGCCACGGCCAAATTGGTCGAATTGGGCTACGAACTGCTGCCCCATCCACCGTATTCTAAAGATTTGGCCCCGTGCGACTTCTTTTTGTTTCCAAACTGGAAAAAGTCACTCGCCGGGCAGAAATTTCAGTCGAATGAGGAGGCCATTGCCGCCACGGAGGCCTTCTTTGCAGACCTCAAGAAAACGTATTTTTCAGACGGTATAAAGAAGTTTGAGCATCGCTGGGTCAAGTGTGTAGAGCTAAAAGGAGACTATATTGAAAAATACATCGCCATTTCTCTAAAATTTTTGTTTTTCTTTTGTAGGCTAAGCACTTATCGGACCACCCTCGTATGTGTGCGAAAATGGAGCTCTTGGTCACATAGTATGAGGATAGCCTGAACGGTGGAAATGGGCTGATTATTGTGGAAGTAAAGACGAGAAGGAGGTTTGATTCGTTTGTGCAAGCAATTTTTGGAGCACCAGACAGAAAAGCTGTATCCGATTGAATAAAGGAAGAATCTTGTTGCAGGTATAAGGTCTTGAGGAGCAGGGTGTCGTCGACGTATCGTGGTAGAAAAGTTTGATGACTAACTCAATGTCATTAATGGTAAAAATGAAAAGAAGTGGACCTAGGTGGCTGCCTTGATAAACGCCGTAAGAGGCTAAGAAAGGGTTAGAAAAGGCAGATTTAAAACGAACACTGTTGAAATGGTTTTTTAAAAAAGAAAATATCCACTCAACGCAGTGGGTTCAAGGCTAAGGGAAAACAGTTTGAATCGTATTAGTTTGTGGGAGATTTTGTAGAAAGCTTTATTGAAATCAGTTGAAATGACGTCGACTTCATTCCCATTCTCTCATGCTGAGAGGACGAAGGACACAAATTCGACAAGATCTGTGATTATAGATGTAGATGCCTGTTAGTTACAGCAAGTTAGAGACTTGCAGTGGAAACTTGGAGTGTCATACAAGATACTTTCGAAAAGTTTGGGCATATGTGACAGTTTGACGATGGGGAGGTAGTTGTTGCCATTACTCTTCGGATGGGACAGAAAGAATGGAGGAACATTTTTTTAGTAATATGGTAGATAGACCATCGGGCCCAGAGGTGAATTCATCATTAAGTTGATTCAATTTATTTTCGATGATATGGGGGCTAATATTTAGTACGTGGGAGAAATTATCTACCTTTGTTCTTTGTTATGTCTCCAAAAGCTCTGAAAAGGTTATCATTGATTTTATAATGATTGTTATTGTTGTTCAGTATTTGGCGTTCGCTTGGCAATAAGTCGGCCGCATCAGGGCTACCTGCGATTCATTTCTAAGTAGACCTAGTCAATCTATTGATTTTGCGTTCCGTCCTGGTAGTTTCACAGGAGATATTCTCGTATCTTGTTGATGTTTTTAGCTGGTGAATACGAAGGATTATGTTTTTGGCGTTACAGGATACAAAAAGTTAAACCAGTTATGCTTATGATCAGGGGGCATTATCACAAATAGGGATTATTAGTAAGCACCTCCGCCAGATGTCACTTGTCAGGTGTGATTTACTGTGGATTACATTTTTTTGCAAACGGTTTTATTTAAAGTGATCGTGCACATTTTTTGTTTTTTAAAGTCTTCTTCATAGAGGAACGATACTAATATGCTAATCCATTAGCTTCAAATGAAAAAAATACCGTGCACGTCCCAAAACCTTACAAGCCAACATCCACTTTTTTGGTTAGTGTGGACAATTTTCATCCTTCGCTATCGATCCAAGAGCGCATTTATTAGCTTATCAGATGCTCTAAAAGACGGTGGCATCGCTGCTGTATCGGTGGCATCGTAAGGACGCCATAGATATTGACATTTTATGTTTTATATAGTAAAAGACGTCTTTTTCTAAGTTTTTTACCTATTTTTGCCTTATTTTTAAAAGACTTACCAAATCTCTGTATCGCATTTAATAGCTTATCAGATGCTCTAAAAGACGGTGGTATCGCTGCATCGATTGGTGTAAGGACGCCAAAGATATTGACATTTTATGTTTTATATACTAGTTTTCAACTCTAAAAGACGTCTTTTTCTAAGTTTTTGACCTATTTTTGCCTTATTTTTAAAAGACTTACCAAATCTCTGTACCGCATTTAATAGCTTACCAGATGCTCTAAAAGACGGTGGCATCGCTGCATCGATAGGTGTAAGGACGCCAAAGATATTGACATTTCATGTTTTATATAGTAATTAGCAACTCTAAAAGACGTATTTCTCTAAGTTCTTGACCTATTTTTGCCTTGTTTTTGAGAGACCTACAAAAACTCTGTACTGCATTGAATAGCTTATCAGATGCTCTAAAAGACGGTGGTATCGCTGCATCGATAGGTGTAAGGACGCCAAAGATATTGACATTTCATGTTTTATATACTTGTTTTCAACTCTAAAAGACGTCTTTTTCTAAGTTCTTGACCTATTTTTGCCTTATTTTTGAAAGACTTACAAAAACTCTGTATCGCATTGAATAGCTTATCAGATGCTCTAAAAGACGGTGGTATCGCTGCATCGATAGGTGTAAGGACGCCAAAGATATTGACATTTTATGTTTTATATAGTAATTAGCAACTCTAAAAGACGTCTTTTTCTAAGTTTTTGACCTATTATTGCCTTATTTTTGAGAGACTTACAAAAATTCTGTATCGCATTGAATAGCTTATCGATTGCTCTAAAAGACGGTGGTATCGCTGCATCGATTGGTGTAAGGACGCCAAAGATATTGACATTTTATGTTTTATATAGTAATTAGCAACTCTAAAAGACGTCTTTTTCTAAGTTTTTGACCCATTTTTGCCTTATTTTTGAGAGACTTACAAAAACCCTGTATCGCAATGAATAGCTTATCGGATGCTCTAAAAGACGGTGGTATCGCTGCATCGATAGATGTAAGGACGCCAAAGATATTGACATTTTATGTTTTATATACTTGTTTTCAACTCTAAAAGACGTCTTTTTCTAAGTTCTTGACCTATTTTTGCCTTATTTTTGAAAGACTTACAAAAACTCTGTATCGCATTGAATAGCTTATCAGATGCTCTAAAAGACGGTGGTATCGCTGCATCGATTGGTGTAAGGACGCAAAAGATATTGACATTTTACATTTTATATAGTAGTTTTCAACTCTAAAAGACGTCTTTTTCTAAGTTCTTGACCTATTTTTGCCTTATTTTTGAGAGACCTACAAAAACTCTGTACTGCATTTAATAGCTTATCAGATGCTCTTAAAGACGGTGGTATCGCATCATCGATAGGTGTAAGGACGCCAAAGATATTGACATTTTATGTTTTATATAATAATTAGCAACTCTAAAAGACGTCTTTTTCTAAGTTTTTGACCTATTTGTGCCTTATTTTTGAGAGACTTTCAAAAACTCTGTACTGCATTTAATAGCCTATCAGATGCTCTAAAAGACGGTGGCATCGCTGCATCGATAGGTGTAAGGACGCCAAAGATATTGACATTTTATGTTTTATATAATAGTTAGCAGCTCTAAAAGACGTCTTTTTCCAAGTTCTTGACCTATTTTTGCCTTATTTTTGAGAGACCTACAAAACTCTGTATCGCATTTATTAGCTTATCAGATGCTATAAAAGACGCTGCATCGATTGGTGTTAGAAAGCAAAAGAAGTTTTATATAGTAATTAGCAACTCTAAAAGACGTCTTTTTCTAAGTTTTTGACCTATTTGTGCCTTATTTTTGAGAGACTTACAAAAACTCTGTACTGCATTTAATAGCCTATCAGATGCTCTTAAAGACGGTGGTATCGCATCATCGATAGGTGTAAGGACGCCAAAGATATTGACATTTTATGTTTTATATAATAATTAGCAACTCTAAAAGACGTCTTTTTCTAAGTTCTTGACCTATTTTTGCCTTATTTTTGAGAGACCTACAAAAACTCTGTACTGCATTTAATAGCTTATCAGATGCTCTTAAAGACGGTGGTATCGCATCATCGATAGGTGTAAGGACGCCAAAGATATTGACATTTTATGTTTTATATAATAATTAGCAACTCTAAAAGACGTCTTTTTCTAAGTTTTTGACCTATTTGTGCCTTATTTTTGAGAGACTTACAAAAACTCTGTACTGCATTTAATAGCCCATCAGATGCTCTAAAAGACGGTGGCATCGCTGCATCGATAGGTGTAAGGACGCCAAAGATATTGACATTTTATGTTTTATATAATAGTTAGCAGCTCTAAAAGACGTCTTTTTCCAAGTTCTTGACCTATTTTTGCCTTATTTTTGAGAGACCTACAAAACTCTGTATCGCATTTATTAGCTTATCAGATGCTATAAAAGACGCTGCATCGATTGGTGTAAGAAAGCAAAAGAAGTTTTATATAGTAATTAGCAACTCTAAAAGACGTCTTTTTCTAAGTTTTTGACCTATTTTTGCCTTATTTTTGAGAGACTCACAAAAACTCTGTACTGCATTTAATAGCTCATCAGATGCTCTAAAAGACGGTGGTATCGCTGCATCGATTGGTGTAAGGACGCAAAAGATATTGACATTTTACATTTTATATAGTAGTTTTCAACTCTAAAAGACGTCTTTTTCTAAGTTCTTGACCTATTTTTGCCTTATTTTTGAGAGACCTACAAAAACTCTGTACTGCATTTAATAGCTTATCAGATGCTCTTAAAGACGGTGGTATCGCATCATCGATAGGTGTAAGGACGCCAAAGATATTGACATTTTATGTTTTATATAATAATTAGCAACTCTAAAAGACGTCTTTTTCTAAGTTTTTGACCTATTTGTGCCTTATTTTTGAGAGACTTACAAAAACTCTGTACTGCATTTAATAGCCTATCAGATGCTCTAAAAGACGGTGGCATCGCTGCATCGATAGGTGTAATGACGCCAAAGATATTGACATTTTATGTTTTATATAATAGTTAGCAGCTCTAAAAGACGTCTTTTTCCAAGTTCTTGACCTATTTTTGCCTTATTTTTGAGAGACTCACAAAAACTCTGTACTGCATTTAATAGCTTATCAGATGCTCTAAAAGACGGTGGTATCGCTGCATCGATTGGTGTAAGGGCGCAAAAGATATTGACATTTTACATTTTATATAGTAGTTTTCAACTCTAAAAGACGTCTTTTTCTAAGTTCTTGACCTATTTTTGCCTTATTTTTGAGAGACCTACAAAAACTCTGTGATGCATTTAATAGCTTATCAGATGCTCTTAAAGACGGTGGTATCGCATCATCGATAGGTGTAAGGACGCCAAAGATATTGACATTTTATGTTTTATATAATAATTAGCAACTCTAAAAGACGTCTTTTTCTAAGTTTTTGACCTATTTGTGCCTTATTTTTGAGAGACTTACAAAAACTCTGTACTGCATTTAATAGCCTATCAGATGCTCTAAAAGACGGTGGCATCGCTGCATCGATAGGTGTAAGGACGCCAAAGATATTGACATTTTATGTTTTATATAATAGTTAGCAGCTCTAAAAGACGTCTTTTTCCAAGTTCTTGACCTATTTTTGCCTTATTTTTGAGAGACCTACAAAAACTCTGTATCGCATTTATTAGCTTATCAGATGCTATAAAAGACGGTGGTATCGCTGCATCGATTGGTGTAAGAAAGCAAAAGAAGTTTTATATAGTAATTAGCAACTCTAAAAGACGTCTTTTTCTAAGTTTTTGACCTATTTTTGCCTTATTTTTGAGAGACTTACAAAAATTCTGTATCGCATTGAATAGCTTATCGATTGCTCTAAAAGACGGTGGTATCGCTGCATCGATTGGTGTAAGGACGCCAAAGATATTGACATTTTATATTTTATATAGTAATTAGCACCTCTAAAAGACGTCTTTTTCTAAGTTTTTGACCCATTTTTGCCTTATTTTTGAGAGACTTACAAAAACCCTGTATCGCAATGAATAGCTTATCGGATGCTCTAAAAGACGGTGGTATCGCTGCATCGATAGATGTAAGGACGCCAAAGATATTGACATTTTATGTTTTATATACTTGTTTTCAACTCTAAAAGACGTCTTTTTCTAAGTTCTTGACCTATTTTTGCCTTATTTTTGAAAGACTTACAAAAACTCTGTATCGCATTGAATAGCTTATCAGATGCTCTAAAAGACGGTGGTATCGCTGCATCGATTGGTGTAAGGACGCAAAAGATATTGACATTTTACATTTTATATAGTAGTTTTCAACTCTAAAAGACGTCTTTTTCTAAGTTCTTGACCTATTTTTGCCTTATTTTTGAGAGACCTACAAAAACTCTGTACTACATTTAATAGCTTATCAGATGCTCTTAAAGACGGTGGTATCGCATCATCGATAGTTGTAAGGACGCCAAAGATATTGACATTTTATGTTTTATATAGTAGTTAGGATCTCTAAAAGACGTCTTTTTCTAAGTTTTTGACCTATTTTTGCCTTATTTTTGAGAGACTTACAAAAATTCTGTATCGCATTGAATAGCTTATCGATTGCTCTAAAAGACGGTGGTATCGCTGCATCGATTGGTGTAAGGACGCCAAAGATATTGACATTTTATGTTTTATATAGTAATTAGCAACTCTAAAAGACGTCTTTTTCTAAGTTTTTGACCCATTTTCGCCTTATTTTTGAGAGACTTACAAAAACCCTGTATCGCAATGAATAGCTTATCGGATGCTCTAAAAGACGGTGGTATCGCTGCATCGATAGATGTAAGGACGCCAAAGATATTGACATTTTATGTATTATATACTTGTTTTCAACTCTAAAAGACGTCTTTTTCTAAGTTCTTGACCTATTTTTGCCTTATTTTTGAAAGACTTACAAAAACTCTGTATCGCATTGAATAGCTTATCAGATGCTCTAAAAGACGGTGGTATCGCTGCATCGATTGGTGTAAGGACGCAAAAGATATTGACATTTTACATTTTATATAGTAGTTTTCAACTCTAAAAGACGTCTTTTTCTAAGTTCTTGACCTATTTTTGCCTTATTTTTGAGAGACCTACAAAAACTCTGTACTGCATTTAATAGCTTATCAGATGCTCTTAAAGACGGTGGTATCGCATCATCGATAGGTGTAAGGATGCCAAAGATATTGACATTTTATGTTTTATATAATAATTAGCAACTCTAAAAGACGTCTTTTTCTAAGTTTTTGACCTATTTGTGCCTTATTTTTGAGAGACTTACAAAAACTCTGTACTGCATTTAATAGCCTAGCAGATGCTCTAAAAGACGGTGGCATCGCTGCATCGATAGGTGTAAGGACGCCAAAGATATTGACATTTTATGTTTTATATAATAGTTAGCAGCTCTAAAAGACGTCTTTTTCCAAGTTCTTGACCTATTTTTGCCTTATTTTTGAGAGACCTACAAAAATTCTGTATCGCATTTATTAGCTTATCAGATGCTATAAAAGACGGTGGTATCGCTGCATCGATTGGTGTAAGAAAGCAAAAGAAGTTTTATATAATAATTAGCAACTCTAAAAGACCTCTTTTTCTAAGTTCTTGACCTATTTTTGCCTTATTTTTGAGAGACCTACAAAAACTCTGTACTGCATTTAATAGCTTATCAGATGCTCTTAAAGACGGTGGTATCGCATCATCGATAGGTGTAAGGATGCCAAAGATATTGACATTTTATGTTTTATATAATAATTAGCAACTCTAAAAGACGTCTTTTTCTAAGTTTTTGACCTATTTGTGCCTTATTTTTGAGAGACTTACAAAAACTCTGTACTGCATTTAATAGCCTAGCAGATGCTCTAAAAGACGGTGGCATCGCTGCATCGATAGGTGTAAGGACGCCAAAGATATTGACATTTTATGTTTTATATAATAGTTAGCAGCTCTAAAAGACGTCTTTTTCCAAGTTCTTGACCTATTTTTGCCTTATTTTTGAGAGACCTACAAAAATTCTGTATCGCATTTAATAGCTTATCAGATGCTCTAAAAGACGGTGGTATCGCATCATCGATAGGTGTAAGGACGCCAAAGATATTGACATTTTATGTTTTATATAATAATTAGCAACTCTAAAAGACGTCCTTTTCTAAGTTTTTGACCTATTTGTGCCTTATTTTTGAGAGACCTACAAAAACTCTGTACTGCATTTAATAGCCTATCAGATGCTCCAAAAAACGGTGGTATCGCTGCATCGATAGGTGTAAGGACGCCAAAGATATTGACAGTTTATGTTTTATATAATAGTTAGCAACTCTAAAAGACGTCTTTTTCTAAGTTTTTGACCTATTTTTGCCTTATTTTTGAGAGACTTCCAAAAACTCTGTATTGCATTTATTAGCTTATCAGATGCTATAAAAGACGGTGGTATCGCTGCATCGATAGGTGTAAGAAAGCAAAAGATATTGACATTTTATATTTTATATAGTAGTTTTCAACTCTAAAAGACGTCTTTTTCCAAGTTCTTGACCTATTTTTGCCTTATTTTTGAGAGACCTACAAAAACTCTGTACTGCATTTAATAGCTTATCAGATGCTCTTAAAGACGGTGGTATCGCATCATCGATAGGTGTAAGGATGCCAAAGATATTGACATTTTATGTTTTATATAATAATTAGCAACTCTAAAAGACGTCTTTTTCTAAGTTTTTGACCTATTTGTGGCTTATTTTTGAGAGACTTACAAAAACTCTGTACTGCATTTAATAGCCTAGCAGATGCTCTAAAAGACGGTGGCATCGCTGCATCGATAGGTGTAAGGACGCCAAAGATATTGACATTTTATGTTTTATATAATAGTTAGCAGCTCTAAAAGACGTCTTTTTCCAAGTTCTTGACCTATTTTTGCCTTATTTTTGAGAGACCTACAAAAATTCTGTATCGCATTTAATAGCTTATCAGATGCTCTAAAAGACGGTGGTATCGCATCATCGATATGTGTAAGGACGCCAAAGATATTGACATTTTATGTTTTATATAATAATTAGCAACTCTAAAAGACGTCCTTTTCTAAGTTTTTGACCTATTTGTGCCTTATTTTTGAGAGACCTACAAAAACTCTGTACTGCATTTAATAGCCTATCAGATGCTCCAAAAAACGGTGGTATCGCTGCATCGATAGGTGTAAGGACGCCAAAGATATTGACAGTTTATGTTTTATATAATAGTTAGCAACTCTAAAAGACGTCTTTTTCTAAGTTTTTGACCTATTTTTGCCTTATTTTTGAGAGACTTCCAAAAACTCTGTATTGCATTTATTAGCTTATCAGATGCTATAAAAGACGGTGGTATCGCTGCATCGATAGGTGTAAGAAAGCAAAAGATATTGACATTTTATATTTTATATAGTAGTTTTCAACTCTAAAAGACGTCTTTTTCCAAGTTCTTGACCTATTTTTGCCTTATTTTTGAGAGACCTACAAAAACTCTGTACTGCATTTAATAGCTTATCAGATGCTCTAAAAGACGGTGGTATCGCTGCATCGATAGTTGTAAGGACGCCAAAGATATTGACATTTAATATTTTAGATAGTAGTTTTCAACTATGAAAGACGTCTTTTTCTAAGTTCTTGACCTATTTTTGCCTTATTTTTGAGAGACTTACAAAAACTCTGTATCGCATTTAATAGCTTATCAGATGCTCTAATAGACGGTGGTATCGCTGCATCGATAGGTGTAAGGACGCCAAAGATATTGACATTTAATGTTTTATATAGTAGTTAGCAACTCTAAAAGACGTCTTTTTCTAAGTTTCTGACCTATTTTTGCCTTATTTTTGAGAGACCTACAAAAATTCTGCACTGCATTTAATGGCTTATCAGATGCTATAAAAGACGGTGGTATCGCTGCATCGATAGGTGTAAGGACGCCAAAGATATTGACATTTTATGTTTTATATAGTAAAAGACGTCTTTTTCTAAGTTCTTGACCTATTTTTGCCTTATTTTTGAGAGACTTACAACAACTCTGTACTGCATTTAATAGCTTATCAGATGCTGTAAAAGACGGTGGTATCGCTGCATCGATAGGTGTAAGGACGCCAAAGATATTGACGTTTTATGTTTTATATAGTAGTTAGGATCTCTAAAAGACGTCTTTTTCTAAGTTTTTGACCTATTTTTGCCTTATTTTTGAGAGACCTACAAAAATTCTGTATCGCATTGAATAGCTTATCGCATGCTCTAAAAGTCGGTGGTATCGCTGCATCGATTGGTGTAAGGACGCCAAAGATATTGACATTTTATGTTTTATATAGTAATTAGCAACTCTAAAAGACGTCTTTTTCTAAGTTTTTGTCTCATTTTTGCCTTATTTTTGAAAGACTTACAAAAACCCTGTATCGCATTGAATAGCTCATCGGAAGCTCTAAAAGACGGTGGTATCGCTGCATCGATAGATGTAAGGACGCCAAAGATATTGACATTTTATGTTTTATATACTTGTTTTCAACTCTAAAAGACGTCTTTTTCTAAGTTCTTGACCTCTTTTTGCCTTATTTTTGAGAGACTTACAACAACTCTGTACTGCATTTAATAGCTTATCAGATGCTCTAATAGACGGTGGTATCGCTGCATCGATAGGTGTAAGGACGCCAAAGATATTGACATTTAATGTTTTATATAGTAGTTAGCAACTCTAAAAGACGTCTTTTTCTAAGTTTCTGACCTATTTTTGCCTTATTTTTGAGAGACCTACAAAAATTCTGCACTGCATTTAATGGCTTATCAGATGCTATAAAAGACGGTGGTATCGCTGCATCGATAGGTGTAAGGACGCCAAAGATATTGACATTTTATGTTTTATATAGTAAAAGACGTCTTTTTCTAAGTTCTTGACCTATTTTTGCCTTATTTTTGAGAGACTTACAACAACTCTGTACTGCATTTAATAGCTTATCGGATGCTCTAATAGACGGTGGTATCGCTGCATCGATAGGTGTAAGGACGCCAAAGATATTGACTTTTTATGTTTTATATAGTAGTTAGCAACTCTAAAAGACGTCTTTTTCTAAGTTTCTGACCTATTTTTGCCTTATTTTTGAGAGACCTACAAAAATTCTGCACCGCATTTAATGGCTTATCAGATGCTATAAAAGACGGTGGTATCGCTGCATCGATAGGTGTAAGGACGCCAAAGATATTGACATTTTATGTTTTATATAGTAAAAGACGTCTTTTTCTAAGTTCTTGACCTATTTTTGCCTTATTTTTGAGAGACTTACAACAACTCTGTACTGCATTTAATAGCTTATCAGATGCTGTAAAAGACGGTGGTATCGCTGCATCGATAGGTGTAAGGACGCCAAAGATATTGACATTTTATGTTTTATATAGTAGTTAGGATCTCTAAAAGACGTCTTTTTCTAAGTTTTTGACCTATTTTTGCCTTATTTTTGAGAGACCTACAAAAATTCTGTATCGCATTGAATAGCTTATCGCATGCTCTAAAAGACGGTGGTATCGCTGCATCGATTGGTGTAAGGACGCCAAAGATATTGACATTTTATGTTTTATATAGTAATTAGCAACTCTAAAAGACGTCTTTTTCTAAGTTTTTGACCAATTTTTGCCTTATTTTTGAAACACTTACAAAAACCCTGTATCGCATTGAATAGCTCATCGGAAGCTCTAAAAGACGGTGGTATCGCTGCATCGATAGATGTAAGGACGCCAAAGATATTGACATTTTATGTTTTATATAGTAAAAGACGTCTTTTTCTAAGTTCTTGACCTATTTTTGCCTTATTTTTGAGAGACTTACAACAACTCTGTACTGCATTTAATAGCTTATCAGATGCTGTAAAAGACGGTGGTATCGCTGCATCGATAGGTGTAAGGACGCCAAAGATATTGACATTTTATGTTTTATATAGTAGTTAGGATCTCTAAAAGACGTCTTTTTCTAAGTTTTTGACCTATTTTTGCCTTATTTTTGAGAGACCTACAAAAATTCTGTATCGCATTGAATAGCTTATCGCATGCTCTAAAAGACGGTGGTATCGCTGCATCGATTGGTGTAAGGACGCCAAAGATATTGACATTTTATGTTTTATATAGTAATTAGCAACTCTAAAAGACGTCTTTTTCTAAGTTTTTGACCAATTTTTGCCTTATTTTTGAAACACTTACAAAAACCCTGTATCGCATTGAATAGCTCATCGGAAGCTCTAAAAGACGGTGGTATCGCTGCATCGATAGATGTAAGGACGCCAAAGATATTGACATTTTATGTTTTATATAGTAAAAGACGTCTTTTTCTAAGTTCTTGACCTATTTTTGCCTTATTTTTGAGAGACTTACAACAACTCTGTACTGCATTTAATAGCTTATCAGGTGCTCTAAAAGACGGTGGTATCGCTGCATCGATTGGTGTAAGGACGCAAAAGATATTGACATTTTACATTTTATATAGTAGTTTTCAACTCTAAAAGACGTCTTTTTCTAAGTTCTTGACCTATTTTTGCCTTATTTTTGAGAGACCTACAAAAATTCTGTATCGCATTGAATAGCTTATCAGATGCTCTAAAAGACGGTGGTATCGCTGCATCGATTGGTGTGAGAAAGCAAAAGATATTGACATTTTATATTTTATATAGTAAAAGACGTCTTTTTCTAAGTTCTTGACCTATTTTTGCCTCATTTTTGAGAGACTTACAACAACTCTGTACTGCATTTAATAGCTTATCAGATGCTGTAAAAGACGGTGGTATCGCTGCATCGATAGGTGTAAGGACGCCAAAGATATTGACATTTTATGTTTTATATAGTAGTTAGGATCTCTAAAAGACGTCTTTTTCTAAGTTTTTGACCTATTTTTGCCTTATTTTTGAGAGACCTACAAAAATTCTGTATCGCATTGAATAGCTTATCGCATGCTCTAAAAGACGGTGGTATCGCTGCATCGATTGGTGTAAGGACGCCAAAGATATTGACATTTTATGTTTTATATAGTAATTAGCAACTCTAAAAGACGTCTTTTTCTAAGTTTTTGACCAATTTTTGCCTTATTTTTGAAACACTTACAAAAACCCTGTATCGCATTGAATAGCTCATCGGAAGCTCTAAAAGACGGTGGTATCGCTGCATCGATAGATGTAAGGACGCCAAAGATATTGACATTTTATGTTTTATATAGTAAAAGACGTCTTTTTCTAAGTTCTTGACCTATTTTTGCCTTATTTTTGAGAGACTTACAACAACTCTGTACTGCATTTAATAGCTTATCAGATGCTGTAAAAGATGGTGGTATCGCTGCATCGATTGGTGTAAGGACGCAAAAGATATTGACATTTTACATTTTATATAGTAGTTTTCAACTCTAAAAGACGTCTTTTTCTAAGTTCTTGACCTATTTTTGCCTTATTTTTGAGAGACCTACAAAAATTCTGTATCGCATTGAATAGCTTATCAGATGCTCTAAAAGACGGTGGTATCGCTGCATCGATTGGTGTGAGAAAGCAAAAGATATTGACATTTTATATTTTATATAGTAAAAGACGTCTTTTTCTAAGTTCTTGACCTATTTTTGCCTCATTTTTGAGAGACTTACAACAACTCTGTACTGCATTTAATAGCTTATCAGATGCTGTAAAAGATGGTGGTATCGCTGCATCGATTGGTGTAAGGACGCAAAAGATATTGACATTTTACATTTTATATAGTAGTTTTCAACTCTAAAAGACGTCTTTTTCTAAGTTCTTGACCTATTTTTGCCTTATTTTTGAGAGACCTACAAAAATTCTGTATCGCGTTGAATAGCTTATCAGATGCTCTAATAGACGGTGGTATCGCTGCATCGATAGGTGTAAGGACGCCAAAGATATTGACATTTAATGTTTTATATAGTAGTTAGCAACTCTAAAAGACGTCTTTTTCTAAGTTTCTGACCTATTTTTGCCTTATTTTTGAGAGACCTACAAAAATTCTGCACTGCATTTAATAGCTTATCAGATGCTCTTAAAGACGGTGGTATTGCATCATCGATAGGTGTAAGGACGCCAAAGATATTGACATTTTATGTTTTATATAATAATTAGCAACTCTAAAAGACGTCTTTTTCTAAGTTTTTGACCTATTTGTGCCTTATTTTTGAGAGACTTACAAAAACTCTGTACTGCATTTAATAGAATATCAGATGCTCTAAAAGACGGTGGCATCGCTGCATCGATAGGTGTAAGGACGCCAAAGATATTGACATTTTATGTTTTATATAATAGTTAGCAGCTCTAAAAGACGTCTTTTTCCAAGTTCTTGACCTATTTTTGCCTTATTTTTGGGAGACCTACAAAAACTCTGTATCGCATTTATTAGCTTATCAGATGCTATAAAAGACGGTGGTATCGCTGCATCGATTGGTGTAAGAAAGCAAAAGAAGTTTTATATAGTAATTAGCAACTCTAAAAGACGTCTTTATCTAAGTTTTTGACCTATTTTTGCCTTATTTTTGAGAGACTTACAAAAATTCTGTATCGCATTGAATAGCTTATCGATTGCTCTAAAAGACGGTGGTATCGCTGCATCGATTGGTGTAAGGACGCCAAAGATATTGACATTTTATATTTTATATAATAATTAGCACCTCTAAAAGACGTATTTTTCTAAGTTTTTGACCCATTTTTGCCTTATTTTTGAGAGACTTACAAAAACCCTGTATCGCAATGAATAGCTTATCGGATGCTCTAAAAGACGGTGGTATCGCTGCATCGATAGATGTAAGGACGCCAAAGATATTGACATTTTATGTTTTATATACTTGTTTTCAACTCTAAAAGACGTCTTTTTCTAAGTTCTTGACCTATTTTTGCCTTATTTTTGAAAGACTTACAAAAACTCTGTATCGCATTGAATAGCTTATCAGATGCTCTAAAAGACGGTGGTATCGCTGCATCGATTGGTGTAAGGACGCAAAAGATATTGACATTTTACATTTTATATAGTAGTTTTCAACTCTAAAAGACGTCTTTTTCTAAGTTCTTGACCTATTTTTGCCTTATTTTTGAGAGACCTACAAAAACTCTGTACTGCATTTAATAGCTTATCAGATGCTCTTAAAGACGGTGGTATCGCATCATCGATAGTTGTAAGGACGCCAAAGATATTGACATTTTATGTTTTATATAGTAGTTAGGATCTCTAAAAGACGTCTTTTTCTAAGTTTTTGACCTATTTTTGCCTTATTTTTGAGAGACTTACAAAAATTCTGTATCGCATTGAATAGCTTATCGATTGCTCTAAAAGACGGTGGTATCGCTGCATCGATTGGTGTAAGGACGCCAAAGATATTGACATTTTATGTTTTATATAGTAATTAGCAACTCTAAAAGACGTCTTTTTCTAAGTTTTTGACCCATTTTCGCCGTATTTTTGAGAGACTTACAAAAACCCTGTATCGCAATGAATAGCTTATCGGATGCTCTAAAAGACGGTGGTATCGCTGCATCGATAGATGTAAGGACGCCAAAGATATTGACATTTTATGTATTATATACTTCTTTTCAACTCTAAAAGACGTCTTTTTCTAAGTTCTTGACCTATTTTTGCCTTATTTTTGAAAGACTTACAAAAACTCTGCATCGCATTGAATAGCTTATCAGATGCTCTAAAAGACGGTGGTATCGCTGCATCGATTGGTGTAAGGACGCAAAAGATATTGACATTTTACATTTTATATAGTAGTTTTCAACTCTAAAAGACGTCTTTTTCTAAGTTCTTGACCTATTTTTGCCTTATTTTTGAGAGACCTACAAAAACTCTGTACTGTATTTAATAGCTTATCAGATGCTCTTAAAGACGGTGGTATCGCATCATCGATAGGTGTAAGGATGCCAAAGATATTGACATTTTATGTTTTATATAATAATTAGCAACTCTAAAAGACGTCTTTTTCTAAGTTTTTGACCTATTTGTGCCTTATTTTTGAGAGACTTACAAAAACTCTGTACTGCATTTAATAGCCTAGCAGATGCTCTAAAAGACGGTGGCATCGCTGCATCGATAGGTGTAAGGACGCCAAAGATATTCACATTTTATGTTTTATATAATAGTTAGCAGCTCTAAAAGACGTCTTTTTCCAAGTTCTTGACCTATTTTTGCCTTATTTTTGAGAGACCTACAAAAACTCTGTATCGCATTTATTAGCTTATCAGATGCTATAAAAGACGGTGGTATCGCTGCATCGATTGGTGTAAGAAAGCAAAAGAAGTTTTATATAATAATTAGCAACTCTAAAAGACCTCTTTTTCTAAGTTTTTGACCTATTTTTGCCTTATTTTTGAGAGACTTACAAAAACTCTGTACTGCATTTAATAGCTTATCAGATGCTCTAAAAGACGGTGGTATCGCATCATCGATAGGTGTAAGGACGCCAAAGATATTGACATTTTATGTTTTATATAATAATTAGCAACTCTAAAAGACGTCCTTTTCTAAGTTTTTGACCTATTTGTGCCTTATTTTTGAGAGACCTACAAAAACTCTGTACTGCATTTAATAGCCTATCAGATGCTCCAAAAGACGGTGGTATCGCTGCATCGATAGGTGTAAGGACGCCAAAGATATTGACATTTTATGTTTTATATAATAGTTAGCAACTCTAAAAGACGTCTTTTTCTAAGTTTTTGACCTATTTTTGCCTTATTTTTGAGAGACTTCCAAAAACTCTGTATTGCATTTATTAGCTTATCAGATGCTTTAAAAGACGGTGGTATCGCTGCATCGATAGGTGTAAGAAAGCAAAAGATATTGACATTTTATATTTCATATAGTAGTTTTCAACTCTAAAAGACGTCTTTTTCCAAGTTCTTGACCTATTTTTGCCTTATTTTTGAGAGACCTACAAAAACTCTGTACTGCATTTAATAGCTTATCAGATGCTCTAAAAGACGGTGGTATCGCTGCATCGATAGGTGTAAGGACGCCAAAGATATTGACATTTAATGTTTTATATAGTAGTTAGCAACTCTAAAAGACGTCTTTTTCTAAGTTTCTGACCTATTTTTGCCTTATTTTTGAGAGACCTACAAAAATTCTGCACTGCATTTAATGGCTTATCAGATGCTATAAAAGACGGTGGTATCGCTGCATCGATAGGTGTAAGGACGCCAAAGATATTGACATTTTATGTTTTATATAGTAAAAGACGTCTTTTTCTAAGTTCTTGACCTATTTTTGCCTTATTTTTGAGAGACTTACAACAACTCTGTACTGCATTTAATAGCTTATCAGATGCTGTAAAAGACGGTGGTATCGCTGCATCGATAGGCGTAAGGACGCCAAAGATATTGACGTTTTATGTTTTATATAGTAGTTAGGATCTCTAAAAGACGTCTTTTTCTAAGTTTTTGACCTATTTTTGCCTTATTTTTGAGAGACCTACAAAAATTCTGTATCGCATTGAATAGCTTATCGCATGCTCTAAAAGTCGGTGGTATCGCTGCATCGATTGGTGTAAGGACGCCAAAGATATTGACATTTTATGTTTTATATAGTAATTAGCAACTCTAAAAGACGTCTTTTTCTAAGTTTTTGACCCATTTTTGCCTTATTTTTGAAAGACTTACAAAAACCCTGTATCGCATTGAATTGCTCATCGGAAGCTCTAAAAGACGGTGGTATCGCTGCATCGATAGATGTAAGGACGCCAAAGATATTGACATTTTATGTTTTATATACTTGTTTTCAACTCTAAAAGACGTCTTTTTCTAAGTTCTTGACTTCTTTTTGCCTTATTTTTGAGAGACTTACAACAACTCTGTACTGCATTTAATAGCTTATCAGATGCTCTAATAGACGGTGGTATCGCTGCATCGATAGGTGTAAGGACGCCAAAGATATTGACATTTAATGTTTTATATAGTAGTTAGCAACTCTAAAAGACGTCTTTTTCTAAGTTTCTGACCTATTTTTGCCTTATTTTTGAGAGACCTACAAAAATTCTGCACTGCATTTAATGGCTTATCAGATGCTATAAAAGACGGTGGTATCGCTGCATCGATAGGTGTAAGGACGCCAAAGATATTGACATTTTATGTTTTATATAGTAAAAGACGTCTTTTTCTAAGTTCTTGACCTATTTTTGCCTTATTTTTGAGAGACTTACAACAACTCTGTACTGCATTTAATAGCTTATCAGATGCTGTAAAAGGCGGTGGTATCGCTGCATCGATAGGTGTAAGGACGCCAAAAATATTGACATTTTATGTTTTATATAGTAGTTAGGATCTCTAAAAGACGTCTTTTTCTAAGTTTTTGACCTATTTTTGCCTTATTTTTGAGAGACTTACAAAAATTCTGTATCGCATTGAATAGCTTATCGATTGCTCTAAAAGACGGTGGTATCGCTGCATCGATTGGTGTAAGGACGCCAAAGATATTGACATTTTATGTTTTATATAGTAATTAGCAACTCTAAAAGACGTCTTTTTCTAAGTTTTTGACCCATTTTCGCCGTATTTTTGAGAGACTTACAAAAACCCTGTATCGCAATGAATAGCTTATCGGATGCTCTAAAAGACGGTGGTATCGCTGCATCGATAGATGTAAGGACGCCAAAGATATTGACATTTTATGTATTATATACTTGTTTTCAACTCTAAAAGACGTCTTTTTCTAAGTTCTTGACCTATTTTTGCCTTATTTTTGAAAGACTTACAAAAACTCTGTATCGCATTGAATAGCTTATCAGATGCTCTAAAAGACGGTGGTATCGCTGCATCGATTGGTGTAAGGACGCAAAAGATATTGACATTTTACATTTTATATAGTAGTTTTCAACTCTAAAAGACGTCTTTTTCTAAGTTCTTGACCTATTTTTGCCTTATTTTTGAGAGACCTACAAAAACTCTGTACTGCATTTAATAGCTTATCAGATGCTCTTAAAGACGGTGGTATCGCATCATCGATAGGTGTAAGGATGCCAAAGATATTGACATTTTATGTTTTATATAATAATTAGCAACTCTAAAAGACGTCTTTTTCTAAGTTTTTGACCTATTTGTGCCTTATTTTTGAGAGACTTACAAAAACTCTGTACTGCATTTAATAGCCTAGCAGATGCTCTAAAAGACGGTGGCATCGCTGCATCGATAGGTGTAAGGACGCCAAAGATATTGACATTTTATGTTTTATATAATAGTTAGCAGCTCTAAAAGACGTCTTTTTCCAAGTTCTTGACCTATTTTTGCCTTATTTTTGAGAGACCTACAAAAACTCTGTATCGCATTTATTAGCTTATCAGATGCTATAAAAGACGGTGGTATCGCTGCATCGATTGGTGTAAGAAAGCAAAAGAAGTTTTATATAATAATTAGCAACTCTAAAAGACCTCTTTTTCTAAGTTTTTGACCTATTTTTGCCTTATTTTTGAGAGACTTACAAAAACTCTGTACTGCATTTAATAGCTTATCAGATGCTCTAAAAGACGGTGGTATCGCATCATCGATAGGTGTAAGGACGCCAAAGATATTGACATTTTATGTTTTATATAATAATTAGCAACTCTAAAAGACGTCCTTTTCTAAGTTTTTGACCTATTTGTGCCTTATTTTTGAGAGACCTACAAAAACTCTGTACTGCATTTAATAGCCTATCAGATGCTCCAAAAGACGGTGGTATCGCTGCATCGATAGGTGTAAGGACGCCAAAGATATTGACATTTTATGTTTTATATAATAGTTAGCAACTCTAAAAGACGTCTTTTTCTAAGTTTTTGACCTATTTTTGCCTTATTTTTGAGAGACTTCCAAAAACTCTGTATTGCATTTATTAGCTTATCAGATGCTTTAAAAGACGGTGGTATCGCTGCATCGATAGGTGTAAGAAAGCAAAAGATATTGACATTTTATATTTCATATAGTAGTTTTCAACTCTAAAAGACGTCTTTTTCCAAGTTCTTGACCTATTTTTGCCTTATTTTTGAGAGACCTACAAAAACTCTGTACTGCATTTAATAGCTTATCAGATGCTCTAAAAGACGGTGGTATCGCTGCATCGATAGGTGTAAGGACGCCAAAGATATTGACATTTAATGTTTTATATAGTAGTTAGCAACTCTAAAAGACGTCTTTTTCTAAGTTTCTGACCTATTTTTGCCTTATTTTTGAGAGACCTACAAAAATTCTGCACTGCATTTAATGGCTTATCAGATGCTATAAAAGACGGTGGTATCGCTGCATCGATAGGTGTAAGGACGCCAAAGATATTGACATTTTATGTTTTATATAGTAAAAGACGTCTTTTTCTAAGTTCTTGACCTATTTTTGCCTTATTTTTGAGAGACTTACAACAACTCTGTACTGCATTTAATAGCTTATCAGATGCTGTAAAAGACGGTGGTATCGCTGCATCGATAGGTGTAAGGACGCCAAAGATATTGACGTTTTATGTTTTATATAGTAGTTAGGATCTCTAAAAGACGTCTTTTTCTAAGTTTTTGACCTATTTTTGCCTTATTTTTGAGAGACCTACAAAAATTCTGTATCGCATTGAATAGCTTATCGCATGCTCTAAAAGTCGGTGGTATCGCTGCATCGATTGGTGTAAGGACGCCAAAGATATTGACATTTTATGTTTTATATAGTAATTAGCAACTCTAAAAGACGTCTTTTTCTAAGTTTTTGACCCATTTTTGCCTTATTTTTGAAAGACTTACAAAAACCCTGTATCGCATTGAATAGCTCATCGGAAGCTCTAAAAGACGGTGGTATCGCTGCATCGATAGATGTAAGGACGCCAAAGATATTGACATTTTATGTTTTATACACTTGTTTTCAACTCTAAAAGACGTCTTTTTCTAAGTTCTTGACTTCTTTTTGCCTTATTTTTGAGAGACTTACAACAACTCTGTACTGCATTTAATAGCTTATCAGATGCTCTAATAGACGGTGGTATCGCTGCATCGATAGGTGTAAGGACGCCAAAGATATTGACATTTAATGTTTTATATAGTAGTTAGCAACTCTAAAAGACGTCTTTTTCTAAGTTTCTGACCTATTTTTGCCTTATTTTTGAGAGACCTACAAAAATTCTGCACTGCATTTAATGGCTTATCAGATGCTATAAAAGACGGTGGTATCGCTGCATCGATAGGTGTAAGGACGCCAAAGATATTGACATTTTATGTTTTATATAGTAAAAGACGTCTTTTTCTAAGTTCTTGACCTATTTTTGCCTTATTTTTGAGAGACTTACAACAACTCTGTACTGCATTTAATAGCTTATCAGATGCTGTAAAAGGCGGTGGTATCGCTGCATCGATAGGTGTAAGGACGCCAAAGATATTGACATTTTATGTTTTATATAGTAGTTAGGATCTCTAAAAGACGTCTTTTTCTAAGTTTTTGACCTATTTTTGCCTTATTTTTGAGAGACCTACAAAAATTCTGTATCGCATTGAATAGCTTATCGCATGCTCTAAAAGACGGTGGTATCGCTGCATCGATAGGTGTAAGGACGCCAAAGATATTGACATTTTATGTTTTATATAGTAAAAGACGTCTTTTTCTAAGTTCTTGACCTATTTTTGCCTTATTTTTGAGAGACTTACAACAACTCTGTACTGCATTTAATAGCTTATCAGATGCTGTAAAAGACGGTGGTATCGCTGCATCGATAGGTGTAAGGACGCCAAAGATATTCACATTTTATGTTTTATATAGTAGTTAGGATCTCTAAAAGACGTCTTTTTCTAAGTTTTTGACCTATTTTTGCCTTATTTTTGAGAGACCTACAAAAACCCTGTATCGCAATGAATAGCTTATCGGATGCTCTAAAAGACGGTGGTATCGCTGCATCGATAGATGTAAGGACGCCAAAGATATTGACATTTTATGTATTATATACTTGTTTTCAACTCTAAAAGACGTCTTTTTCTAAGTTCTTGACCTATTTTTGCCTTATTTTTGAAAGACTTACAAAAACTCTGTATCGCATTGAATAGCTTATCAGATGCTCTAAAAGACGGTGGTATCGCTGCATCGATAGGTGTAAGGACGCCAAAGATATTGACATTTAATGTTTTATATAGTAGTTAGCAACTCTAAAAGGACGTCTTTTTCTAAGTTTCTGACCTATTTTTGCCTTATTTTTGAGAGACCTACAAAAATTCTGTATCGCATTGAATAGCTTATCGCATGCTCTAAAAGTCGGTGGTATCGCTGCATCGATTGGTGTAAGGACGCCAAAGATATTGACATTTTATGTTTTATATAGTAATTAGCAACTCTAAAAGACGTCTTTTTCTAAGTTTTTGACCCATTTTTGCCTTATTTTTGAAAGACTTACAAAAACCCTGTATCGCATTGAATAGCTCATCGGAAGCTCTAAAAGACGGTGGTATCGCTGCATCGATAGATGTAAGGACGCCAAAGATATTGACATTTTATGTTTTAAATACTTGTTTTCAACTCTAAAAGACGTCTTTTTCTAAGTTCTTGACTTCTTTTTGCCTTATTTTTGAGAGACTTACAACAACTCTGTACTGCATTTAATAGCTTTAATAGCTTATCAGATGCTCTAATAGACGGTGGTATCGCTGCATCGATAGGTGTAAGGACGCCAAAGATATTGACATTTAATGTTTTATATAGTAGTTAGCAACTCTAAAAGACGTCTTTTTCTAAGTTTCTGACCTATTTTTGCCTTATTTTTGAGAGACCTACAAAAATTCTGCACTGCATTTAATGGCTTATCAGATGCTATAAAAGACGGTGGTATCGCTGCATCGATAGGTGTAAGGACGCCAAAGATATTGACATTTTATGTTTTATATAGTAAAAGACGTCTTTTTCTAAGTTCTTGACCTATTTTTTGCCTTATTTTTGAGAGACTTACAACAACTCTGTACTGCATTTAATAGCTTATCAGATGCTGTAAAAGGCGGTGGTATCGCTGCATCGATAGGTGTAAGGACGCCAAAGATATTGACATTTTATGTTTTATATAGTAGTTAGGATCTCTAAAAGACGTCTTTTTCTAAGTTTTTGACCTATTTTTGCCTTATTTTTGAGAGACCTACAAAAATTCTGTATCGCATTGAATAGCTTATCGCATGCTCTAAAAGACGGTGGTATCGCTGCATCGATAGGTGTAAGGACGCCAAAGATATTGACATTTTATGTTTTATATAGTAAAAGACGTCTTTTTCTAAGTTCTTGACCTATTTTTGCCTTATTTTTGAGAGACTTACAACAACTCTGTACTGCATTTAATAGCTTATCAGATGCTGTAAAAGACGGTGGTATCGCTGCATCGATAGGTGTAAGGACGCCAAAGATATTGACATTTTATGTTTTATATAGTAGTTAGGATCTCTAAAAGACGTCCTTTTTCTAAGTTTTTGACCTATTTTTGCCTTATTTTTGAGAGACCTACAAAAACCCTGTATCGCAATGAATAGCTTATCGGATGCTCTAAAAGACGGTGGTATCGTTGCATCGATAGATGTAAGGACGCCAAAGATATTGACATTTTATGTATTATATACTTGTTTTCAACTCTAAAAGACGTCTTTTTCTAAGTTCTTGACCTATTTTTGCCTTATTTTTGAAAGACTTACAAAAACTCTGTATCGCATTGAATAGCTTATCAGATGCTCTAAAAGACGGTGGTATCGCTGCATCGATTGGTGTAAGGACGCAAAAGATATTGACATTTTACATTTTATATAGTAGTTTTCAACTCTAAAAGACGTCTTTTTCTAAGTTCTTGACCTATTTTTGCCTTATTTTTGAGAGACCTACAAAAACTCTGTACTGCATTTAATAGCTTATCAGATGCTCTTAAAGACGGTGGTATCGCATCATCGATAGGTGTAAGGATGCCAAAGATATTGACATTTTATGTTTTATATAATAATTAGCAACTCTAAAAGACGTCTTTTTCTAAGTTCTTGACCTATTTTTGCCTTATTTTTGAGAGACCTACAAAAACTCTGTATCGCATTTATTAGCTTATCAGATGCTATAAAAGACGGTGGTATCGCTGCATCGATTGGTGTAAGAAAGCAAAAGAAGTTTTATATAATAATTAGCAACTCTAAAAGACCTCTTTTTCTAAGTTTTTGACCTATTTTTGCCTTATTTTTGAGAGACTTACAACAACTCTGTACTGCATTTAATAGCTTATCAGATGCTGTAAAAGACGGTGGTATCGCTGCATCGATAGGTGTAAGGACGCCAAAAAATATTGACATTTTATGTTTTATATAGTAGTTAGGATCTCTAAAAGACGTCTTTTTCTAAGTTTTTGACCTATTTTTGCCTTATTTTTGAGAGACTTACAAAAATTCTGTATCGCATTGAATAGCTTATCGATTGCTCTAAAAGACGGTGGTATCGCTGCATCGATTGGTGTAAGGACGCCAAAGATATTGACATTTTATGTTTTATATAGTAATTAGCAACTCTAAAAGACGTCTTTTTCTAAGTTTTTGACCCATTTTCGCCGTATTTTTGAGAGACCTACAAAAACTCTGTACTGCATTTAATAGCTTATCAGATGCTCTTAAAGACGGTGGTATCGCATCATCGATAGGTGTAAGGATGCCAAAGATATTGACATTTTATGTTTTATATAATAATTAGCAACTCTAAAAGACGTCTTTTTCTAAGTTCTTGACCTATTTTTGCCTTATTTTTGAGAGACTTACAACAACTCTGTACTGCATTTAATAGCTTATCAGATGCTATAAAAGACGGTGGTATCGCTGCATCGATTGGTGTAAGAAAGCAAAAGAAGTTTTATATAATAATTAGCAACTCTAAAAGACCTCTTTTTCTAAGTTTTTGACCTATTTTTGCCTTATTTTTGAGAGACTTACAACAACTCTGTACTGCATTTAATAGCTTATCAGATGCTGTAAAAGACGGTGGTATCGCTGCATCGATAGGTGTAAGGACGCCAAAGATATTGACATTTTATGTTTTATATAGTAAAAAGACGTCTTTTTCTAAGTTCTTGACCTATTTTTGCCTTATTTTTGAGAGACCTACAAAAACTCTGTACTGCATTTAATAGCTTATCAGATGCTCTTAAAGACGGTGGTATCGCATCATCGATAGGTGTAAGGATGCCAAAGATATTGACATTTTATGTTTTATATAATAATTAGCAACTCTAAAAGACGTCTTTTTCTAAGTTCTTGACCTATTTTTGCCTTATTTTGAGAGACTTACAACAACTCTGTACTGCATTTAATAGCTTATCAGATGCTGTAAAAGACGGTGGTATCGCTGCATCGATAGGTGTAAGGACGCCAAAGATATTGACATTTTATGTTTTATATAGTAGTTAGGATCTCTAAAAGACGTCTTTTTCTAAGTTTTTGACCTATTTTTGCCTTATTTTTGAGAGACCTACAAAAACCCTGTATCGCAATGAATAGCTTATCGGATGCTCTAAAAGACGGTGGTATCGCTGCATCGATAGATGTAAGGACGCCAAAGATATTGACATTTTATGTATTATATACTTGTTTTCAACTCTAAAAGACGTCTTTTTCTAAGTTCTTGACCTATTTTTGCCTTATTTTTGAAAGACTTACAAAAACTCTGTATCGCATTGAATAGCTTATCAGA